>VZRM01006793.1:2361140-2595868 GCA_013397955.1 Grantiella picta | reverse complement strand
ATATCTGAGTCCTTCTGACACACATTAATTCTCTGCTAATTCTGGACTTTCCAAGGGGCTGAAGCATGGAGTCTTACTGAGCAGTGGAAATACAGCTTGGTGTTTGGAGCACGGACTGACCCTGCTTGGACAAGGACGTTTATCTAGATCTAGCTTTGTGCCAGGGCCCTCTCTAGCACAGGACACAGTGAGGTTCTGCATTTGGCACTGGAACTGCAAATCTCTGGGCCAGTGGTGTTGCCACATGTCCCTGTTGAGAGCTGACACAGAGGAGCTGGGTGGAAGGAGAGCTGTTTGTGAAGGCTGTTGGCCAGGGAATGTCAGTCTCCCAGCTCTCCCTTCTCTTTATTCACTAGAAGGGAATCCAAAGGAGACCAAGCTCTTTGGACTAGCTTTAAACCTTTTTAGAGAGGAAACATTTAAATTTAATATCTTGAAAAACTTTATGGAACTGACTTCTCAGCCATGCTGAGTAATCTTACTAAAGAGACTACCTTGTTTTACAGCCTTAAATGTACTTTGGACAGAGTGCTAGCAATTATCCCATAGGGGACAATCCTGTTTTTTCTGGATGAGCTAATAGGCTTCTTGCATCTCTAATTTCTATTGTGCTGCAAAGATGTGGATGATTGTTATTAAAGGCTGTGAGAAGCAACTGGTCAGCTCATTGCCAAACTGCTATAATTCATGGGTGTTGTACATGCGCTGCAGTTTGCTTAACATTGCAATCCATGTATTCTAAATTGTTTTCACAGAGCTTGGCCAATAAAATTACAGGTTTATTATGTTCGTGCAGATCTCTTGTTTAATCAAGAGTGCTATGCGTGCTGCGAATGCAAAGCTGCTGCTCGAAAAATGCCTCTTGATGTCAAAGTGTGTGAATAAAATTGGTTTTATTTTTCTATATGTTTGAATGTAAATACAGTATTCTTGAAGGATAAGGGCTCATGGCATCTGCAAGTACTCGCAATAGCTATTGAAGAGTGCTCTGTGCTATTCTTACTGTGGCATTGCTAATCTGAGGCATCTAAACCAGCCTGAGAAAATTTATTGTTTTCTTTCTTGGCAGGGAGAGGAGGGGAAATAATGCAATGGAGTTCACAATCGTTATGTATATCCATACATTGTATTATGCATATATAATGTATGCATATATACATGGGTGTAAAGAAAAAAGAAAGAAAAAATAAGATAATAAGAGGTTTTGTTGTTTTGTGTTAAGGCACTGCTGGCCTCCAAGAGCTAGAGCTTGCAGAAAACCAAAATGCAACAATCCATGAGAGAGAACTTGAGCGCTGTGATGCAGTGGAGGACTCTGGTGCTCTGACAGCTTGGTTTAAAGTTGAGCCCATAGTGCCTGTTTTAGGGCATCAATTTTGTAATGAGAGTTGCTCTGGCTGCAGGAGTGTGGGGAGGTGTCCGTGGAGCTGTTGGAATCAGTCTTGTGCTGCTGTAGTTACCAGAGAGATCTGTATCAATTGCCATTTGAAAGGCTGAACTGGGGAGTATCTTCATTCTTCTGTGTTGTATATGTGAATTTACAACAGGTTACACTGTTCCAATAACTAGGTTTACTGAAGATTATCTTTGGAGCTCTTGCTGTCAGTCCTGCTGTAAAAAGGGCCAAGAGAAATTTCTGTTCTGGGAGGTGTTCTATAAGAAGTAATTTGTAGATGATGATCTTTGTGAAAGGACAGCCATAAAACATCAAAGACAAAACGGGCCTTTGGATTTGTTCTTTAGTTTGTCACAGGTACTTAAAAGATGTGCTGCTCCCCTTTGCCTGCCTGTGCATCCTGCAAGGTAAGACAAAGACTCTGTACAGAGTTGAAACACTGACATGATCTCCTTGAATCAGCCCTCTGATCTCCACCACACTTCACCTTCTGGTGAAGTTCAGAGCTCTCAGCTTTTGCCAGCTCAACACTTTCTCATGAAAAGTTTATTGCTCCTATGACTTCATGGTACTGATAAAGACCGGACCTTGTGGTGCGACTGGTGAGGGAGAGAAGACGAGGTTCTTCCAGCGGTAATCCAGGGCTCTTTAGGCAGTAAAGAGAAGAAAACTCTCACAGACCTCGCATAGTGGCCATTACAGACCTTGTTTGGACAATTTGCTTTATTGCTTTGTTGTACTGCACAGCCATTCCCTCTTATGTTCCTCAAGGGGCAGAACAATTTTTGGTAGCTTTGAGAAATTTCTCGTGCATGACTTAAAACATTCCAATGCAGGAATAGTCAGTGGGACTGTTAATGTTCTTTAGAGCCCTTCTGCAGGTGGTTTTGATATCTCAGTGCAAGATGCAAGACAGCCCTAAAGCCCATGTATGTGAAATTCCCTGAAGGTCATCTGGAGACCCTACAGAGCTATAGAGGATTTTCAGAGAACATGAGACTGTCTCTTCCCCCTTTTCTACCTCCATGTTTTGGGTCCCAGATGCTCTTCTGATGTTGATAAGAGACAATGCAGGTACTGGAAGAGCGAAGTCTTCATTTGTCATGCACAGGTAAAAAGGATCTCTCTCTTGAAGTTTAGCATCCCAAATCTCAAATCTTGATCTTAAAAGCAATCCCAGTTTAAATGTCAGTCAGCAGTCTCAGCTGTCATAACCATGATTCTTATAAGAGACAGACAGCTGCTTGATATGAAGAGTGTGCTTCAATTTCTCTGTCTGCTAGTGGGTGAGAGTCAGGTCCATAGATATAATTTTTTAGATCCCTAAATAAGGAACGGAGAGAGATCCCATGAGGTCAAACCTTCTGAAAGTTTTCTATAGAAGTGAGAGTTGCAGGATGGAGCCAGTAGCTGTTTGGCCAACTGTCCCTGGGCCCCAACCAACCATAAAAGGATTCCAGAAGTTAATAGATCTTTGGATTTCTGCAACGGTGATTTGCCTATTTTGTCATGTACAATCCATATGCATAATGTAGAGTCTGTACTTTTGAGTTTCTGCTTTTGCGGCTTGAAATTCTCAACCCTAATGTTGCATTAAAGGAGACTGGAATTCAAGTTCCTCTATTTTTCTCAGCTTCTTTTTTTTTTTTTTAAGTAACAAAACTCTTAAGTCTGTAAGAAAAATTGCCCTTGACAGCTTCAGCTGTGCTGTTCCACATCTTCCCATGTAGACATTAGCACAAAGTATTTCTAAAGTGGGAAAAAACCATTTTCTTTCTTACTAAGGTCAGAACCAGATGTATGTTTTTTTTCTTAATTCCCCCTCCCTTCCCCCTTCCCAATTGCACTATTGGGCTGACACTAAAAATAAAAATTTTATTGTGGATCCTCTAAGATTCCTTCATTTTTCCCCACCCCACAACAAGTCGATGCCAGTCTTTCAGAGGACAATTTTTTTTTTGGCGGGGAGGGGCAGAATATATTTGAAGTTTTAGTTCTGAGACAAAGGAGGATATCTGGCTGGCTCAATGTGGTGGATATACACAAAGGAATAATTCCCAGCTCAGTTTCTGGAAATGCCAAGTGAGAGAGATTTCATGTATGTTTGCTTGATTAGGCCCTCCAAAAGAGACAACACTCTGGCTCCAGGGGTGCTTGGCATGGGCGAGAGCTGCTCTGCACAGGAGCAAAGAAAGGAAATTGCCCAGAGAGAGTGTGTATTCACAGCAACATATGAAAATTCACAGATGAAAAGAATTTTGCTTTACTACTTAATAATACAAGACAAATAATAATAAAACCCTACTTATGGTACAAGTAACTCAGCCATTGTAATGATGATGAAATGTGTGCACATGACCAATACAGAATAAAAATAAAAATAATAAAGATGATTAAAATCAAGAGTAAAGATTTTTTCAAAGGAATATGAGTAGGAAAAGGAGCTGCTAGGCCAGAGTTTTACTTTGCCGTAGTTGAGCCACAAAGTTTTAAAGTAGGTTTTGTCACCTGCTGATGAGAACTGCATAAACAGAAGTTCAAGGTCAGAAGAGTGCAGTTAATTGGACAGACCACGTTTTTATTACCTTAATATATAAGATAATCAGATAATTTAATTTTTTTTTAATCTATAATAATGTAAAAATATGTTAATTGGCTACTTAGCACTCATACTCTTGCTTCTGACCTTTTGTCTGTCAAGAGCTATGACTCGTGCTTGTCTCTTACCTCAGGCACTTTCCTATTCTCTGTGTCCTGCTCAGCCTGACTGACCCCAGTTGCCTGTGATAGTTACTCATATAATCTAAATGATGGCTTTTATTTTTGACTTCTTCTTCCTGTGATGAATCTCATATTTCACCTTCCTTACTATTTCATTATAAGTACTCTATGTATGCATATTTAAGGCATTGTGATTACATCATGAATTTGTGCAATGATGTTACAGTTGTTTAAGGTAAGGTATCAAATGTGGTGGAAAATCCAGTTCTTGGATGTTGATGGTTGCAGAACCATAACGTGAACAATTTTTGCATTTTGCCCTTTTTCCCTCTGTGCTACAAATTTCTCTTGGCAAACTGCAACAATCCTTATTTCCCTGGGCTGTTGTGAGGAAGGGAATAAGCCAAAGTCTAAGGCACTTGGATTTGCAGTTAATAAGGATCCAGGAGTGGAAAGTCTTTTAACTGGCCATTAAAAACAGATCCAAAGGTTTATCTCTCAACAGGTACGTTGTTTTTTTCCATGGTAACATCTGTGAAACTCCAACTTTTGGACTGGTTCCCTTGGAGGGAGAGGATATTTTCTCAGAGTAGTATTAAAAAATGTAATAATATTGTATGATATTGAGAAAATAATAATATTGAAGTTTATTAAGTAAACCTTTGTACCATAAACAAGAGGCTGGAATGGACTTTAACAGAACAGGACATCTAGTCCATCTCCTGTCCCTGGGGAGAGAGAAAATCTCTTGCTCATGCACTGATCAATAACAAATGTTTGAGTTGCTAATTGGAATTTGAATATCACTAATATTTATATATGTATATGTATATATGCAGCAGAGAGGTGAGAGACAGAGCAGGTGTGTGAGAGGAGTGAGAATTCCTGAATACAACCTGGAGTCTGAAATGGAAGAACAATAGGCAGCCTGAATTTACTTGAAAAATCACCTTTATGGGAACTTATTTTTTCCTCTTCCTTTCAGAAATGGCTCAAACATGAAATTTTCCTCATAGTTTAGTTTCCTTTATAGAACCAGACAGTCTTGCCTTCAAAAAACACCCTCTCCTATCCTGACAGCTTATAGCATCTCAAAGGGCTGTGCCCTCATACCTTCTTTATTTTTCTTTTTATTTTTTTTTCAAATGGAGAACTGTCCTGTACCCACACTTGGAGTTCAAGTAATTTCTTCTTTTCAGGTCTCC
Source organism: Grantiella picta (assembly GCA_013397955.1). Lineage (NCBI taxonomy): Eukaryota > Metazoa > Chordata > Aves > Passeriformes > Meliphagidae > Grantiella > Grantiella picta. The sequence continues at coordinate 2,590,546 of VZRM01006793.1, read as the reverse complement.
CCATGTCAGAGACTTTAAATGGCCCTTCAGCAGAAATGTGACTGACTCCACAGAGATGAATTGCTGCACAAAATCTGCTGGTTCGCAGATGGTATCAGGGGATAATTGGAATAAGAACTGAGCCAGCAAAGTATCTGGGGCCTTTTTTCATTTTCTTCCTGAACTTAGAGGTGTGCACACAGCAGCTTTAAAAGGAAGATGGAGAAGGGAAAAAAGATAAAATTAAAGTTTCCAGGGCTTTGGAGGGGGCTTCTTAACAAGGGGGAAGAACTGGGAGATATGATCTGGTGTGGGTTGCTGAATCAATAGAAATAAATTATGGGTTCTTTGCTATCAACTTTTATAAGGTATGATAGGGGACCCTTAAATCATGTCACTACCTGACAACAGAGATTGTATTTATGTTTAACTGAGTTACACAGAGATAAAGCTCAGGCTTCTGTTATTTTAAGCAATCGAGATGTCTTTTCTGGTGGGAATGTGTGTTTATGTGCAGAAAAACCATCCTGAAGAGCTGGGAAAAATTCTGTGGAGCTCAACTCTGCCTTGTTGGGGGGTGTTGGTGGGGAGTGTTTTCTATCTCTGATTTCTCTGACTGATGCTGCTCACAAGCTGCTGACAGTGTTGGTGTGCCCATCCTCCCTTCCAGCGTGTTTATTCCTAATCACCACACCTTTTCCAGATGCTCTTCTCTAATGCTGTGTGCCTGATAATTGCTTTTATATTGCACATACACAGGCACACACACATGAGTGTGTGCACTCTCCTGCAGCCTCTGGGACAGAATCCAGCTGCTCTTTAAGGACTGATAACCTTGCTGTAGGCATCTCATTTATTTCTTCATTAAGGATGTTTTGCACAATTGCACAATTGCAATTATGGTCAGAATGTGTGCGTGTGTGTGTGCAATAAAGGTAATGTAGGTATACAGGATATTTATTGGCTGAAATGGAGGCAGGATTTCCCAATTTTTTTTCATATTTTCTTGGAAAAAATGTTGCGTGAGAGATATTGCCCAATTTTTAATGTGCAGTGGAGAAGAAAGAGCCTTGTGGCTGACTTGCAGCCACTATACAGCTAGTGGCGATGAATACCCTTCCTTTGGTTGATAATTGGAATGTCTGCCTTGGGAGGAGGAAAATCAGACTTCTTTTCCCACATTGTTGTAAAGCATTATAGTCTGATTCCTCTTCTGAGTCCTGGAGTCATTAGTCATTGCTTTGCTGGTGGTGTTACTCAGCTGCATTCACTGCCATGGAAAGTATTTCTATGTTCAAGGGCATCTCTGAACATATCTTAAATTATAGTTGCTGCACCAAAATGCCTAAAACCAAAAGCCTGAGAGACCCTGTCAGATTCAATTAAAAATCCTTTCTAGATTTGTGAGAGCCCAGAAAAGTGAATCCATGACTCTGGAAGTGGTGTCTCTCTCAGTGTTGATGCTGATGGGTGCTGTTTCTTTGACAGACTGGACTTAATTTTAGATTGCCAAAGCAGACAACCAGCACACAAAATTCCTGCCCCAGTAGAGGAACAGGAGGACAGAGCGGGGCTTTCCAGATCTGATTCTTTCTGCAAGGCACTGTGGTAGTTTTAGTTCTGGGTTTTTTTTTTTTGCACTCTCAGATTCTGTTCCTTCAGTAGGAGTCCTGTAAATGGGAATTTTAAACTCCTGCTTACATCTGGAAAGTGCTTTTTTGAAGATAATGTGATCTGTCTCTAGCTGTGCCAGGGGAATCTGTGGAAAGACTTCTGCCCTGGCTGCAGCCCATTGTTCTTCCTGATTTATATTGAAAGGGAGGAGGACAGGGGACAGAAGGACCCTGCTTTGGCAGTTTTCATACTGGAAAGTGATAAGCAACTCAGGCAAAGGAGGATTAAAGGCGAATATCCTCCTTTTAGTTACTGGTTCTTGTTCTGAGGAAAAATTTGACAGTCTCAGCTGTTTGGAGATCACAAGTTCACTGGAACATGTTTTGTTTCTGTGTGTGATCTTGGGACTTGTCTCTTCCAATTTCAGAGGGATTCTTTTGTCTGTGCTGCCTGAAGCCACCCAGAGATCATTTTTATCTCTCCAGAGATTAAAAAAAAAAGAGAAAGGAAGAAAAAAATAAGGAAAAGTCCTTTGCTTCAGGTTAAGTTGGCAAAGCTTCACTCTTATACAAGTGTTACTCTGATTTCTGAGGGCGGGATTTGGCCTGTGTTTGTTGTTAGTACCTCTGCTGTTTTCTTCTTATGTCTTAGGATGTGCTATTCATTGACTCCTATTAACTGGAGATAAGTTTTCTTCAGCTATGCTCACTAGGCAAGGGAAAAAAGGGTAGATTGGTATTTAAGGTGTATGTGTTCCTTTTTAGCTAATCATTCTCTTACTCTGGGTGAACTCAGATTGGTGTTTTATCTTCCAGATGATGCCTTTTACTTTAACTTATCTAAATGTGCTGAATTGGATTATTTCAGCTATACTAAATTCCTCAATGGAGATTCTTTTTCAGAATAAAGTGGTCTTTAATTTGATTTTTCATATGTATTCGCAAAGTGGATTGAACCAAACTCTTAAAAGTCGATTTGGATTTTTCTTTCTGAGTGTTTCCATGTAGAGAAACACTTAAACTTTCACTTAATCCCTCTGTGCCTCCTCATCAGTAAAACAAAAATGACATTACTTGCCTTGTTTCATAGTGGTGATGCTTGTAGAATCTGTTAACACCTGTGGAATTTAAATTCCTCTCCTGGGAGCTTTGTAATAATTCTATATGCTTCCCACAACAGGAGATGGCACTCCTGGGTATTGGCAACTGCACTCAGACCTCCAGTGTAAATGAGGATGGTGATGTTGGATAGTGGGATCACTCACATGCTCACATATATTTTTGAGGCTGTATTTGTGTGAGGAGATTTTGGTGAGACCAGGACTATGTAGTGATTGTTTTTGAGAATCACTGTAGCTTGACCTAGGAAAACAGTTGCACTGCAATAATTTTCTTCAGAGCAGGCTGTGCCATGCTGTGTTTTGAATTCTTGGTTAGAGAAGTGCTGATAACATCAGTGTTTTAGGTGTAGCTAAGCAGAGCTTCACAGTGTCAGGTGTTCTGTTTCTCACTCTGCCCACCCAAGGAGGAGGCCAGAAAGGTGTTGTGTTCCATACATCATCATCCTCAGCAGCAGTAACTGTGCTCTAAGACTGGTTCTGCATTGGTCTGCTGAGGGGGACAGTCAGTGACAGCCTTTATATCACTTGTTTGTTTATTTTCAGTTTCTTCTCTTTCCTTGACTAATGAAAATGTCTTTTTCAGGAATTACAAGTTTTTCTCACTTTTTCTCTTCTGGTTCTCTCTCCCATCACCCTGGGGTGGGACAGGGTGGGTGTCTGGATTGGTGCTTAGTTGCTGGTGGGGGTCAACCCACTATACACTTAAGCACAAATGTATATTGAACATATAAATGGCCCTTTCCCCATCTTTTGAGTGTTTGTGTGGGGAAAATTAGCCTGGCATTGGTGCCTTTTGACAGAATTAGCTTTGAGTGGAGAGATTGTATGAAAGAGTGCCTTAGCAAATTCATGATCATGAATGATCATGTCTGTGTGCTTGTCAGTCAGTCCATCTTTAGTTAATAATCTCACGCCTTGGAAACCACCCACCATTACCACAGAAAAGAAACCCAAAGCAAACAAATTAAACCCCCCAAAAATCCCAAAGAAGAAAACACTAGGGACCTACATAGAGCAGTGCTGCTGGTTTTTAAGTCCCAGAGCATTTTAAGCCAGTTTGTCTCAGCTGTAAGCATCTTCCTGACTCTGGTTCCCTCTATCCTGTGGTTGCTCACATTTGGAATTTACTTCTTGGGTGCTGTTGCTCTCATATGGATTGGGGAATGGCAGATGGAGACTGCAGACAAGCTTCCTGTGGCTGGCTTGGAGGGTAGAAAATGTTGCAAGCATCATGGAAATATGTCTGTGGGTAGGAGACAGGGAATCCAGCATGCCAGAGCAAGTGAGTGGAGAGCTCTCATTTTCACATGTAAATTTGTCTTCTCTCCTTCTGCCATGCCCTGTGCTGCCTAGTGCTCATCCCTGTACTCGTTATTAATTACACTTGGCAAATATGTGCACAGGGCTACTGATGAGTTGTGTTAATCTCTGTGCTGATACAGCAGGATCACTTAGAGAAGAGATGAGTCTCATGAAGTGAATCAGAGCTGGCCTTTCGGATGTCTGTCTGAAATCACCTAGTTTCTCTGGCTGCTGTGCCCTTCCCTCTTGGGTCTCTAATACGAGTGTCCCCTTACACAGGAGCATGACAGCCTTTGGTGAGGTGATTTTCACTTATCCTGAAGTTCATTGTCAACCTGCCGAAGGAACTGCAGTGCCTTTGCACTCTAATTTGTGGGAAACAGGCATTATACATTCTACTGTGGGGTATATGCAAAGCACTTTGCCAGTTTAGAATTGGCAAGATCTGGAGGTGGGTTTAATGAACGAAAGCAATTTTCCTTCATAGTAAAATTTTATTGGCATGGAAGATTGTTACGCCACCAATCTCTGAAGAGTTTCTGAGTACTTTTGTGATTTGTGGGCTTGGAGATTCCCGATAATTGCCTGAACAATAGGGATCGCTTCAAGGATGTGTTCTTGAGTTGGAATGAAATGTGGGCTAATGCTTCTGGTTGTATTTTTTCTGCTTTCATGCCAGCCAAGTTGTGTCAAGACTCACGGCTGCTGAATTGGACAGTTTTGGACACTTGCTGGCCTTATTTTAGAGAAGTGGTCCATCATATTAAATCTAGATTTAGTGGTTTAGTATGCTATAGAGCATTGTGTCAGGATTCCTCAATGCCAGAGGCTTTTAATCTATATTGAGGTATAGACCATTGAAGGTAAATTATTGACAGGTGTTGGCATCTTTTTATATAAGCCTTAAAGCAGGGTATTTTGTAGACAGTGAAAAAAAAAAACCCTATCTGTATGTACTGTGGAAATGCATGTATGAAAAATAAAGTACATAAGAAAATTCTTGTAGGACTGGAACATCACTTCTTTCCAAAGAGAATATATTTTTTTCTGATTATCCTTTCTCCATTCCCATTTCTGTCTACAAAACCAAAACAGTTTGTTAAATTATTCAGGTCATTAAGTTTTGTGTAAGCTCAGCTTGAAATTGCATTTTCCGGAGGGATTGTATTGCCTTAAGGGAGCTGTAATTCAGCCTCCCTGTTTCCACACTCTGTCCTGCAGACTCACTGTTTTTTTCGTTCTCAACCAGCTGAGCTCCTTGGTGTCCCAAGGGACACCTGCCCCTGGGGTGTCCTGGGAAGCAGAGTGTAGTGTGTGGAGCCTGGCCTGCAGGAGATGAGGAAATTTCGTATCTGAGCTGTATTCCCCGAAGTGGCAGTATGATCCCAGAGAAAAATGCAGTTTAACATTTAGCTGACTTGGAATTAATTTTGGAAAGATTGGTTTGATGAATAGAAGCAGTTTAATTTGGCACTACAAGGTGTTTTCTTTATTTGGATTAAATAATGCCTAAGTGTAAGTTTTTGCTGTTTCCGAATTGCTTGGAACTTTATTAATTTGTATTTCTTTTCCCCAGAAAAAATATTTTAATTTAGACTGCAGAGAGGGCATTTTCTATGGGGTGACAATTCCAGATTTCTCTCAGTTCAGGGGGAAGAAAATGTTTTTGTTTTGAGATAGTGTATTAACTGTAAAATCTCCAATTTTCAGTAGAATTCAGCTCCTAAAATGAAAACCATCAAGATTTTCAGGCAAAATTACTCTGGCATGGAAAAAACCCAGGGTTATTTGTTATTGTGGACAAAAACAAGCTGAGCTTCTTCAACTACAAAGCAGAAATTGGAATCTAATGTCTCTGCCTGAGTCAGCTAAGGTTTTTCCCTTTTTCATTTTTTTTTTCTCCTGCCAGAATTCAGTTTTGGAAATTATGTCCAGTTTTCCTTATGTTTTGTCCCACTCTTTTTCAACTAAAGCATTCAAACAACAGGATGTCTTAGAAAATCCAGTACTTTCCCACATCTGCCTCTGCTTCTTATTTTTTTTTTTAGTAGAGCTGAGGCTGATGAGGCCTCAGAATATCCTCTTGAAAGGGCTTGAAGTTTCCTCTGCAGAGCTGTGTCGAACACAGCCTATGAGAACAGCCCAGGAACCAGCTGTGTCTCTTGGACTCAACCCCGTGATGGTTCCTGGGCAGTTGTGTTTGCTCTGTGGTCTCACAAGGCAGCATGTGGGGGGAAAGGGCTTTTTCAGCTTTTCTTGGGAAGGTTGTGTGTTCCGACTCTCAGATCCTTTCTGGTTTTCAAACTCCCAAACCATCGCAAGAGTTGTTTTTATTGAATCGGAGGTGTTTTGCCCCAAAAGCAAGCGGGAGCAGAGTGGAAGCCACCTGGGGCTGTGGTGCAGGAATGTTGCCTGGGCTGGGCTCACGTGGTGGGTGATTTTAGAGACAGGTTGTTGTAGCAGTTGCCACTGCCTCATGCAATTCCTGTATTTCCTGGGACCTTTTGTGAGATACTGCAAAGAGATGCTCGTGCTTGTGCTTTCCATGCATCACCAGCAAGCAGAGATGGATGTTAGTCAGTCATCCCGGGCGAAAATCCAGAAAAGTCACACTAAACAACACGCTTTTACTATGAATTTCTCCCCAGGAGCTGAGTAGCATTCAGCCCACTTCTGTAAAGCTGTTGTTATCCTGAGATTTGCAGGGTTGTAATAGATAAGTAACATCTTCAAAAATATAGGGCATATATTTTTGCCCTGGAGATCTGGGGAGAGACACACAAGGAGCTGGGAGAGTATGGATGCTGCCTTTAGCTGTAATTGCAATTTAGGGTAGAAATAAGGAAGAATCTATTAAAATTTGACCAAAGCATGGAGATTTTATTTACCATGTTTAGGGATAGATCCAGGATCCACTGATCGTGGCTGTCTTCAATGTGAGTAGACTCTGAGACTTGAAAACCAACTTTGTGAAACCTCACCACAATTGTGTGCAGTACAAAGGGTGTAATTTCAGGCAGGGCAGGGCTTGTTCTGTACTGCATGACTTCATAGAGACTCTTGAGAGGACTGCTGTTAGAGTGCCTGTGGGAATATAGGGAACATCCTAAAAATGTCATTTTTTCAGGGTTTTAGCTGGGAGAAGGCTGCCCTGCTGGGTGTGAATGGAGGAGGCACACAAACCATACCAACCTTGGTTGCTGCAGCTTGCAGCTCTTCCCCCTCTGTAAGGGAAGGTGTGTGCAGGGTTTAGGCTGTGATAAAAAGGGTATTAGCCTTATTTCCCCATAGCATAGCATTGGTTTAGGCTGACATGGACTTGCAAATGCTGACTCAAATCTGCCTGGCAGGTTTCTTTTCACACCCTGCTGGAAGCAGCTTGGCTATTATCTTCTCCCTAAAGGTCTCTGCGTGGGGAAATAAAAGGAAAAAATGCAATAGGAGATGGTGAAAGTGAGTAGAGGGAGGAATGCTTGGAGCATCTATTCTAGAGTCATTAAGTTGGGCACTGACTGCATAGTCACATACCAAGGTCCCTTACAATTTGAACAGGTTTTTTTCCTGATATTATGCTGACAGTAAACGAGTGCTGCAGCAGCTGTGATATTGATTAATCCTTTGGCATTTTTCTGCAAAGCTTTAAACTCTGCACCTATCAGCCTTTCAGCTGGGAAAGCCCAGTGAAAGGTGTGGCTGGTCCCACTGCTGTGAGAGGAGGAAGAAGGAGGGAGGTCTGGCTTTTCTATAGACAAAGATCCTTGTTGCATATGAAAACATTAATGAAATCAGCCATTTGAGCCACATCTCTCACTTGGACCCACCTGTTATGCAAGCTGTGAAGTAACTGTTAACAAACCCCACCCAGGAGGTGGGGGCTCATGTCCCTAGATGCTTTCACACCTGGAACAGATGTGAGGGAAACTGGCCTGTGCTTGAATCCTGTTTGGAGGAAATGATGCTGAAATGTTAAAATGATGCAAAACAAAAATGAAGAGGTGCCCTGGAGCTCTTTCTTGAGGCTGGTCCTGTAGAATCCAAGGGAATGAACTGTATGGCATTAGTTATGCTAAAAAGGCAAGGAGCAGATGCTCAAATGTTCTTAACCTCCACTGAGAAACTTCTATTCTTCCTGCACAAGTTCCCATCCCATGTGAGCCTGGGAGCTTGCACAGAGGTTCCCGAGCTATCAGGATGCATAACTGCCTTTCTGGAGAGAAGGGTATTGGGCGATGTAGCTTGTAACTTGGAGGATTACATTTATCTGTGAAATCTGAGGTCACAGCACCAGATATATCAGCGGGGAATTATATTCCTCTGTGGTCCCCTATTTACTGCTTAACTCCCTTCTCCCCCAACCTCAGTTTAGCAGGGGCATGACTTAGGAGTGTTCTCTCAAGAAAGCCAGCGAGTCCTGGAGCTTCTGACTCTCCTTGAGCCCTAAAGATGCAGGTGAAATTTTGTCTTGCTCAGTGCATAAGAAGAATGTCACACTCTGTGTCCCTCTTACCACTGCAGAAAGGTGATGGCATGTAGGGAATTCCCATGCTCTGGAGTCAGTGACAGCAGACAGAGAAAACAGAGCTGATTCTAGGCAAAATGAACTGTTTTGCTGGATGGGGTTCTACATAAACAAACCTGCCAGTTCTTTCCATGCAGACTCAATAATTAGGGATGGCATGTTGAGAGACAAAATAAGTTGACTGTAATTTTAGAGCTATTGAATTAACAAGGGTGCATTTGATTCCATCCCTGACTTTAAATAATCGTAGTTGCAGAGAGGTCAGCTCACAAAGTCTGATTAATTCCTGGTGGCATGTTTTGTTTCAAATGCAAAACATTCTGGGATTAAAGTAAGTGTTACTGGTCATACAATGCACTAAGCTAATGATTTCCCATTTTATTTTTTAAACCGGCTTTATCCAACAATAATTCAACTTTAATGGATAAATGCTAAGCTCTTTGGGTGGTTTCAGATGCCTTGTGTATTGTTACAAAATCTAACGGCAACCTTTTTTTTCTTCTCTTTTCCCTTTCTCTCTTCCTCCCTCCCTCCCTTTCCCTTCTCCAGGTGATTCTGATTCTGACAAAGCTCTACGACTTCAACCTAGGGAGTGTTACGGAGAGTTCTCTATGGAGGTACGTGTGTTGTGGCAATCACAGTAACTGGCATGGAGGGGTTGCACCATGCCTCTTGTAAAACTGGGGGCTGACCTGGGCTGTGGGCATGGGGGAGTACCTGAGTTCATCAGAGGAGGAGCTGAGAGAGAATGAGACAAGTGGAGTTGCTTTTTGGAAAAAGGATACGTGGTTAAGACATATTCCTTCAATGAAGGGGAGTCTGTAAACAAGAGGGTTTCATGACATAATGGCACTTCCCTGGTACGCAGAGGAGCTTGGTTTCATTGTCACCTTTGAGTGTCCTTAGACAAGTTTCTTCGTTCCTCTCTCTGCTGTGAGTCTGGCAATGAGGACAGGCTCTATAGATGGGTTCACACGTGCCAGAACTGTGTCTGAGAAGGTAGAAAATACAGTGCATGATACAATCCTAGCTGATCTTAGCCTTGTTCCTCACTCCTGTGAGCTGAGATGGTCATCTTGGTAGTGACTCTGTGTTGGGCTGTAAGGACAACAGCTACTGAAGGACTAGAGATGCCACAGTGGGATGCTGGTGTCTTCTCCTCCGTGGATGTACTTGGATGGTGTCTTGTGGCTGCCCTGTTCTAATCTGGCATGGGAGATGGCCTGTCCTGGCCTGGGGAAGCATGCTTCTGGACAGTGTGTGTTTGGAAGCACATGTCTGCATTTGAAATAAAGAAATAACCTCAAATCCCCTCAGCCCCCAGACTCACCCCTATAAATAGTCAGTTCCTTGATGTTTGAAATCCCCCAAAAAAGGCAGCCAGGGGCTGGTGAGACCAAGTGCCTTGTTTCAGGTTTACCTGGTGTGTTACAGCTATTGTGAAATCTGCCCAAAGTGTAGTCGGTGAAGCTGCCAGTGCACTGTAGTCATCGCTTGGGTGGGAGTCCTTCCTGGCAGATGGTCTCTTGTACTGCTTTCTTCACAGGTAATTTAAAAGCCCCTGTCTGGAGCAGACTTTGGCCATTTGCTGCAGGTTTATTCCTGTAAATGTATTTAAGGGTTAATTATTCAGTAGAGCTCTTGAAACTTCTCAATTTGAACAGTACTTAAGAAGCCTAATTGCACTGCACCATGGTAATCTGCAAAAGTATAAATAACCATGCAGCTAATAAGAGAGAACAGTCACTTCCACTTACCCTGGTCCTTTTCAAGGTATTAATGCCTTAAAAAAACTTTCGCCTCTTTATGTAGCAAGTACAAATGGCACTGGGATTGTACTTTAAATGTAATTGCCAAGCAATCTGCTCTGCATCAATAATATAACAAACGGGCAAACCTCGTCTTAATCCTGAGCTTCCAGCATCACCTGAGCTCTGCAGAAAGGTAATAGCAGCACCCTTTTTGGAGGTTTCCCAGAGTGATGGAAATGTGATTTGTCATCAATACAATTTAAAGTATCCAGCACTTGGTCAGCTGGGAAAACACACTGATTTGTGGGAGTGTTTCAGCGTGTTCTGGAGCACTTCTGCATCTCGTCTCCAGTGAAACAGGGGCTGGTGGGAGGCCTGGAGACTCAGAGAGGTTGAGAAGTTAGAAATTTCAAGGTTCTTTCCCAAGGTCTGTAGGGAAAGGTCAGAGTGAGACGTAGCTGGTAGAGCTCCTGGACTCTAACCTTTACTTTCTATTTGGAAAATTCAGGAATAAGCCATGTTTTACTTGACAGTGGAGTGTGGAATCTTAGAGAGAAGCTATGAGTTTCTCTGCAAAGGACATTATAGAAATGCAAATAGATACTAAGTGTAAGAAATAAGCCAGAGAAATACTCCTTTTCTAAGGATTTCCTGTTCTATTTGCACATTTAGGCCCCTAAATCTTTGCATTATTTAAATTGGTGTTTTTCAATATTTTCTTTTCATTTTTGAGACTCTGAAAATTTTAAAAGGAGGATTTGTCTTTGCAGAATGAATGTAAGCCTCCTGCCAATAGGTTTGCCTTCCTTAGTTACTTTTTGTAGACTCCTCGAGCCCCTAGATGTGCCACAAACTGAATGCAACCTGAAGTAATTATCAGAAGAAGATCTGTACTTTTCCAAGGGTTTTGGTTTTTGCCCTGTTTTCTGAAAATACAACTAATACAACTAATCCTTTCTGCTAGCCAGGAGCTCTGCCCATCTGAGCAGTGGTGCTCTCTGATATCTATCCTGACCACTTGGCAGTTGCTTCCACAATAGAAGAGAGTTGCTTTTGTGGCAGAGAGCAATGATTGCATGCCAGAGGATGCTGAGATAGAGCAGAGTGTGATGCAATCTCCAAATACTATCTTGCCTTCACCTGCTTCGTGCATCAAAATCTCCTTCTCAGTTCCCCCTGGGTTATAGCATCAGAGGCTTCTTTTAATGGAAAAGTGAATTGCCATATGAAAGGAATTTCTAATCCCTGCTTCTAAATAAAAAACCAAGTAAATCAATAAGAAAACATCCTGAATGTAATTAAAAAAGGGAGTGAGAGCAACAGAGGAAGAGAGGAGAATTAGAAGTTACATTGGAAAGTGCGCCTATATCAGGCTGATATTAGGTTAGGCAGGGGAAATGCTAGTCAGCATTTGAATGCAGGAACACAGACATTGCTCTAATATCCAAATTCATGCTTCTGGGGCTCAAACAATCACAGAAAAGGTCTCTATTGCTACTGAAGCAGTCAGCCTTGAAGCATCCAGCTTCAAGGGAAAAACACACACCCACACACTCCCTCTTCCTTGTGAATGCCACATCTCTTCTTCTTCACAGGAGATACCTGTCAGTTGTGGTTTAGATTTTTGTTTTTCCCCACTGCATTGAGTGGAGGTGATAATTTTCCTCCTATGAAAGGAAGCTACTTTATTGCTACTTTACTATACTTGTGGTGGTGTGAGTCATTTAGGAATTTGTGGAGAGAGGTTTTTTCATAGGTCAACAAATATAACTGTAAAAATTATTTAAGCTTTTAGACATACAAACCCATCATCAGTTCATATTGCCTAGCAAACTATCTAACTGTGTAGTTAAGAAGCCAGCCCGCTTTAAATAAAAGATTGAGTAAGGGATGGACATATGCTTTCTGTAGAATTTTTTTTCACCCTACTAACACCTCTTCTCCATCAACAAAAGGAAAACAATTTTCCCTCTAAATCTGTAAACTTATATGGTTTTGATTTGAATTCCCAAACTCTCTGTAGGTCAGGATCCCTGCATCAAACTTCATTGTCCATGAGGAACTGTAGGCATACAGGAGTGGTTTGTCCTGAAATATGAACTCTCTCTTTAAAGAGTAGGTGCCAGGCTTCTTCACAGGAATTGTTTAAGCTGTACACTATTGAGATAGGGTTGTATGTACATGACATTCTGGATAACTATTTAAATTTTGTATTTTAATATTTAAAATGTTTTCAGCTGTTTCAACCACTGTGTATTGAGAAGTTTCTTTCTGCTAAGATAACTAGAATAAAAGCTTTTCCTTTTTTTGCCTTTTTTAGTACTCAGGAATGTATTCATTTATTTTATTTATTTGGATTGCAGTAGCTAAAAAGACAGCTTCCCTCTCGAGGGAGCTCTCCATCTCAGGTGAAGACAGAGAGACAGCAGGGTGATCCAGAAGACGGGAGAAGCAGAAGTGAGCAAGGTGCTATTTCTGATCAGTGCCACAGCCATGACTGCAGCACATCAGTTAATTGGGCAGTGGGGAGCACTTTAGATTTTCTTCCAAAGTGCAAGCGCTTGCATGTGTCAGCTCTGAGTCCCTGCTACCATTTTACCCACCTCAGATGGGTCCCCTGGCGTTTCCCTCCTCTGGCTGTGGTCCCAGCTAAATTATCTGATTGTATATAATGCTGGCCCATGCATTAACCCAAAATTGTGACTAACTTTTTGTGTTTAAGAGGCTAAAATTTTGATGAAAGAATTTATGTATGTGTATATAGATATTCTTTTTTGTTTTCTTGTTTATTAACCAAGAATTTATGTTTCCATGGCAGCAGTCAAAAATCCTCGAGCATTTTTTTACTCTTGTGGCTGCTGTGCCTAAAGAGGTTGGTCTGTTGTCTCAGTCTCTTTGTTGAGCTGGAAAAAAAACCCACTTTCAGCTTTTTAATAGAGGCAGCTGCAAAATGCAGCAGCTGCAACCCTAGTTTGTAGCAGAGAGGAGTAAAACCCCTCAGCTTGGTTGCAAGCTGCCTCATTTCGTGCATTACTGTTTGATTGAGTTCTGTTTGAATTACCAAAGGGCTTCCCCTTGTTTCCTCCCATGGGCTTGCCTCTTAAACATCCCACAGTCCCCAGAGACCCTCAGCATGTGTCAGTGTACCTCTAGCATTTGTGGTCTTTGCAAAAATTCCCCAGCTCACACTGATTTCTGTGCCCTGGGTTTGTGTGTGGCACATAGAGCTGGCTTCAGGTAGGGCTGCTCTAGGTGGGAAAGGGTGAACGTGGTGTGAAGTGTCCTTTGGGAAATGGGGCTCAGTCTGCTGGCTCCAAACGCAGCAGCCTCTGAGACTGGTGAGTAAGAAATCAGGGATCAGGAGATTCAAAATACTGACTCAAATTTCCATATCATCCTCTATGGAACAAGCTAAACTAGAAATAGGTCATGGCACAGCCAGAGCTTTCTTAGGAGTGTTTCTATCCCAGTGCCAATACATTATTTAGACTGTGTTGTGAATGGCAAATTCTGGTTTATGCCACAACCTCTTGCTTAGTACTGGTTTGACTCCACTGGGGCATTGTAGTTTTCTGGAGTTTGCTGTATTGAAATGCAGTCTCCATGACCAGCAGCTGACATCTCCTCTCAGTATTGTCAAATTTGATTACATTTATAATTTTCCACTTTTATGCTGATGACATGCATCTTTGATATGTGCTATTTTCTGGATGATTGTATTCAGGCGTAAAATTAATGGAGCTGATTTTCAAAGTAGTAATGCTTCCCATTATTGCATCTTCTTTGGAACTTTTTAAAAATGCTGCAAAGTGCAGAAATCCTGTGCTGATGAGAAGAGTTTCTTGTATCTGCAGTCAACCATCAGGGCATGGAGGGAAGGAGCCAGCTGTGTGTGCAAGCACATCCCTGTTGGGTTTGAAAACCAGGATAACCAAAAGTTTGGCATCTCTGCTGTTGCTGTTATTTAGATGTATAAATAACCTACCTTATGATGGCTAGTTTTTTGATTGTTCAGATTTGCTTGGGGTGTGTATGGCTGAATGAGAAGATTAATGGCAATTGAAAATAATACATATTTATATATAAATATATATTCAAGGGGTTCAACAGAATGAACCATAGGTTTAGATCTCCTCAAATGTGCCAGAGTCCCAGGTAATGTCCAGAGCATACATTCTTTGCAGTTCAAACCAGAAGGAGATGCTGTCATTGCAACAAAGGGACAATGTGAGTTAAAACTGTTTTAAATGTTTGTTTTGGGAACCAATAATAAAAATTAATAGGCTTATCCTAAATTCAGGGCTATGTTTTATAGTTAGGTAAAATCAGTGATGGTAATAAAGATAAGACCTCATTTTTTAATACTTTATTTCATTCTTGAAGACTAACTTCTGTAGAGAAATTTCATTTGTCTCCTTCCTGATGTTTGCCTAGTCCTGTTATATTCCACAGGATTTCCCAAAAAGGGAATAGTAAAGTTCACACTTTTGCTTTCTGGTGGGTCCTTGCTTTAATCACATTAATGTCATCTCAGAGATGGTGGAGACCAAGGGAGAAAATCATGTGAAAAGTTGTAGCCTGGCAAATAAATCTAAAAGCCTTTGTCTGTGTCTTGGGGTGGTGTGTGGATTTAAGTCCCACCTTTGCTTATTAAGATGTCTTTATTCTCTTGTTTCATGAAGCTCATTTGTCTTTTGTGAACCTGCCTGCTGGCTGGTCCATTTGTTGTGTCTCTTAATTGCTTCATCAGTGACCTTTCTTTGGGGGTGGGGATGTCATCAGACAGGGGGCCTTTTGGATTTATTAATTTCTTGTTTGCCAAGAAAGCTCTGAGACTAATTGCCAAGACTTCCCAGAAGATATTAGTTTACAAATTTTAATGACACTTATGATTTATTAATGTGCTTCCCCCCTGCATCTGCTCATCCCTATTCCTTGGTGGAATTCCTACTGAATTGGAGAGAATGAATAAAAACAGAACTGCAGATTGTAATGCTGTTTTAGATAGTCTGCTAATTAAAAAAAAAGTTCCTATGCCTATAGTGCTTTATTTATATCTATGACCCTGAGGACAGAGGTAAATCTTGGCTTTGGCTGCACTGTGCCCCAGAACCTTGTTTTGGTGTTGCATGGTGGGGGCACAGGTGTTCACATTTTTGTGCTACACATCGCCGCTCTGTGCCCCATTACCACAGCTGCTGAAGCCTGAAAGTGGCACTGCTTTGCTGAAGTTGATGCTCAAACGTGTGGCTGTGGAAGGACTGGGCTGGTCACTGACAGTGGATGCTGCAGATATGTTTGGGTGAGGAATGTGCCAGTTGAATATGTCTAGAGAGGTTCTGTGTTGATCTCATAGATATTGGGATGCTCCTGTAAATTAGTAGACCTGGGAAGTTTTGGATACGTCTTGTTCTCTGGCTGGATAAAGGGAAGCAAGAAGAAAAGGCAACTAACTTATCAAATTCTTAAATTTTGAGGGAATGTTCTCAGGACAAAAGTTCCAAACAACATGTAGAGAGGAACAAACATGCTGTGTTTTAATTTTCCAGGATTCAGGTAAGAGCCCCAGCCATCCCTCTTGAATTATTTATACTCTATAAAAGAGCTGCAACAGGAGAGACTGAGAATCTCTCCAGGGAGGGACTCACTCTAATCTTATGTGTGGAAGATCCAAGTTCAAGCCCTTGCTCTGAATAAGTATAAAGGGAAGTGCTTTTTTATTCCTCAAGTAATTACATTGTGTAACTCATCGCTACAGGATGTTGTGAGGCAGAAATAATAAAAGTGTAAATGCATTGCAAAAGGGGATTCAGTGAATTAATGGAGGGTATTTCTTCTGGTGGCTGAATAATGTGATAGTGTGGCAGTAGCCCATGGCTTATATTAATTATTTTATAACATTGAAGGAACAGACAAGTCTATAGCTTTTGGATCAGAGTTGCTGAACCATCTTTTTTTTTATCTCTTTTTGTCAGCAATGAGCTACTCGTGTTTTAAGTATTCCAATAGAATTACTGGGATTGTGCTGGAGATGTGATATTCCACAGTATTTTAGTGGTTTTGGGATTTGGAGATCTTTAAGTGAAGAGAACTGGACCAGAGACTAGGGGAGGAAATCATGCTGTCTTTTATCTCTTTCATATACTTTCCCCAGAATATTCTGTGGCAGATTAAGAGGTAATACAAATATTTGGTGTGTCTACTGTTGCTGTCTTATTCAAACAAGGGATTTGAATCTTCTGCATCACAGGTGGGCTCTCCATCAATTGCTGTCTGTCTTGGGTGCTACATTTTGTAAGTAAAGGTATTTCATTGGCCTAGAAGTGCTATTTGAAATTGTAGTTTGAAAAAAAACCCCACAACAACCAAAAAACAAACAAACAAACAAAAAAAAAAAAAACCACAAAAACCAAAACCCCAAACCAGAACAAACCAACAAAAAAAATCTTTGGCATAATTTAATTTTTGAGCCAGTCCTTTTAGGCACTCAGCTGGGTCAATGGAAACTTAAACCTGTTCAGATCTCTAGTAATTCCATTCCAGAAAACTAGATGATAAAATGGGAAAATTAGGGAATTTAATGCCAAAAGATATTTCTGGTGTAGATTTATAAGCATGAGGGCCTTAGTGTGAACTAATGGAATTTGTTGTGGAAAAAAGTTAGGTGTTCTAGGAAGCTGGAAGAATATGGTCTTCCCTGTGTTCTAAGCTAATATATGCTATATTTATTATAGTTTTTCTGTCCTTGTTGGTGAATTTCTTTGATTACGGTTCCTGAAGAAAGGAGACATCCTATCTCATCAGAAATGAATTTTGAGCTCTGGTCATGTTCCCAGGCATTCAGTTCTGGGGTTTTGGTGGAGAAGGTCAGAGGAAGCTTTGCTAAGAGCAGATGTGCTTTTGAAGCCTCACTGTCCCTATGAAGTCATCTTGTCAGGGCTGGCAGGTAAAGTGTGTTTGTAGTGCTTTGCCTACTAGTTCAGAAGCAGCAAGGCAGCGCTCAGGAGGGAGTTTGTGGCCAAGAAGTAGCTGTTGCAGATCCTGTGTGTGTTGTGACTGTTGCTGCATCAGCAGAGCCGCACCTGTTTACGGGAATTGGCTACTCCATCTCTCCTTTCATCGTTTGGAGCAGCAATTCCATCGCTCTCGTTTAAGAACTGCTTCTTTTGTTGAGTTATCTAATCTTACATTCTAATGAGATTTGGATGTCGACTGCAAAACTTTTTGCAGGAAGCCACAGTTGAAGATGAATTTGTTTTGACCTTACTAATGTCTTTTTCTGATCACTCTTTGCTGTGCAGAGGAGTTTCGTTGGCACAGATTAGTAGCGGATGCATTCAATGGGAATCTGTGCCAGTAGTAATGAAAACCACACATTAAATTCACTTATAAATATGCAAATAGATAAGTGAAAAATAAAACTTTCTTAATAAATTACATAAGATCTTCCGTACTAGATCTTGTCTACTAGAATTGGGAAAACATGAGAAGAGCTGCCCAGAGAAGAGTATGATAAAAATCTTACAAAACTATGTGGTAGGGACAGGGTTTTGCTAAAGCAACTGGATGGAACATCTCACACATGAGGAGAGGCTGAGAGAGCTCTTTAGCCTGGAGAACGGAAAGCTGGAGTGGGACTGGTGGATTGCATCAATGTGTACAAATTCCTTGAAGCAGGGGGCAAAGAAGATGCAGCCACACTCTTTTAAGTGTCTGCCCAGTGACGGGAAAAGAGACAATGCATAGGCGCAAAGTGAAACACAGAATGTTCCCTCTGAATATGATGGGAAACATTTTTTACTGTGCAAGTGACTGAACACTGGCCAAGCTTGTCCGAGGAGGTTGTGGTGTGTCCAGTCAAAGGCCATCTGGACTGATCCTGGGCAAAAGTTTTCTAAGTGGACCTGCTTGAGCAGGAGGTTGGATCAGATCAACTCCAAAGATTCCTTCCAACCTCAGCAATTCTTTGGCTCCAAGAATAAAGAAGCATTGGCCAAAAGTTCAGAGCAAGTAGAAGAATTTGGTTCTTAGGACAATATGTATTTTATATATAAATCTCCTTGCTGGAGCATGTTTTTATCCCTGTGAAGTTTAGATGAGTTCCTAGAATCAGACCCAAAATCTGTCAAGGATTGTAATGCACACAAAGACTTCATCTGTGGCTCAGAAAGTTCCCTGGCCCCTGATCAGTCAGACAGAGATAGACACTGCCATGTCCTCTCCAGGCAGTCAGGCCTGGACAAGGAGCCACCAGGTTCTTGCACCAGAGTTTCTGTGTTTGTGCCACCTCATGCTTGCTGCAGGATGCAATGCCTCTATCCACACTAAAACTAGGTGGCTTACAAGATTTGTTTCTCTTTGACCAAGCTGTTCTTTTCCTTTCTCTTCCCATCTCCTTCCTCCCTTGACTTTTTTGTTCTTTCTGATTAGGCTTCAGACCAAGCCATAAATTGTGGATGCTTTGTACAGTGGCTTGTAGAATTTAGTACTTTAACGTGGGTTGTATCTGTTTCTATTGATGTTTTATTATGTTGTGGTGTTTTTGTAGGGTTTTTTTTTTCCCAAATGGACCACCATTTTATAATGGCTATAAATAACCTGAAGAATGGAGAAAAGCTGTTAAAAAATGTGCAAGAAATCCTTCCACCTTTCTTTTATTCTGGTCTGTCTCATGTTAATGGTAGATTCATTATACTTCTAATGAAGTTAAAAGTTCCTGTATGAAGTGGTCACTTCTCCAAATAATATTTACAAAGGCCTACATTCCCCCAGCCAGGAAGGCAGCCTTTGATTTATTTACTTACCATATGTGCTTCATCTGTAAGATCTGTCAGCCAGTTCTTCTACAGTATATGCCTGACCAAGTGAAAATGAAAGCTCCTGTAAACTACTAGATCACGGGAAGCTAGTGAATTTTCGCATGTAGGATTTCTGCCTCTGAATAAAATATGTAAAAGGTTAGTGAAGCCTTTCTGTAACCAGATTGCTAGGCCTTGTTTCCGGGTCTTTGAAGGCCAGTTACTTTAGAAAACTGACTCTGTAAATATTGGGAGTCACTTATATCCAGTTATCCCTGAAGCCTGCTGTCCAGATGGCTGAATCTAGCAGCAGGCTATCTGCAGGAGCTGGGCATTCAGCATCCTGCAGCTCTAGCCAGGCGTGCAGATGTGGTGGTATATTGGAAAGGTTGAGGGATACTGTCCCATGATAATTCCAAGAATATCCTTTGGCATCTGTAACAGGACTGTTACATCTTATTTTCTGGATCCTGTAGTCTAGCTCAGGGTATCTGTGAGAAAGGTGATAATAGGAGACTGATAACAGGAAGATGGCTGGGCTGTCAATACAGCTGCTACTGCCAAGCCTTACTCCAAAGTCAAGTAGTTTGTCCCGGGCTGAGAGATGCACTGTGAACTGACCTGGGTGAGTTCTGGTGCATTTAAAATGTAACAATTTCCAGCTATCTGTAACTACTGCCAGGAGTGCAGGGCATTCCTTTGTACAAAGCCTTCGAAGTTCCAAAGCCACGCAGGGAGAAGTACAGGGAAAGAAAGAGGAATCCATCACTGGGACTTGGGTTCTGGCCTTGGGAGGTCTGAGCTCACAAGGAGTAGTCAGCCCCATGGAAAGAGAAATGCGCATTGATCCTCTTGCATCTCTTTCTCTGAAATGTTAGAAATTGTAGAATTAATTTGCTTTAAGAAGGAAGCCTGGTTGCTGATTATTGATTATTATTATAGGGGAACAAGTAAGCAGCAGGTGCAAAGCAGGATTCAGGAACAACTTGGAAATGAGTAGCTCACAAACAGGTAATATGTCCCAGGTCTTGGTGTGGAAGCAGGAGCACCATACAACATCCATCAGCACAAAGGGGTGTATGAGTTCCCTTGAGAACTCATGAAGTATGATCCCGCTGTTGGTCTTGTGTAATTACTTCAGGAATCACAGAAAAGCTTGACCTTCAGGTGCCCTAGACACAAGTCTCTGTAAAGCCATTGTGTGGGAGACCTTTTCCTTTCTTTGGATTTGCAGCTGTAAGTGTGGTTGAGGAAAACCAAGGCAGTAAGATAATCTGTTCAAATGTAAGGTTTCAGACATAATGCTATATTGCCATGGAGTAGTTAAGCTACAGAGTAAGCAGTGGACCATGGTACATCACTCAGTGTGCCTCTAGCAAAGCACAGAGTAAATGTCCCCTGGAAGATTAAAATCCCATCGGTTCTATTATGTGTAACCAATAAAGATAAAAGGGAAGTCTATGAGGAATACAGAGTTACCACAGCACATTTAGCTTTGTACCCCCAAGTGTGCATTTTCTATTTTGTACAAGGCTTGGGGAACAAAGGAAGAAGAGCTTTGGGGTTTCTTTTCTAGAAGAGTATATGGTAGGAGGAACTGTCGTGGATCATTTGCCTCTCTAAGGATTGGGGAGTGATTTGCACCAACACTACTGAATCGTAGAGGCTGGGGGATTTAAGTCATACCACCTGAAAAGTTTGCATTTGTTTGTTGTTCTATGGCTTTTTAACATAAATGGGCACAAGAACACGGCCCTGTTACAGTGGAGGGAGATTTATAAGAAGCCCATATTTCTTATTTGGAAGTGATCCTTTTAAATAGGGATAGTGACAAATGAGGGCAAAGTTAAGTAGGCTGTGGTCCAACTTAGTTTAGCTAAATCTGATCCAAGCAGGGTGAATGATGTGCTTTGTCATGAAATGTCCTCTGTTGCAAAACATATCAGAAGAATCAGAGTTGTGACTGTGCAGACATGGGAATGGTGCCTTTCCTTGGTATGCAATAGCAAACTTCTTGTGTCTGTCTGGTTCCAGAGCATCACTGGGCATAGCACTTTGTCATGCCCCTCTGGGAAATCTGGAATTGGTTTGCTGCTTGCACTGCTAGGAAGCTTTTGAGGCATGCTTGGCAGTGGCATTGTTAAGGAGGTAAGGTCTTGTGGAAAACTGCGTACTTGAACTCCTTAGCACAGATGTTCCAGTTCTCTATTGTTAAAGTCCTTGCATCACTTGCAAAAAGCAAAGGCAGAATCCTTTGTTCCTAGGGCTCCTTTCTTGTATTTTATCTCAGTTTCATTGGTCACTATGCTCCTTCTCATCCTGTGTGACAAAAAACATTACAAATGCTGCAGTAGGCTGTGTTGCAAACTGTTATCTTCAAAAATGACATTCTTAAAGGTTAATAATTGGAATGAGCTGTGGCAGTTACTAATTAGCACCATTACACAATCAGCTCACATTCTGGCAGCATTAGGCATACTTAATCAGTCAATTATCATTGATCTTGGAAAGTGGTGCTCTAAAGTTAGCATAAGGTGCCTTTGTGAATAGAGAGAAGGAATTTGACACTGCCACAATGGTCAGGCTGCTGGGAACATGGGGTTTGAGGGACCAGTGTGGTGTACCAATTGTGATGGATGGATTGGAATTAAAAATCAGATAGTATAGACTCACCTTCAAACAGGCATAAATACGTCCTATCACTGTGCCTCTTTGCCATTTCAGACAGTAGAGGGTGTTCAGGGAGAGACCTGGCTTTGGGGAAAAATGGATTTAATGACTTCAGTGAATTTCAGTTAACGTGTAATGACTTACAAGCTTCTCAAGGAACAGCTGGAGCATAAGGTACTATTTTCCTTGGTTTTATTTTTCTTCATGTGAATTATAGTTCTCAGAGTAAGGAAGTTGTAAACAAGATGGGGAGGCACCAAAGGATTCTAAATTCTAAAGGATTTCCCTTTAGAAGTATAGCATAAAGTGACCTTAATCCTACGAGTCTAAATGTTATGATTGCTCTGTGCTCGCTCAGACACTCAGAGGCGCAGAGCCTTCACTGCTTGTGCTGGCTCAGAGTGCAGAGGGAGCAGGGCTGGTGCTGCACACCATGGCCATGGTTTTCTAGCCAGTGTTTGGCTCTTCCCAACCTGAGTGTATCCATATGCATCTCTTCTAAAACCATCTGCTGTTTTCGCCTGGTCAGGAAGGTGTGCAGTGATGCGTGGCCCACGCAAGCAAGGATGGTGGCTACAGTCCAGTGTGTGAAGGAGATTTTCCAGATCTCTGTATGGAAAATGAATGTGTGGAGCGATCAGGGCTGACGTGCGGGTTTCTGCTCTTTCTTGCTTCCCTTTTATAATTCTGTGTTTTGACTGTTTAAGATACAGTCTGCAATGTGGGCAAATTCACAAGGAATAGAATGGGCAAGTTGTCAACAACATGTTGGAATGTAAGAGGAGTCCAGGATACTGTGAAAGTAAAGAACTTGTGTAGGTGAAAGGGCCAGGAAAAACATGAGTTGTACTTGACTCCCCTTGAAGTTTGGCCCAGGGCCTCTGCCTGTTTAGCAGAAGGGAAAATGCATTATTGTGATTATTTTGGAATGCATTTGTAATCTATCTCTCTCTCCTGCTGCTTATTCTCTGAGAGTTTTCATTGTGGGCAAATGATCCAGAAAAAAATATCTGGTTAGTATCTTACAGGCTGGATGTTTCCTCAAAACCATTTTGTGAGGCAGAAATCAGAGAATACACTTCAGGGCTGACTGAAGTCAGAACAACATTGTTTTTTTTTTTCTCTACATCTGAGTGTTCACCTTTGCTCTTGGCAAAAATATACAAGGGGTCTTTGGAGTAGGGACAAGGAGAAAACATGTCAGAAGTTCAACTCGGGCTCCAGGTTTTGCAAAAAGTTACCCTAATGCATAGGGATTTGTTTAACAAGTATTTGATCATACATCTGATTCCAGAAGTAGTATAAAGTGAGTGCCAGAATAACCAACCCAGACCCCCAAAATTTCCTTGCCTGATATCTGAGATGCAAATTCTTCTCAGAAGTGTAAAGGAACCTTGGTAGAAGAAGAAATATTACAAATCTGAGTATGGCTATGAATTGTACAACAATTATTTAATCTGGAGAGAGGAAACATGTACAGGAACCTATTTTAGATGTAGGTCACTAATGTAGGATCCAAATTTGGAGGAGGTTTGACTAGCTGACCTTTAAAGGTCACTTCCAACCCAAACTATTCTATGATTCTAAAGAACTGAAGAGTCTTTCCAGGCACTTTTCAAGACTTTGGGTCAGGTCTTGTAAAAGTAGTGAAGAGAAACATATCTTCATGTATCACGTACTTAGCCTGAGCAACTTTCCTGTGCTAACCCTAGGGCAGCCCTGTGAGAATCCTGCACCTCAGGAGAAGCTGGCAAGAGCTGCTGCCTGGGCTGGGTGTCAGGGCAGAGCTCTGACCCCTGGGTGCAGATCTATGCTGCAGAGCTCAGGCAGGATTTCCCCTCAAAGCCTCCAATAATGCATAGCCTGTCTAGGTACTTCTGGAGGTGACAGATGTTTTTTTAGAAATGTGCAAGACTCAGGGCTCAGAACTGGTAAACAGCTCTGGCGTTCTGCTGTATGACAAATGACATCACCTATGAAGTGTGCCTTGGTATGGCAACAAATACTATGGCAACATCTGTAAGTGGAGCTAATTTTAGAAAAGAGGTGCCAGGCTACAGTAGCTCTGTTAAGGAAAAACAGTTGGACACTTTGTTCTTACAGCAGTCCTGTAAATATGCAAATATATACAGCAGAATCATTCCCTCCCCCGCCTGGCCTCCCAATATCTATTCTCCAGTTACTGAGTATTTTGCAGCAGTGCAGAGGCAGGTTTTAGGAAAAGTATCCTTAGAGGAGAGTATGGATTTCTTGGGAAGGTGAGAAGTGTGCATTTTAAAAGACTTAAGGTACATGTTAGCCTTCTGAGACAGATGTCTCCTTCTGGTTAGTCATGCTTTTGAGAGGGAGGGTGAACTTTGATGGCTTTTTCTCAACCCTATATCTGTATTCCAGTGATATAAGAGCCTCTCACCCATTTCCCTTGGGAAAAGTAGCACAACACTGTCAGCTTCATATTAGAAGCTGACAGTGAAAGGAGCTGAGAAGTTGAATAAATTTTCATTGAGAGCATTTAGAAGACTTTTGACCTATCAGCATCTTGTGACCTATTCTACCTTGTCTTGAAATGTCCCCATTAGAATATCATGTAAATGGGTTAGTGAAGCCAGCATGGAAATGGGACAACATGCAATAACAAGTGTTAACTTGACAGTGAGGCTGTGCTCTCTTCAGTGCACCTGTTCTGATTTAGATCCCATCAACAAGCAAAATATTGTAATGCAGATGTGAAGTTTGATAGGATGCTTGAGTCTGATGGCAGGAAAACATTAAAAATTCTCATCTCACCTCTTCTATCACCTCTTCAACTGATTACAGTGGAGACCATAGGTGGTGAAAATCAGCTGGCTGGTGTTGGAGCAATGCTGGAAACATGAGAGTGCTGTCAAAGCAACTGTGTTCAAGCCAACAGTGCTGGTTGAACGGCTAGTGGAAGAGCAGAAAGATGTGCTTGAAATGTGAGGGATCTTGAGCACCTCAGAATCTCACTTCTTTTTCTTAGATAGACATGAAGCTGTGGCAAAATGCTGTTGTGTTTTTAGAGCTAGGCAGTGGATGATTTTTAGATCATCCACTAGGGAAAGTGGTGAAAATGGGCAAGGACCCCTTGATAGTGATTTTTTTTTTCTTTTAGCTTTTGGTAGGATAGGAGAGATTATAATATACAGATAGTCTTATGACCTTGTCCACTGGACCAGACTGTTGCTTTGCTTTCCAAGATTCACCCTGCTTCATGGAGTAAAATTACCAAGTGATTAGCTATTTGTATGCAGAGTGGGATTTTATCGTGGGAAGAGAAATTTTAGGGAAGGAATTTTTTGACATTCCTCAGAGCAGATACCTTCTGGAAATACTGGGTTACACTATTGGTGTAATTCTAAACAAAATGAAAAAAATGTCTAGGAGCAACTATGGGGTTAAACTGTGAAGCAATAACTGTGTCACTGGTGACTCCGGGATGTGTAACTATTAAAATATTCCTAGGTTATAAAGGCAGAAGGAGCACTGTACTCAGACACTGAGCAAGATCATGCAGGAGAAGAAAATCAGTCACGGACACTAAGCCAAGATTAATTCCTCATCTAACATCTGCTTGATCAAGAGCAGGACTCTTGGGACAACATGCTATCTTGATTGTAAAATTAGCAGTAATGAAGAATTTACCTTATCCATTAGTACAGCCTGCTGGAACAGCTGCCGTTCCTGTTTTTAAAAAAAAGTCATAAAAACCAGAACAAAATACCTTCTTACCCATACTTGTCTAACTTAGTTTATCAGGTTTTAGCTCTTTGTGTTTTGTGGACTGAGTGGAAAGGACCTCTTCTTCCCCGAGCATGTACTCACATCCTGTTTCATGACCAGTTGTTTTTCATAACGCAGCAGGTTTTTTTACCCCAAAGATTCCTGTTTGGGTGATGCTTCTCTTCACAAATGGCAACAAATCCAATGTCCTCAGACTTCTCATGTACCAGTTTATAATGTGGGAAGAGAATTCCCAGAAAGGTGCTTTTTGTAGAAGTACAACTCTGTACATCCTCAGATTCAAAGATTTAAAGCACAGAGAAGAAGTAATGACAATAATCTAATCGTATAGTGCAGTCCAGAGAATCTTACTCAATAATTTCTACATTGAGTCCCTAGTGCAGTTTGAAGTATTGCTTCTTGGCTGGAAACATACTCAGTCTTTACTAATACTTATAGTCTTTCAATTATATGATCTGATTTGCATTGCTGCTAGATCTGCATTTCATTTTCGGTGCTGCAGCAAATGGACTCTGGGCTAAGTTGGCCAAATTCAGTGATGCTGAAAGACAGGCTGGTTTCCTATATATCTGAAAGCCTCAGCACCTGTGAAATTTCAAATTGCAGCCATGATTTCTAGATGATGAAAACCAAGCCTTGGAGCCCTTTGTTCCTCACTTTCCCTTTCATGGCATTATAATAATTTGTAAAAAGAGCTGAGGGCATAAAATTCAGAGGGATGAAATAAAGGACTGGCTCATTCATGTGGATCACTTTTTTTTTTTTCTGAGATGCTCTTTTTTTTAATCATCTTTAAAAGACCCATGAAAGCAGAGAATTTTTCTTCTTGAGACTCAGGATTGAGAAGGTTTTGCTTCCTTTTCAACTCTGCCAAAGGCTTCGTGGCTGATGACTGTATCCCTGGAGGGGGGGCAGAGAGAAACTCAAGTTCTCTGTGGATCTTGGATCTGGCTGGTGCCTGAAGGAAAGGAGAACTTTTGTGTGAGCTTGGTGGTGCTGTAAGATAGATTTTTAAGATTCCATCTTGAAGCAAATAGTGCTGAGTGGCCCCAGCTCCTCATCACCAGCTGGGAATTAAGATGCTCAGCACATTGAATGGCAGGTGCAATAAGAAGACCCCTGCAGATGAAGGTCCTGTGTGCCTTGGCTGGAATAAGGGCAGCTGTGGGGTTAAAGGCATTATGCTCTCATGAAAATTGGGTGAGGTGCCCAGCTCCTCCTTGATTGTTTCCCCTGCAAAAATTCCTCTTGGCTTAAAAGAGAGAGAGAGAAAAAAATCCTAATTCCATGGCTTTGTTCTTCTGGAATAGGAGGGGGTGAACAGCAGATTCATATTGGAGGATTTTATTTGCTGTGGCTGTAAGATCAGGAGGGTACAGATAAAGCATGCAGCTTTTCTACTGCAGGAACTGACACAGTATTTTCTGAAGATATGGTCTTGCCTAGTCTGACTGTTCTGGTACAAAAAAATAAATGGCTTCACATTTTGGAACAACTGGCTTGTGTTTCTGCAAGTTATTAGTTACCTGAAAATAGCTCTTTTATTTTTACATGTGTTTTAATTTATCTTCCTAGACTAGGATATTTTATTTTAGCGTTGAAACTGTAGTATTTACTTCTCTCATGTATTTTCAGACGCAATGGGAAGATCCACACTGAACAAAGTAAAACAGAGTTTCTATTTGTATTAGACTGCCAATCCCCCTGCATTTAGGAGAAAAAACAGTCTTTGACTCCCTGCCATTAAATACTTGTTATATTGTTTATAGGGTTTTAAAATTAAAACCTCATCTGGTCATTTCAGCATTTGTCACCTTCTACCTTTCTGCCTCTCAATAGAGCATTTACAAGTGTTTCTATTGGCTTTTTCTGCCTAGCAACATTTGTTGCAAGTAGTTTAGGAAAAAAAAATGGTTTTCCTTCATAAATCCAAACCTGCAGCAGGACTTAACAACCTTTAGTTATCTTTCCTCAGAGTTCTCTTTAGAAAGAAAGAGCTTTCTGATGTGATAAAAATGAAGACTTGGTGCTATGAAATCTCTGTTTACGTTCTGCAAACATGCCTTTTTTCCATCAGAGTCTGGTTTTATGAAGGAAATTGTGAGATGCCCCTCACTTGCATTCTCCTTGCTGAAATAACACAATGGTGCTGGGATGTTTGTGGCTGATTGCTGTGGCATGGAAGCGAATTCTATGACTCCTGTCTCTGCTAAGGGAGGGCCCAAATGAGAGGCCAGTTTGACAAATTACTCTGCAGAGAACACCCTCTTCCCTGCAAGTCTGTGGTCTCATTCTGCTGCACACGTCTGATGTGACCAATTACATTTTATTGTGCTTAAGCAGTGACATTTCTGTCACTTTGTTTGGCACTCAGTTCCATGTCTTAAGTGCCAGAGCTGTCCCAAACTTGAATTTTCTATCTGAGAAGACAGAGATGTTTCAATTCCTTAGCCCATCTAGACATTGTGATGAAATATCTCCAACAGGCACTACTGATGATTCTGCAAGTTGCAGAATTTTAGTGACATTTGGCCTAATATTTCCTTTTTTTAGTTTCAATTTTTGCATCCATTTTGAAGAGGTAAATAGGATTATTCTTTTTCTGGCTGAATCCAACAGGAATTGGATCAAGCTTCTAGACCTTTCACATTCTGATGATTGCTGATAGCTCCCTGTCCTTGCTATGTCAAATTGCATGCCTAATTATATTCATCTCACCCACAAAGAGTATGCTTCACTGTGTAACACTTAATTCTC
The DNA here is from genome assembly GCA_013397955.1 of Grantiella picta. NCBI lineage: Eukaryota > Metazoa > Chordata > Aves > Passeriformes > Meliphagidae > Grantiella > Grantiella picta. Next base: position 2,562,274 of record VZRM01006793.1, on the reverse strand, counting down.
TTTACTCTATGAATTTTTCCCAAATTCTTGTTATTCAGTTCACAATGTGATTAAAAACTGATTTCAAATTGAGAATAAATCTGCTGGATTCATTGGAGATCCCTAACACAGCATAGCTAAGATCTGACTCAGATTTATTTGTCTAAATATGGTTTTCCCAGTGCTATATATAGATGGATTTTAGGAAGAAAATATTTTAATGGTTTCTTCCTTAAAAGCCATTGATTATACAACAGTCAGGGTGATGGTATAGACTGATGAGACTCTTCAGGCAGCAGCAAAGTTCCAGAATAAAATTGAGGTTTCTGTATTTTTCACATTGGCAATAAGGAGATGGTCATGCTCATTCACTTGAGGAATATGTAAGTCATTGCATTCAGATTATTGTGGAAATAGAAACTGTTGCATTATTAGTATAAACATCATAGGAATCTTAAGGACAAAGCTCATCTGTACCTGTATTTTATTTCTATAGAAAGTCAAGCATGGACTTATCAAAAGCATTTGCTGTAAAAAAACCCCCAGAGCCTCACCTCTGTATCCAAACCCAGGCTGGGTGCATGAAAGACCTATTTTTCAGATAATGTCTGCAAGGATTTAATGCTGTCACACTCCTCTGACTGACAGTTTTCAAAGGGCAAGACTGCTTCTTTCACAACTTACCAGCAGTAAAAACCTTTTGCATATTTGGTGTTCAGTGTTTACTGCTCAAGTTGTTTGGTTGGTTGGGGGTTCACAGGAAAGATCAGAGGGTTGTAGGGAAGGTGCTGCTGAGAAAATTAATCTCTCAGGGACAAAGTAAAATGGATTTTAAGAAGGAAGATATTTTAGAAGATAGATGTAGGAAAATTTAGTATGTTTTGATTGAGGTCGTCAATGCTGCATACTTAAGCTGAAGATCAACTCTCATTAATTGGACATCTGTATTAGGTAGGTGGCTTTGGAAGTCTTTCCCTTTATACATTCCTCTTTTTCTGCACAGACAATATTACCCACAGAAATTCATCTGGCCTCCAAATTGTAAAGCTTTTTTGTTTTTCGCTAAGGGAGAAGTTAGATGAGTATTTTCTTTATGGGATGAAATAGATGTTTGTCCTGTACAGCTACTAATAGTATTTGTATAAATCAGTTAATAAAATGAACATTGTTCTGAAATTCTCATTGGGACTCAGTATGTATTTTCATATAGGAATATTTTATTAATTCCAGTATCTCCCAACCAAGCATTCATACTTGCGTCTTTCAAACACCTGAAAAATGGCAGCTGGAAATGGAATGAGTGTTTGGAAAATAATAATAAAACTTACAGTGAACAGTTGTTCTCATCTTTGGTGACTGACAGTTTCTCTAGAAGATTTGTCATGGCCTGGGACAACAGTCAATAAGCAGGTGGGTTTCTGCACCTTGTTTTACTGCTGGAGATCCTTCTGTGGATTCTGGCTCACCTGTTTGGCAGCTTGATATAGCCATCATGAGTCAGGGCAACATGATTCTGTGAAAACCCCACATGGCAAAATTTTCAAGAAGCATCCATGGAGAGGAGAGCCAGGGCAGAACTAGCTTTGGGTGACACATGTCAAGGGAAGAGCTTGGTGCAGTGCTTCAGGAGCTGGGCTGGCAGGGCTTTATGGTGCCTGGAAATGATGAGGCTCACCTGCCAGCTGTCCCTTGGCTGAGTGGATAGGGGAAGGCTGGTGCCATGTGGGAACTGCTGGGATGTGGTGATGAGTTGCCTTTGCTGATTTCCTCCAGTCCACAGACACTGCAGAGAGCATCTTGAGAAAACCCTACCTGGCAGTGTGCCCTCTTTTGCTTCTGCACCTAGAAACAATTTTATTTTGGACCAAGTGTAAGCTGACATCAAAGATGTTTTCACTTCTCTCAAAGGTTATTATTTTAAAGGGCAAATAGCACCCAGAGCAGGATTTTACCATTCCCTCTGTATTTTTTTTTTTCTGGTGACAAACTAATTACTTTTCCCGCTGTTTTATTTTCCTGTTTTTTCTTTTTCCCAAACTTCCAACTGCCATGAAAACTCCCAAGTGGTTTTTGCCCAAATGCATGCAGGTGAGCTTTTAAATGTGAATTGCTCAGTAGATAAATGAGGATCAGTTGCTATATTTAATTATGCAGTCTTCTGTAATCTGTCTCCAAAAAGCATTCATCTTATGGATAGTAATTATTCTTAGCATGCCCATCTGAGCAAGATCATGCTTTGGTAATTGGTTTTGAATCCTATATCCATTTTATTTTAAGCAGCACTCACTTTAATCCTTTCTATCAATGTTTGGGGATTGAAAGTGAGGTGAGCATGTGGAAGGAGAAAGGGAAGGGAATTCTCTTTTTCTTTGTTAGGATGCTGCCAAGCTGACATGGTAGAAGTGGAGGGTGGTTGGTGGTTAGAACAGATGATGACAAACAGGCTGCTGGCTCGTTTGTGCACACAGTGATACTCTGCACATTGAGGCAGCTTGTGCAGACCCTCCTGGTGTTGCTGATCTTGGAGTTGCAGTGAAAGTGTGACACACTTCTGTCTGGGGATGCAGGGCCACGCTGACAATACCAGGGTTACTCACCTGCAATGGAAGTGTGATGGTTTCTCTTTGTGGCTCATGGATGGACCAATGTCCTGGCAACCCTGGGCAGCAGGTGCTCAAATAGCTCTTCATGCTTTGAAATGGAGATCCTGATTCGTCAGCTAAGTGCTGTAGTAGACAGATCTGAATGTAACCTAGGGAAATGGTTCTGTTGTAGTTTTATTTCCTTTTCCAAGCTTATTTGGTCTTGTTTGTCACACTAGCCATTTTGTTTATGCAAATAAGCTCAGACAATCCTTTCTGCAAAGGTGAATTGAATATCTCCTTGCTCATCACTTCAGTGGCAAACTGAAGCAGAGGAGTTGACGATATTTTCATGATCCTAGTGCATGCTTCCAGCCAGAGGTAATAACTCTTAATGCAGAGAAAAAAAAAAAGGGTAAATGTTCATGGCTGGGTTTATGGCTGCTGACAAAACCACATGTGGAAGTTCTTTTTATTGCCATAATGTTTTAATAGATCCCCTCAAAGTCAGCACAGGGTAGCCCTTTGCCATGGATTGTCTCAAATATATAGGCATGCCTCTGGAGAGCTCTCCTTTGAAAGCCTGTCTGGCAACCTGCTTATTCTTCCCCACTCAGCACAATCCACCTGCAGAGCTGTGCAGGACAGGGAGCAGAGAGCCTTTCATTCTCCCAAACTCCCTGCCCTCTGACCTGTGCAGCATTTATGTGGCACTGGACTTGAAGAGTTCTTGAACCAGACAAACATGGCATCCTCTGATAGGTCATTCCCTCGAGCAAAGACCATTGTGTTTACACAGCACAGGCAATAAACACAGCTCTTGGGAGCAGCTGAAATCTCTGTTCAAAGGCTGGTTGCTAAAATCTTCAACTCTGCATGAAAAAACAATCTGGTATACAGGAATAACCCCTTAATTCTCTGGAGGCAGGAGAGCTGCTTGCAGAGTACCCACACCACTTACTGATTCCCTTTGCACTCTGCCCATGTCTGCTACCATTAACTACGATGTGCTCAGTCCAAGAGAGGTGCACCCTGAACTAGTTTAGTCAAACCATACAGATCCAAGTGACTAGTTTGAGATCCCTAGTTCCAATTGGAATTTTAAAAAAATGTCAAGTGTCATGCATTATTTCAGATGAGTGTTAAGGTGGTGTTAATTTGGAGTGGCATGATGCATCTAGCTCCTGGTGGGAAAAAATAGCATTGTGACAGTAAACGTTGCCATCCATGAAAGGCTATTCTTATAAGGATTGATATTCCATTTGCAGATTTATAATTGTTCTTGCACATACATAAGCAACAACAGTATTCCTACAAAAGGAGTGAAAAGGGAGATTTAGAATTCATGTTTTCTACTTGTGAGAGGCAAGATGGATACATATTTGAGAACATGGGTTTAGCTATTTGTCCACTGTAGGAAATGATGTCAGGAAACCAGGAGGAAACTTTCATCCTGGGATTCCCGCCTATCCCATCTTTGGGACTTGGCAAAAGTTGGAGGGGTGCAGGGAGTTATTTCTCACTGCGGTCTGTCCTCCATCTAACTTAAAAAAACCCCAAAAAACAAACAAGCAAAGAACAAAAGCTATTCTCCTTCCATCCTTTTTATTCTTGTTTTTGGAAGCAAAACAAAGTCCACAAAATGGAAGACAAGTTTGGGATGCTGCTAAAAGCGAGGGAGGTAACTTTCTTATGCAAGTGTATCTCCACTGAGGGCTGAACACTTTGTGACTGTAGATGCTAGCATTAGGAATAATTATTAACATCCTGGGGAGGTAAGGATGGGCAAACCAGCATGCAATGCCTTGTCAAACCAGCATGTCATCAGCACTAGAGCCTGACAATCTTTCTTTTTTATTATATTTGTGACATCTCTAATTTCCTTGGCATAATGCACCTAATCCATAATTATAAAATATGCAACTAGTCCTTGGCTTTGCTCTGTTCTCGTAACATGAGAGTGATTCTGTGTTTTTATTAATTTAACTTTCTATAAGCTAACAGATTGCCATAAAAAACCCCCAGAATTTCTCAACCAGTACAGCTAATAGCTGTATTTCAGCAAGGTCCCGTGGTACATGTTGAACAATAACTACCACTTCTGTGCCACTTGCAGTTTTTAATTGAATTTCTATCCCATGGATATCATGTCAGAGCCATTCATCTGCTCCAATAAGTCTTCTGATAATAAACAAATTCTCCCAAGTTATTATTGTAGTACAAATACTGCTCGATGGTTGATTTGCATTGCATATACACTGGTCTGGGTAAGGTAATGCAGTGCAGAAAATCTCAGCTTGGGTAAGCACAAGCAAAGCAATTATTTTTGCTGAAATTCTCGTATTATACCTTTCCACTTTTCATGTTGGAATTATAAGATCTGCTCTTTCTGTCCTGTTTAGAGTGAGACACTGACATTGGAAAAAATATTTACAGCTTTTTAGTCTGGGGCAAATCACTCCTTTTTCTGAGATGGTGGTCTTGCTTAGAGGCTCTCACTCCTGGAGCTGACTGCACTGGCATGAACTTGGACCAGACTGGCATGTGGTGGGCTCTAAGCAGCTCCAGGATAATAAACTCTGACATTGCTGAAACTGTACTCTTGGATTCAGGGCGTGGAACTGAGGGGATCCATGGTGTAAACTTTGCTGTTACCTTAAGTCTTCCTTTTTCTTTAATTTTCTAACCTTTTTCAAAAGGTGAACCAAATAATTGTGTTCCATGGCAAGATATGATTTCATCCCACTTTCCCTCTGCCAGATTCAAACTTCTTACATCTGACAGTGTGTTTATGATACTGAAGCATTACAGTCTAAGACTGATTACTCATTTTTGGGCTCTTACTGAATGGTGTCTTTTTCTGATAGCATAGAGTAAACAAAAGCAGGGTGAGGTTTCCAACAAAACTGGGGAGATGGTCTGCATCCCTAGACTGTTCAGGAGGGAAGGTCTGAACTGTGTTTGCTGGCCATCAGTAAGAAAAACAGAGTGAATGTCTTCATTGCTAAACTAGAAATGAAGCACTGGCAAAGCTCTTGATGGGAGTTTTCTCAGGGGCTGCAACAAGCAGTGCAAGCATTCCATGCTAAGTATTAATTACAAGGAGATTCCAATGTCCAAAATTAATGGTAATTTACCAGCATGATTTTTCCTCTCCTCTGTTTTCTATTGATTAGTATACTAAATTCTATTTGGGAATTAATAACTCAGTCACCTGGGAAGTCATAGTGACCTCAGACTCTGGGCTTTGGAGTTGCTACCTTGCAGCTGAAGTTCAGTCTGACAGTCTTAAGCTCGTCTCCCTCTCTGTTCAAATCTGAAGGACATGCTTGGATGCACTTGGGAGGGTGTAGATTTCTGCAGATTTCTGGTGTGAGTCAGGTCTGTGTGGGGTGCAGGTTGTGTCAAGGCCCCCAGGCTGCCCACATGTGAAGAGAAGTTGCTCAGTTCTCCAGACACAGTTTTCAACTAGGAGGCATTCAATTTTTTATTTTTTAAAAGCATCTTGGAGAATAAATTCTCTTAATGGTGTGTATACAGTGATGACAAAGTCTTACCTGCACTGTAGCCTAGGGACCAAAGGTGACCTGGGTTCTGCTCAATGGGCATCACTGAAATCTGTTTGATGCATGAAGAAACAGCTCCTTGAGGATATCCTGACATCCAAAGGTGTAAGCCTTGCTGCAGAGACATCATTTGCTGTATTTATTTACATCCTGCTTTCTGGATCCAGCATCATTCTGGGAAGTTCATGGTACAAGCCTTGGTTTAGCACTCCCTTGTCTGGATTTAACCTGTTTTCAGTTCCTACTGAGCTATCCAGGAGGCATTTCAAAGCATGCAGCAAAATCCCATTTAGAGCCTGTCTAGAAACCTCGGTGTGAAAAACCCTGCCTCTTTATCTTCCTTGTAAGGTTGCAACTATGATATTAGCTTGTGACAGCAATTATTGATGGTGTCATTAAGGATGAGATAGAATTCCTGGAAATGCGTTTAATATTTTCCCCTTTTTTGCTGCGGGGACGCTGATAAGTGGTGGCAGAACGAGATGTAAAAAAAATAAAAAGAGACAGAGAGAAGGTGGGGATTAAAGAGACCCATGTTTATCGTTTGCCCTCGTCCATGAGGAAGGGAGATTAATTCATGAAAAACTTTGTGTACCAGAGCTATTAAAGTGCAATCTTTGCAAAATAATCACTTGTAGCAAAAACCCATTATTATTTATTTTCTCTATTTTTAGCATCAGTTCTGTAAAGTATGGTCAGAGAAATAACCCCTTTAGAAAGCACTCCCAATGTTCTGTTACAGTTGGCTTGAAGAGACAGCTGCTATTTCACCACGCTGCCATGATTATTACAAACACATTGTTTTAAAGCTTAGCAGCTGTGTAATAGTACATGATGCATATGTACACGATGTTATATCTCTTTCTGTGTTCCCTCTTTCAGTAATGACTGCACTTAAGGCTCAATATGAACTTTATTGATCCATGATTGTAGCTCGTTAACATAGACCTATTCTCTTGCATCTGAATCAAGGACAAATAAATATTTGTGTCTAAAATGGACTCTGGGGGAAGGATTTTTTGGCTGTGTGGACTGTGATTAATATAGGCACACACCAGGGGGGTTAAAGAGGTATTGGAAAGGGAGGGATGGGGTGAAATGAATTGGGGGAAGCTTGGTTAAACTCTGCAGATTTCTTGTGGTGGGAGATCCTCTCACTGGTTTCTATTTTCAACTGGCTAAGTGATGCAGGTTCACTGTGGTGATTATTTAAAAGTGAGTGATAGGGGATGCTCTGAAGAACATGCTGTGCTATATTGAGGCTTCCAGTTTTGGATGTGATGAGGAGTTGCTTTCGGACATATAATAGCTGAGGGCCTAATGTTAGAACATGAGCAATCTGTAGCATGCTCAAGGCCAGCAGGTTTCCTGTCCAGATGCCCTCCCAGGGACCTTTTGAAGGGACAAAGGTGGGGGAAGAAAATTCATCTGTTCTGAACCACTGGCCATTTACCACTGTCCTCATTCTTTGGAATAAGTTGCAGAGATGCACCACTTTTCCTACAGGTTCTTATGCTCACTGTGTCCTTGCTCACTGATGTATCAGTCACGACTAAATTCTTATTCCAGAAATAATGGCAACATGTGAATCTTCCTCTTTTGTATCCATATTCCATTTTCTCCACTGTCCTCAGAGTAAATAAAACCCGCAGAGATGTGCCCAGGCAACTCTGCAGAACTGCCACTGAACCAAGTGGTTGATCAGACCCCTGTTTACTGCAGGGAGTTTATTTTCAGAGAATTCCTATTCAGCCTACAGGAAGATTCATTTCCAGAGTGTTAAAGCTGCTGTTAAAACAAACCACGTGCCTTCTGGTAAGCCAGCTAAAAAGGATAAGGAAATGGCCAATGATGAGTTGCCACTATTTCCTAATTAATCACAGGCTATTGCAATTTACCTGCTAAAAGATGGGCAACCCTTTATGCTGACATTATCCGTGGGGGACTTAATGGTACCCTCCAGGAGTGTACTATCATGCTTCATTTTGTCATTGGCTTTTGAAGTATCAGGTTGAATAGAATAAAGAAAAAGAAAGCTATTTCTTTCCTGGTCTAAATAATATCACTGGAAGAACTGAAGTGCCACTTCTTTAAAACCTTCCAGGGGCTCTGAATGAATTGTGCTGGGTTAGAGCACAATTAAAGATACACTTCACAGTTTATTGGATTTGGGTCTAATTTTTTTATTTTTTAGGTGTGAATCCATGGTCAATCCAAAGACATAAAATCCATGGTGTGTTTAGCATCTTGGATCATGGACAGCTTTCTCCTTTCATTTGCCTTGATAATATGCAGGGTACTCACCTCTTCATAAAATTCATTTAGATAAAAGTCACGACTTCATGAATAAGAACATTTCCAGCACAGTACTTAGGAGAAAAGGCATAGGGATATTTATCCTTGTGTTTCGGGTTCTAAACAAAAATATTCCTCCTCTAACATCTAGAGGAAATATCTGCAGTGTACTACTGGAGCCAATTCTCAATTTGAACGTTTAAGCTGAATCTGTCTGACTATTTCTTCAGTCACCCTATCAAACTGGGGAGATGAGTGGTCTCTTCCAGTGCTTCCTTTTCTTTCCTTATGTCTCACCCTCAGATAGCCTCCCTTGTGAGTTTGAAATGGATGTGCATTTCCTTGTGCTCTGTTTACTGTTCCTTCATTAAAAAGACAATCACCCAGCTCTCTCCTGGGGGAACTTGCTGATGCTGATTGACTTTTCAAGCTGTTCCCACTTTATTGATCTTCTGTCTGAAAAAATTCCAACAGGTTTGTTCTCCCAAAGGCAAAGTGTTTTGTGTTAGCTGAGCTTCTGAGGGCTGAGTGCAAAAGATGACCGGAAAAGGAGGATTTTCTGGGGTGAAATTGTGCCTGAACCAACGTGGTGGTTTGAAAGATGTTAGGCAGTGTGGTCTGAGGGCATGATAAAGTGGGAGTGATCAGCTGTGTGCTTTCTGAGCTGCCCACAACTGGCAAATGTTTGGTGAGGAAGAGGGGGACCCCTGCCCTATGGATCACAGTAATTTATTAAACTTGATGATAAACTGCAGCTCACCTTTTGGGAGAGTCTGTATCGATGCAAGCTTTGGCCCAGTGTCTGCATTTTGAAAGCATAGTAACTTGATGAAAAAGTGAAAACAAGGCTATTGTTGATCCTCTTGCTCAGGGAATGGATAAGACTCGCACTCTGTCAGTGCTGCTGGGAAATACCTCCCTGCAGTGTTGCACTGGATTTAGGAGAGCTGTAATCCAGCTGCTGATCTGACTATTGCCCAAGCCAAGCAACTGGGTGACAGCTGTCTTTCATTTTTGCACTTCTGTCCCTGTCCTTACACTTCGCAACCAAAATTCTTCACTCAGATGAACTAGGAGAGGATATAGTGTCATAGTCTGACTGTCTGGATGAGAAAGGACCTTTGGGAGCATTCAGAACAACCCTGGCTTATTGCCTGGGGACCCAGTTGTGTAACCAGGTCACCCTGCAAAGCAAGTGGTGCAGCCTACAGAAGAGCATTGTCAGCTGTGCAATCTGGCCTGGGAGCTCCTTCTGTCTGGAGAATTATGATGTCTCTGTTATGTGATGCTCAAAAATGTTATTTCAAAAGGCTGGGAAGTTTTGCAGACCCTGTCATGGATATTTTAGTGGTAATTGGAATGGATAAGTGTCACAGGATCCAGGAATGTGCTGATTTTATGTTTTATTTATTTATTTCTCATACTGAAAGACAATTTATGCTGAAGTCTGCTCTGGTGGGAATATGAACACCACAAAATACCTGTTGAGAGCAATATTAGCCTGAGACTTGTGTTCTTTTATGGCTCCAAATTTTGTTTTCTTCTTTAGAAAACTAAATTTGCACTATTGCTTTGTCTTGTATATGCAAGTTTAAACTTTGATTTTCAGAAATGCAGAATTCTCACAAATGCAAAATTGGGAAATGCTTGCAAAATGCAATACATCCTTTTATTATTGTTATTAGTCTTTATGTTTATAGATATACACAGATATAGTGGGTCCTGACCTTTATGGCGTAAATTGGTGTAAATCTGCCAATATTACTCATTCACCTGTATGTGATAGGGCCATATTGATTTTAAATAACTGGGGATCTGGTGCTGTCTTATTAGTTCTGGAAAAGTAGCACGTAGAGTCTCTCAGTCATGTTGTGACTGGAGGTAAAGATGTGTTCCTAAGTCTAGTCTGTTCTTCTTGCACTGCCAATCCCCAGCTGTCTCAGGTGGTTGTGTTTCATGAGCTTTGGATTTTTTGTTTTTGGGAACAGTAAGAGTCAGTTTTTGCCCAGGAAGCTAAGTTGACTAAATGTGAAACTGAGTGCTGAGGAGCCTTGTCTGAGGTCAGGCAGGATTCTGTGGTATTTATGTTCAGATTGTGTGGGTGTGCTGCTGGGGGGCCTTTGTGGGTCACAAGCAGGGGTAGACATAAGGCTTGTGGGAGAGGGGTCAGCTGAGGTAGGGACTGGAAGGAGCTGCAGGCTGACTGTAAAAGTTGGTTTGGGAATTGTCTGCAATTTTTAATATCTGTGTGTAAGGAATTGGACTGAGCTATCTTTATCACTGCCCTCTTTTTTAATTACATCAGTTTTGCAAAGATTTGCTGATGGTTCGAAAAATTTAACATGCCTGGTGTTACTTTAGAGATGACTCAGGTGTCATCAAATGTCCCCGCAGTACTGCCTACCACTGATGCCAAAATAGGCAGACAGTGTCAAAGGCAAGTTTTGGGTAAATCGCCTTCCCAGGTGGCATGAGTGGACCCATGTTTGCATCCCCAGCTGGGAAACTAAGATTCAAGTCGCCTGTCCCCCTCTTTTAGAAGGGTATGGTGAGCTCCTGTCAGGGTAGTTGGTATAACCCAGAGTGTGCTTATTCTCTGAGGGGCTGGAAGGAATTCTTTGCCATCCACATCTACCACAAAAATACGGAGTTGAGCGAGGGGGCAGTTCCATAGTCTCCCCCTGACATTTTGTTCAAGGCACATTTAAGAGGTGTTCCAGTTTCAATATGCATGGAATAGTGTAGATGTTAAATTGAACTTCTAGAACTGCTTCACAAAATCCTACATTCAAAGCACTTCCTTTTGCTATAAAATAATGCAAATTAAAATGATTAGCTACTTCAGAGAATCGTTAGAGAAGCATTTTTAGCTACAGTAATAAAAGTAGAAAAGGGTCTGGGAAGGGCCTTGTTTCTAATTAATTATCTAATTAATATCTGATTAATTAATGAGGCTTTGTCATCAAAGCTGTCTTTTATTTTTGAGGCTATTAAAGTGTCCTCTAGACCAAATTTCTTGAATATGTGTTGATAAGGCCATCTTTGCTGAGTCAGTCAAGTACTTGGAATCAAATCAATATGCTGCCTTATCAGGGATGCATAAAACACCTCTTTGGAAAATTAGAATACATCAGAATCAAGAACACGATAAATATGTCAGATCTTTTAGACAGTACAAATGGAAAATGAGTAATGATGAAGTGTAGTTCTTCAGAGCTGTAAAAAAGTAATGTTTTTATATAGGCTTTACAGTAGTGAAATGACCAGAGCAGAAGAAGTGGAGGCCCTTGAGAAGTTAGGCTGCCTCAGCTCCAGGCTGCCCCTGTTTCACGGTGGCTGAACTCTGTCTTGGGTGGTGTTTCCAGGGATGTGTTTGTATCTCACGTGATGAGGTTCTGTGAGGTACCATTTCTACCAGCAGGCATCAAATTCACCTGACCACAACAAGGATTCTAGTTCACCAGCAGTGTAATGGGACAAGCATGCAATGAAGGGAAGGGCTCATCCCAGCTTTCGAGGACAAGCCATTTCACATTTTATTAGTCTCTGTTTATATTCTTTATGCTGCCAGCAACTTTTGGGAAATCCATATCATACTTCTCTGCTTATCTCTGCTCTCTTAATTTTGTAATGCTATAAATTGTGTAAGTCACAGGGGAGTCCTGATACCATTTGGCACCTGCTTCTAGTAGTAATTCTCATGCATATCCAGAATAATAACATTTAAAATGAAGAGCACTGGAACATTATAATAAATCATGAAATTTTGATCTCAGCCAGGATGGCTGAAGTCCTTCCCCTTCGTTTGTACTGCCAGCTCAGTGCATGCCATTTTCTAACCCATTTAGGGTGAGATACACCTTGCTTTGTGCTGGTTGTGCGTTGGTTGCTTTGGTCTCTTTTTACACTGAAGGGTGGAAGACACCTTAAGAGAGCAATATATCCTCATCTGTTTTAGGGTGAATAAGTCATCCTCTAAGTTTACAGTCTTTGTGTATAGGTAAAAAAAATATGTGGACAGGCTTGCGAGCTAGAGCTACCTAGTTCATAGGTGGCTAAATTTAAGATTAAATAAACGGCCATGGTAGAAAGAAGATGGAATCTTACAAATGGAGGAGTTATTTCAATTTCACAGTAGGAAGTACCAATCTTTGTTGCTTTTGTGCCTGCTTATTGTGGGCTATTGAACAACAGAGTGTAAAGTGGAGCTTAGTAACCACTACACCTGCAGCCTGCTTGCCCTGATCAGATTCCCAGGTTTTCTAGAAGGAAACTTTGCTGCAGGCTTTTATAGTACAGGCTCTTGCCTGCCATCAGGTGTTAGGATCCATCAGTTTGGTTTGGTTTATTTCTGCTTCAGAGTAGAGAGTTTGCCATCCTTTGGTAGAAGCAAAATGTTGAGACAGCTTCAGAGCTGCCTTTTGCTAAATCTGTGCCCCATGGTAGCTGAGGTTAGTGCCTCTAAAAGTCCTAGTGCAGGAAATGCCACTCAAGGTGGTTTTTTTTTGTTGTTGATCTGGTGGCTCCTAGTTCTGCTTTGCCAAGCATCCCTCACTTTTTCTGCCATTCTACCCATTTCCTCCAATCCCCTTGCCCTCCCTCTTCATGTCTCAAAAGTGGCTCTTGCTTGTTTGGGTGGTTCTATAGAATATTTTAGATCTTAAACTACTTCTGCCTTTCCACAGAAATGATGTATCTGGTGGTAAGGGTGCAGAAAAGAGCAGAGACTGGGGAAGGACATCCCATTTTCTGATGGTGAATGCTATTTAGGCACCCTGTGGCATGTTTTTGGTGGTCAGGGATTGCTGGGGATCTCCAAAGCACCACTGTGTTCCTACAGGGCAAGTAGAAGGGAAAGACTTGTGTGAACAGTCACCCTGCCCGGTGTGATAGAGATCAAATGAAATGCTGATGGGCAATCAGCCACTGGAAGTGTGACTGATATTTCCAACTCCTGTGTTTTTTGGCCATAAATCCAGAGGTGGAATATTCTGTATCCTTTTGGCCAACCTCTGAGACATCCAGTGTCCTCCCAAAAGCTCATATCGAATAAACAAGAGAGGATAGCTTCCTGTAAAAACTTGAGAAGAATCTGGAAAAAAAAAAAAAGAGGAAGCCCATGTTCCTAGTTATCTTCTCTCACCTTCATTTTGAATTGTGAATCACAATGACTAGTGCATCATAGCAGCTCATTTTGCCTTGCCACTCTCCACTGTATATTGTAGATGGAAATTTATCAACAAAGGTCATAAAGTCTTTCAGATGTTTGGTGGTGGGAATGGCCATTAATCAAAAAAGAAACGAGGTGGAGGAAGGGTATTGTAATAGTAATTGACGTGGATATTCTGCTGTTTACATGACATGCAAACTAAAAGGAAAAAAAATGATTTTTTTAAAGGGACATTGTCAAAACTGTGATCTGCTTGAACTTCTTTTTCCCCAGTGGAATCTCTGGTTTTAGATGCTTTTGAAACTTTACGGAACTGAAAGTCCACTAGAACTTACGGGTTATGGTTCCGGAAGTACTGAGAATGTAAAACCTTGTTTTTGATGGCAGAAAGTGGTTTTATTTAGATTGTATTAAATACTCTGGGTTTATGCTGATATACTTGGATAGCTGGGTTTTTTTTTTGCAGAAATATCTTCCTGTTAAAGTTTGGTCCCTGAGGCATCCATGACAAAAGATGTAATTGGACTAGTAAAACTAGTCATAGCATGATCAGAGGCATGAAGAGCTTGTACACGGAGTGGCTGAATAAACAACAAATCTTGAGACTGGAAAAAAAAAGGTCTGTGGAGAATATGACAGCAGTCAGTGAAACCACAAATGGCAGCATGGGGCTATATGGTTTTGTACTTGTTAAGTGGTAGCTGTTAAAACAGAAGGGAGCCTCTCTTCATACAGCACAGAGTTGTGGAGTTTACTACCATGTGATAGCAAAATTGCCAAAAGTTTCCTTGTGGGATTAGACAGATTTATGGAACTAAAAGCTCACTGATGGCACTTGCATGCAAAGGCATCATCTTCAATTTAGGAAGTCTGTGATGCTGGTGTAGGCTGGGACATTACACCAGGAAGCAGCACAACATGCTTGCTTGATTTCTGTTCACTTCCCCAGACTTTCATTGTGGCCCTTAGTTTTGTTTAGTGGGAATGAGACAAAGGGAAGCAGTTGTTTCTGCTTGCAATTGTAAAGTATCCCATTTTATATTTATTGCAACTCATGGTTGGGTAAAAACAAGATCTCAGCAAATGTTGTGCTCTGTTAAGTGGCAGATTCAGACTATGCATCCTGGAACTTCTTTGGTTAGTGAGTAGGCTTAGTTCCACAGGGCTTCTGTGAATATTTCTGCTATAAAGTGTCCACTTTCAGACTTATGTAAGCTCCAGAGAGGGAAGGACTAAGAATTGGATTTTGTTTGTTACCTTCATTGATGCCATTTTTGATGCTATCAGGTAACAGTACCAATGGTGTCCTGGCTGTGGGGTTAGAAGGTACTTTTCCCTTACCTAGTTAAACAGGCTTTTTTTTTTTTTTTGTCTGTTGTTTTTAGGTTTTTTTGGGCTTTTTTGTTTTGCCTCTTTTTTTTTTGTTGTTGTTGTTGTTGTTTGTTTTTGGTTTTTTTATTTTTATTTTATTTTGTCAGCAAAAGTGTTTGTTTATGTGACCAGCTCAACCAGACGGCCTTGCAGTGGTAATAGTGGATCTTTCTGGGCACTGCCTCACTGGATTATGACTCAGGAGGGGTCTTTCCTCAGTGTGTCATAGCTTCAGAAAGGCTTTTATCTTGGGAGGTTAATTTGACAGGGAAGACGGGGAAGGGAAAGAAGGAAACATGTTGTTTCACAAATGATGGAAGACTGGCTGCCTGAGCTCCTGTGTTGTGCAGTTGAGTTCTTTGTAGTGTATTAATATGTGAGCTGTGTTTGAATGTTTTCTTGCAGCTGGATGTTCAGAGGGATGTGCCTCCTCTCATGTTTCATGGGATTTGGTTTTACTCTGCAGCTTTTCTCAGAGCTCTCATAATTGCTCTCCTTTTGCTGGCTCTTGATTTTCATGAAACTGGTAGAAACTTTGTTCCTCTTGGGTTTTTGTTTCTCTTCCAAACTGGGAGAAAATTGCCCAATGAGTAAAAACAAGAAGTTGTTTTTGGGGGGGTATGGAGAGACAAGCATGCTGCAGGCAGACAGTTTGCAGACCCATGAGAAGTGAAGCAAATATTAATCTGGCATGTTCCTGTTGCTCTCTGAAGTGCATAGAGAGTTGGGATATTCTTCTTCTCATTTAAGCAGAGCTTTGCTTCCACACAGTTCTCAGTGTGGGGCTGCAGGTATGTGTAGTGGGACTCTGGACATGAATGCATCAGCTTTAGAAGAAGCTTAGAAAACGGCTGAAAATCTAAAATCAAAAGCATGATGGCTCCTTCTTCACACACACACAGCACCACAGGCACAGAGGAGAACCCCCTGACAGGAGAGCTGGTGGAGGAGGTTGACTTTTTCATCCCAGTCATTCAGTGCCAGTATTTGCAGCTCTTTTCCTCCTGAGAGACTGACACGTTTTATAGCCTATCTCCATAGCTGAATAGCTGACACTTCAAACAAACAAACCTGCCTTTGTCTGTCTGACAGAGCCCTGAGATGGAAACTGTTGCAGTGGAGAGCTCCTCTAAAAGCAATTCACATGGCATTTTTTCTGCCTCTCCACAGCTCTACTTCATATCTCAGTGACTGAGCAAGTCTTATCACAAGATGAAGTCTGCTGGCTCAGGCCAGTCTGTTGAATTCACAGAGAAGCTCAGGCTCAGATTTAGAGGAACAAGATGGATTTAGTTAGTTTTAGTGCACCGAGTTATGACCAGGTTTTGTACTGAGAAGCCTCTTTGCCTGGGTGTATCCCTTGCACCTTGGCCAGACTGTGGGACATTGCAGCAATGGTTTAAACAGATGTTGGGGAAAAAACGTGTAGACCAAATTTTTACAGGATTTTTGTATATGGCCAGACTCCACCATCCTGCTAGGCAGTCTGTTCCAATGTATAATCAGCCCTTTTGTGAAGAAATTCTCCCTGATGTCCAACCCGACCCTCCCATGACACAGCTTGATGCCATGTCCTCTTGTCCTGTCATTTGTTACCTGCGAGAAGAGGCTGAGCCCCAGCTCACTACACCCTCCTTTCAGGCAGTTGTAGAGAGCAGTAAGGTCACCCCTGAGCCTCCTTTTCTCCAGACTGAATAACCCCAGCTCCCTCAGCCTCTCCTCATAGGACTTAGCTCCAGACCCTTCCCCAGGTCTGTTGTCCTTCTCTGGACTCACTCCAGCACCTCAATGACCTTCTTGTAGTGACAGATTCAGAACTGGACTCGAGGTGTGGCCTCACCAGTGCTGAGTGCAGGGGAAGAATCACTGTAACACTCCTAATCCTGCATTTTAAGAGTTTCTGTGCTACCAGCAGTGTATTGAGATGCATTTTATGAAAGCATTGTTAAAAACATTTTTATGTATTCCCATGTATGGTCAGAAGCAATATGCAAATATCAGTTTGAGACTGAAGGCAATAACAACCTTCCAAGATGAAGAGATTCCTGGGATGGCTTCAATGGAGCAACCCAGAGGAGAACTAGGTAGGCAGGATCAGTTTGCCATTAAAGGCCCAACCAAAGTTAAGGCAGGGGTTTGGGGTGTGACTCATGGAAACTGCCTTTTATATCACTGAGCCTTTTGTCATTTTGATATAACTACAGCATTTCTTCCCCTCCACTACCTTAGTTATGTGCTTTGAAGGGGATCGTATTGTGACCAGAGTAATGGGAGAGAATATGGGATCCAGTGTGCTTGTAGTGCCAAACAACTGTAAGGATGTATGGGCTAGTTAATTTGGAATTAGAAGTAATTAGCAAAGGAGAAGGGTTCAAGTTAAGATTAAAAGCTGAGTCAAAACTTTCCTATTCCACCTATGGGTCACATCTCTTTAAATGTTCAGGCTTGGGTAGCTAAAATTAGCAGCCAACTTTTTTTTTTAACGCTTGTTTTCAAATTAGGCAATTTGGTGGTAGGAGTTGAGCCCTACGCTAGATGATCCCAGAAGCTGAAATGGCTAATTGTGGATGCCTGCTTTTGCAAAAATGAACAACTACCTATGCAAGCTTTCAGTTTCTTCATCTCTAGAATAGAAATAGTATTTCCCAGTATGACTTTTGGGACTTTGTTAGTTTGAATGGACTAGCACGAGACAAAAGCTTTGGATTTTTTGGCTAGGAAAGTGCTATGGAAATACAGTATATTACTGTGATATTCTTTGAGACATTTCTGTGAAGCCAGTGGTGACTGTCATGATAATAAAGCCTCAGAGAAGCTAACGAAATAATGATCCTACTTCCTTTCTAGCTATCCTTTGAAAGGGCAAATGCAATGAGTGATAATGGTTTAATGAGAAAGAGTCATTAGGGCATGCCGCCTGCATCTTTAGATGTGCAAGGCATTTTGGGAGACTTTAAAATTACTCAGAGAACAAAACCAAAGTAGCTCTGTCAGAATATTAAACGGTTATTTGTATTCTCTTTTAATGCTGATTGAAACCAGTGATCTCTTCCAGTGCCTGGTGGCTGGTACATGTGTAGTCACAAAAGTGGCTTATTCATAGCTGCAGTGATGTTGGAAGGGTGAGATCAAGGAAGTACCTCTGCTTGCCTTCTGTCTGTTATCCTCTGCTTAGAGCTTAGTATTACTTGGGGATTCCTGACCTGTTGAATTTGCATTTATAGGAGGCCTCATGTACTGGAATTAATTGTCCTGGATTATTGAGTTTCATTAATAAAGGTGCTTCAGTTTTAAGCTTGGATGGAGAAGGAAGGCTGCTTTTTTTCTCTTTTTAAAATTTTAATTTTTTTTTTTATTGATGCCTAGTGAGACAAGAGCTTCAGACATTTTGGATGGGAAAATTCTATGAAAATACGGTACATTATTGTCATATTCTTTGGGGTATCTGTGTGAAGCTCAGCAGGTGATACTACTATGCATTAGTACAGAAGAGTACTAAGTGCAAATGGAGCTAGTATTAGCTCTACTTTTGTATTAAAGAAGCTGTTTAAGGAACGTAACATAAGGAAGCTGTTTAAGCCTTAAAGCACCCCAACTGCTGACCATTCAAACTAGGAAGATTGGTTCAACCTGTTTAAGGAAAGATTGACTCTACGAAATATTTCGGAATTTTCCTTGAAGGATGCACTGAAGGAAATATGTTGGAGCCACATCAATGACAAAGCAAGCTTTTGACTTCATGACTCCTACTACTTAGAAGCCTGAAACCAGCTGGCTGGTTGTGTGGTTTGGCCCTTTTTGTGTCGCTCTGGACTCCACTAGCAGCAAGGAAAGCAGCAGAGTTGGGTGCAGGCTCTGGCATTGCTCAGTTTCTGTACCATGTGAGAGGGTGCCTGGAGCCCCTGGGCACAGTGTCACTGTCATTGTGATCCAGAAGTGGCTTGGCATTTCTCTGCCAGACGGGCAAGGAGCTGAGGACTGGTCTCAGGCAGAACCACAAAGCTGCAGATGTTAGAGGCTTGTTGAAGTTAGGAAACCAAATTTACTGGAGCTAGTTACTGGGAAAGGTACTGAATTGCTGCATGTTCTCTGATCAACTGTCTAGTAGAAAGTTTGATTAGAGAGGAGGGCAGGGGCCATGGATTCTCATCCTAATAAAATGTTAGGTATGTCCAGTCAGGCTTTTTGTGAAGGCCTTTCCTTGTCCATCTGCAGAAGGTTGTGTTTGCTCTGTCCTTATGACAGAAGCTGTGTAGTGCTGGGAGCCAGGCTCTTCCCCCTGTTTGTGGGGGGTGGGTGGGCTTTTCATGCAGGGTCTGACACCCCTCCCTCCTAAAGTGCGCTGCTGAGCACCTTTCAGGTGTGGGATCCTGTATGACGTAGCTGTTGGGCTGTTCTGGTAGGAAGAATCTTGTTTGTTAGGAAAACAAAGTATGAAAACAGTAGAGAAACAAGCAGGGCAAAGTGAGGTTTCAAACATGCCCCCAAATGAGGAGGAGGACACTACAGAAAACCCTCTGTGACGAAGCAGCCCTTTTCCCCAGTCACGAATGGGTAATGCCACCCCCAGATCATCTGCTCCTCTGGGTGGGATTTGCTAGTGTAGGGGCCTGAATCTGTCTCTGGAACTCAGAAAAATGAAATGCCTGGCACAAAGTAGGATGGGGGTGACTGAGGACTCAGGATGCCAGTTTAGGCACATTTTCATCTAGACATGAGTTCAGCTTGTTACAATTCTGAGCCAGATTTGGATTCCCATTTCCAAGTAAAAAATCATCCTACCTAAATAAAACTGTTGTTGATGGGTTTAATTTGGATTCCTATGTCGGATTTGTCTGAAAAGAGAATTTGTGCTAAGGATGCTGCTGATATCAGAATCCTCTTATGTGTAGATCTAATTTATATTGTAATCGCACACCGGCACATGAGGGCAGAGCCTGCCCCCAAAGTCCACCTTCATGGGTGCACCAGAGCTCCCCAGGTGCATAAGATCAAAAAATACAGAGACAGACCCTGCCCCCAAGGACTCACATTTTCTTCTTTTTTCTGCTGGCCACCATGAATGAAACACAAAATCTTGTGTATTAGGACAGTAATGCTCAAGCTGTAACTTTGAGCGTCTGTTCACAGAGCCATTCCCTTCCCCTGAGCTATAATAACCACATAAACTCTTTTTTTCTCCTCTCTTCTCCAGGTCAACAGACTATGGCACTACCTATGAAAAGCTAAATGACAAAGTAGGCCTGAAGACTGTGCTGAGCTACCTATATGTCAGTCCCACTAACAAGAGGAAGGTAAGGGAGAGCCATTGCACTGGTAGCTATAGAAACAAAATTACAGCATTCTGAGAGGAATTACAATCCTGAAGTGAAATTTGTTGGTAGTTCACAAGAGTTTGAATTTGCTGTCTAAACTGCACTGGTGGAATCCTGTAGAACCGATCCTGTTTTACCTGTGATGGTGACGAAGCGCTTAATTCCCTGCTGAATGTGCTAGAGAAATAAAAATATTGCTTTTATTTGCTTCTGACTGTTACAACTTTAAAGAACTCACACTAATGTTTCCAGGTTTCTTGCTTACACCAGCTTTGGCTATTAAACATCTCCCTGCCTCGTGTCTCCTTATTATTACAAATACTGAGTAAAAGGCATTTATTTCTGCATTTGACTCTTTTCCCCCACATTTGGAGGTAAAGATGTAAATGACATTTTCTTTGGTTGCATCATGTAAGGGGGCTGAAAGCAGAATATGCCTGTGAGAGTGGGTGGAAGACCTACAATTTGATTTGGTTGTGTAGGAGAGGAGATGAGGTCACAGCTTTCCAGCCCCCTGCTCACTCTTCCCACGTGATGCAATTAGGGCTGCAGCTGGCTCACATAGCACAGCCCAGGAGCTACTCCTCAGTGCCTTTTCGGTTTAAAATTATTGCCTGTGTTGATTCAGGGGAGGTAATGGGACAAAGATGCTTTCAGCTACCCACGGAAATCAGTGTGGGAGGCTGCAGCACGAAGCTAATTGCTGACAGTGAAGTTGTGTTTGGACAGTGTAGAGACCCAGTATAACATTTTTGGCTTGATCACTTCCAAACTCTCCATACCCTGCCTCCAGCAGCAGGTTTCCAAACTAGTAACGTGCTACTTGTACTGTTGTTTTTAGTACTGTTGTGTTTTCCATCACTGGTCAGTCTACAGATGTTTTGGGATTGATGTTTATTTCAGTGTATGCAACCATAAGGCACACAGAGCTCTGATTGCTATGCATGTTTGGATGTGTAGGGAAGAGGAAGTATGCAGTGGCCAGAGTTCAGCTTATATTTTTCCCGATGCAGAAGCTGAATTATTGTGACAACTATCTTGACTTTTGTTGTTGTTTTTTGTTTGGTTGGGTTTTTTTGGTTTGTTTGTTTGTTTTTTTATCTAAGCAAAACAGGTTTAGTGAGTTTTCCTGGCATTCACACCCCTCCTATATCCAATATGAGGGGCACTGAAGAGTTAATTCTTCTTCATTCTGTTTCCAAAGCAACTCTGCCCACCCAAAGCAGAGGCAATATGCTCAGTTACAAATCCTACATCACTGGTGTAACAACTCCCTCACAAATCAGAGTACGAGGATGTATTATTATCTCCTAGCAATTTCTCAGGCTACTGATCTTTACAGATTTACAGTCTTTTTTTTAATTATTATTTAAAACCACCTACATTTCATTATATAGTGGCATGCCGACCTGTCTTTACCCGTTATTTACTTATTGGAGGTTACAATTTAAAAGAAATTTTTTGGTCTTCTGTCCTGAGGGAATGATTTCTGGACCTACCTGTTCCTTCTCATCCCTTCTGGAAAATTTTATGAAATGTAGAGGCAAGCTGTAAGGGAAATCCATGGCACACCAGCTTCAGTGCTGGCTGCTGTGGGAACAACTTGTTTCTATTCTTTCTCCCTCTGCTAAATATACGAGTGCTGTTGCTGTGCATGCTTAAACAGCTGGTCTGTCTGAACTGTGCTTTGTTGACCATCAAAGCAATGCCAAACATTCATGTAGCAGTTGAAAAATGTCTGGACAAGGTGTCATTTGATCAGAGCATGTGAAATTTTTCAAATTCAGTTTTGGGTTTATTCTTGAGTTTACGCACTGCAAAAATTGCACTTGGGTTGTAGTCTTCTCCCAGTCTCTCTGGGTGAATATTGTTCCCGTGGTATGGGGAGTAAGCAGAATGTTTTTGCTGAGCTCCTGAGGACAACTGCCAATATTGAATCACAAAGCAAGAGGTGAATCAGTTGCATCCCAGCAGAAAAAGTCCAGGTCCCTTGTGTTTCACCTCCAACAGCAGAAGTGCTGCCTTGTTGAACATGATGCAGTGATCTCTTGTGAGCTGCAAAGAGGTCTTTGAGGCAATAAGTGGGGAGGGAGATACCAACAGTAACACACATACACAGAGCTGTGTGCACACAAACTATGCAGACTTTTCCAGGTAAGGTCTTTTTTCCTAAGGCTCTCACTCCCAGGTCCTGACTGGAGCCTGCATGCTTCACAGCTCCTGTCAATTTCTGATGGGTTTGCACATTGTTGCTGGCCCTGTCTACTCATTAGTGCTTAGAGGATTAGCTCTTACTTGGAGGAGGAGAAAAGCTTTCCATACATTCATTCCTAATTGATTTACTAGTGAGAAGGATAATTACTTCTCAGCTACCCTGCAGAACTACAGTGGGAATTACCTGTCAGATTTCTTTGAAGACCCAAAATGCCTCTTTTCAGCTGTTGAATGGGAATTATGCATTCAGCCAAATTCCAGTTATATAAACATAATTTACCTGAATTGTGGCGTGACCGTGGGCTCAATTATGAGGCAGGGGGATTTAAACACTAGCATTTTGCTTTCTTCTTTTAAAAGAAAAGTTTTTTTTTCTGATTTCTTTTTTTGAAAAACTTTGGTGTGAATATTTTTTTTAGCCAACCTGTGCTTTATTTCTTGGAGGTCAGATCTAGTCTATAGTTGTTCCTGGCTTATACGTGTTGCCACTGGGTGATATCCACCCTCTTCACACCCAGAATTAACCAAGGCACAGAGCAAAGACTGAGCTGAGGTGGCTTTGGCTGTGTCCCCAAGTGATGCAGAGCTGGGTCCCAGAGCTCCTGCGGGCTCCCAACTGCTACCCAACCTGCTGATGGCTGCTCTTGGAGCCGAGATGGAGGGTGTCCATTGCCTAGAAATCACAGAAGGTACTGGGAAAATGTGCTTTATCATTGTGCAATTTGACATTTGCATTTACAATCAAATCAATACAACAACATATACCAAAGGAAGTTGGTGGGAATTCTTCCCAGCTATGATTCCTCCTGCCTCTCAGGTGTCATTCCTAGTGGCCAGGGCTGGCTTGGTGATCTGAGTCCATCCTGGGTGCCAACATAAGGGAACTGCCAAGCATTCTGCAGCCCACTGTGAATCTGCAGACTCTGGCTGCATCATAGTCAAAACATTCCCTGCTGTGAGCCAGGACTACTTCATCTTCCCGTGGAGCTGTCATACTGCTAATTCCTTTACCCTAAGAGCTAACAAGTTCAGGGTTTCACAACACTTTGCAGGTGTATGGAAAGCCTCTGCTGCAAGGAGTTGAAACTGTCAGACTTGGATCTGCTCTCCTGCAGGTGGTTGGGCTGTTTCTCCTTTCACTTGCACACTAGGCACTTGTGTTTGTATCAGGAAAATCTGCATTGAGCTCTCCTTAATGTATGAAGTTCCAGGTGATCATTACCCTTAGCAGTCAGAGAGCTCTGAAGTCCGAGGGACTGTGGCTTTCTTGAGTGTTCCTGTTTTGAGCTCTGGTGAGAAGCCAAGTGCCTGCAGTGTTGACCCTTCCAAATCCATGAAGATGCTCTAATAGGCAGAGTGTATTCCAGGGCACATCTTCCCCTTCAGTGCATCTGCCCACCCAGTTGTTGGCCTGAGAGAAAGACCACATGTGAAGAATCTGCTTTGTCCAGTTGCCAAATAGGTTGCAACAAGCAGGTGATTCGTGCTGAACTTCACAATGGAGAAATTTTCCTATTTGTTTAGCAGCACCCCTTCCTTACAGATGAATGGGATTTAACAGCAGATGTTTGAGTGCTCTGAAAAGCTGAAATTACCAAAATGCTTAGCTTTGGCTTTTCTACCCTGTAGCCTGTTGTGTATCTTTGGGGATATGACAAAAAGCTGCTTACTCTCTGCTGGGCAGAGATCTCAGTTCCCTGCTGACCTTTAATTTAATGCTATATTTTGGGCGTTAGTTACATTTTCCTAGAGGCAGATTTTCACAGCAGTCAGGGAATTAGAATTGTTTATTTCTTCCAAAACACGAAGGGAAAAAGTTCCCTTCTTTTTGAATAAGAACATTTATCTTGACTTTTTAAATTTATGGTTTCTTTTTATCCTAATCCCCTTTTTTTCTTTATGGTTGCTAAAAAAATTCTGTTAGAAAATTGAATAATTTCCACAAAAAATTCAGCTTGTGATTCTTTGTTTAACTGGGTGCACTTCAAAATGTCACTGCTTGGAGCTGAAGTGCTGTGATTCCCTATTTTCTAGCATGAGTTGGTCTGCTGGGTAAGATCCCCTATTGTGAGAACACTTTCTTTCTTTTTGGTTATCAATACAGGGTTTATTTAAAAATTGGTGCCTCACAGAGGAATGTAAAGCCCTTCCAAAGGGTGCAGAAAGAAGATGAGAGTTGAAGTCCCATATATCTGAAGCACGGCTCCTTTCAGGCATGGAGGTGCCACTTTGAATCTCAAGGAAATGTTGAACCATAGATTCTAGGTATTACTTTTCCCCCATGAAATATTCTGTGAAGAGTGGTTATTCTTGGTGAAGATATTGTTTAGTTGAAAACCCAGTTCTCACTACAAAACTTTTATCTCTACCCTTGGGAATACTGTGGAGGTGGAGACGATGGAGTTAAAAAGAATTTAAAAAGAAAGAGAGGAAAAACGAAGAGAATAACAACTCTGACAAATCAACCCCAAACCCACTTTCCTGTATATAGTATTGCTCAGAGAAGGTAGATAAACTGGAGGTCCTGATTGCATTTAAGATCTGAGGTGACAGTTCTGATGTCTTAGAAATATCTTTCTTCATGAATTTGCTTTGCAATTCAGTTGGCTGCAGTTGTTTTTAGCTTTTCCCCTGAGCTATTACAATCATTGTTGCAGGTGATGACTTGAAGAATTAAAAGGTCTGTAGCCTTTTATGCTGACTGTCTGAACAGAAACATCACCCAGGTGCAGTGAATGAAATGAGGACTCCCCCCGTTTTTCCCTTATACCAGAACTGAAGCATTATAGGTTTTATTTATAAGTAGACCTTCCAGCTAAGCGAATTGAACAGTAGTTGCAAACAGAATAAGGCAGAAATAAAGTTATGGTGCTCAGTTAAAGAGCTTTGAGAAAATGGTTTTTCGGACTAGTTTCTTAGTTGTCACAGAAGCAAAATGGAGAGGCAGTACAAATCACTGAAGCTATAAAAGCCAAAGTCATGCTGCATCTCTCATACCTCACATGCCTCTGAACCTGGCCCATCAGAAGGAGAAATGTTTAGAGATATTTAGAGAGTAAGAAGCTCTGAAAGATAAATCTAATTAGATTTGTTTGTTTCTGTGCAGTTTCTTAGGGGTAAAGTGCAGCAAGTGTTTATGAGCTTGCAGAGAGCAATGCTGTGTTGCTGTTCAGGTTAATGAAGGAAGAAATTAATTGTCTGTAATATCATAATTGCAGAGGAATGCATCTACCTGAGTGGTGAGTAGCTAGAACATTGGGAGTGACATCTCCCCTTACAGAAACTGGAGATCACAAAATGAGCGCAAGTCACTTTAACCTCCTCTTTATTTCTTCTTTCTGCTCCCTTGGAGAGTAACTGAGAGCAAACCCTGTCCTGGCCTTATGAATCTCCAAAGGGAATTCCTTAGCTGTAATTGGAGCTTCAGGGCAGAACCATGGTTCAAACTAATTTTGGTTTTGCCTTCATTTCTTAGTTCACATGATCCCAAAGGGGATTCACCAGCATTTGGTTTTCTCCTTACTCGTCAGCCTGTACCTGATGCTTGCTAGCCCAGCCTGAACTGAGCTGCTCTGCTTAGCCACAGCTCCCATTAATCATCTGCTGCTTTTCCTAAGACTGCATCCCAAGCTTTTGGTGAGGAACTGAGCTGTGGAGTATCCTAAAGCCATTTGGGCTTTAGGAAGATGGAAGGTTTCTTTGTACCCTTTTTCCTCACTGTTCTGACACTGTGATGGAGAGTATGTGCTGCAAACTGGCACTTGCTGATGTGATCTCAGAGAATGTATTTGTAACTCAGAGGCAACGGGGCTGAGTTACAGCCACGGGGCAGGAGTGATGGAGCTACTTGTTTCTACTGTCTTTTATCCCTAATCTTCCCCTCAGCCTAATGGAATACAGGCACTAAATAGCTCTTGGTTTTGCAGCTCCCATTAACAGGGACTAAATTACCTGAGCTGCAAACACAGCTGTAAAAGTGTGTGTGTGTGCCCCCCTTCTCTGGACCACTGAGCTGTGTATGTTGTTCCTATGTTTCTCAGAGCTCCAGAATCCATCCCACCCAGCCCAGAGCTGATGTGGGCAGATAGGAAAGCTGTGACACACAGTGCCTGTCTCAGCCTAGCCTGCTCTGGTTATACAGTGGATTATACAAATGTGGCTGTGATTGGGGTAACATCACAGTGTATCCATCTCATAAATACACTTCAGGGACAGTCACTGTCAGTCTTCAGAACTAAAAATTCAAATAGAGGTATAAAATGTGAATGAAGAAGTAATATTTTTTTTCACTTACTGGTGTTGCAAAGATGATTTCCTCAAGGTCACCCACATCTATGGAAGAGTGAGAGGATATGTAACATGATGTGTTTTATCTACAAGGTGCAGACTTGGGAGCTGTTGCACGTGGGATTCTCTCTACTTGTCCAATTAATTCAGCTTGAATTTGGCACCTGAGAAAAGAAATCATTTCTGTAAATGTTTGCAGAACTGTGACCTGCAACTGTGTGAAAGAAATCCTGAGTTACAGATGCTTCATAACTTTGAGAAGAGGACTTTAGGAATTTCTCCCTCTGTATGCATGAATATGAAAACTCAGGATTCCTGGCATTTTTTTCAGTTAGTTCTCTGAAGAAGCAGATACATAAAAACCCCCAAAACCAAGACTCACTGAACCATACCCACTGCTCATCAACTATCTCTAAAAATAAATGCAATTGTGATAATTAACAAAATACTCCCATATGGCATTATTTAATGGGGCTGAAGGGAGCAGGTTAGAAGACAGATAGGTATAAAAAGAAACAGATATCCATTTACACTGAAAGCCATTTTTTCAGTGTTTGTGAAGAGAAAAAAGTTTATCTATTACAAAAGTCCAGAGTTGGGGTTGTCTCTGTGTGCCTTTATGCATCTGCATTTGGATCTTTGTATCTCTGTATTCCAAATTGCAAACAACTTTTGGAGCAGAAGGTCAGTTATCAGGTAAGAGGGATAAAGCTTGGCAGGATACTGGTGCATGTCTGTGACAGGGCTGCTCTGTCTGCCTTCCTAAAATTCAGTCCCTCTTTCCTGTTACACTCTCTGCCTGCTTCACCTTGTACTGCTACAGCCAGAGCCTTATAGAACCCTAAGGACGTTACAAGGCTGTTAAGGCAAGAGATGGGGTAAAACTAAAGAGGTCCCACCAACATTCAGGTGGAGACTTCCCACAGCTGGCTGTCAGAAAACCAGAGTAGTTTGCTCCAATTTAGCCAGTTAGTGTTAAAGGACAGAGCAGAAGTTGTGATATCAGCTAAAATAAAGCTGCAAATTTGTCACTCACCATGACCATTGCTTTTATGAAGGGGGCAGAGTGGACCTGTGTGAGCTTTCAGGGTGCCTTGCCTTGGTTAGAGGGAAGAGAGGCTCTGTCAGGATGCATCACCTTTTATAAGGCTGCCTGTATTTACCACCCAGCCTGTCAACAGGGTGAACACAGCTGCAGGTTCTGATATAGGGCAGTTTTATGAGACTTTTTCCCTTTCTCCATCTTCCTTACCTCTCTCTGAAACATGGCCATCTCATTTACTGCTGCAGCTCCAATAATATATTAATTTATGAAGTATGAAAAATGAGGTAGTTTTGAATTAATGAGGAGGGGCATGGTGCTTTACAGATAGCAGGATAATCAATCAATAATAGTGAGTCACTATATCCTGTTATTCAAAAGGAAGGCAAAATAATAGAATGGGTGGAGAGCAGCTCTTGGGAAAGAGGCAGGTGGGTCCTTTTGAAGACCATATAATGCTCTGACCTTGATCTGTAGTGATAAGAGCTGGTTCACCGTTACTTATTTATTTCTCTTTGAGGAAAATCCTGTCCCCACACCCTGCCAATCCCAAATCCAATAATAAGTGGCAAAATTTCTTTTTATTTCACTCTTTTGCAGAAAGAAGAATAGAGAATCTCAGCATTACTGAGAGAATTCTAATTTTAATAGCCTAGATTAGCAGAGTCTGCAGGGCACATGCTGGCCACAGTCTCAGTTTCTGCTGCACATGCATATCTGCCTCTTGCAGTGTGACTCTAATGTCAGCTCTGATGTGATCAATTCTGTGTAGAATATTTTATCCCAAGCAGCATTGTGAAACCTGGAAACCCTTTTGTGATTGTTTTAGAATGAGTTTTCTACAGCACGAAGCTTGACTGGGTTAGATCTTAGGTACTTCAGAATGTTGTGGAGTGTTTGAGATTTCTTTTTCATTAGTGGGAGTTCATTGCCCTTCATCTTCTTGGTTCTAAGATGCCTTTTTTTCATTGTATACAGACAAATGTTGCTGAACTACAAAAGAAATGACAGGGGTTTTCTGAGTGGCGCACAGATGTAGTCAGGGAAAATTCAAGCTGTAGTTTTCTTATAAATGTAGGGAATCAACACGTAGACCAGGCCTTTTGTCTCTGAGGAGAGATTAGTGCTGCCTTTTACAGTGGGCCTTATAATATTTTAATTCTCTGTTGCTGACAAGAAAAGTTCATCTGACATCTTTTGTCTCCCTTGCAACGTTCCCATGGCAGACCAACATGATCCTTAAAAATGTCTTCAAGAAATCAACAAAACTCCTGAAGCAGCTGTGCTCAGAAATGTGAGAGGGAGTAGAATGGGTGCAAGGAATGCAGTGCTCAGGACATGGAAATGGGTGTAAAGATGGAGTAAACTTGGCAATTTTCTGACTTTTGCCAATTGATTCTTTAACCAAAGTGTCAGGGTTGTGTTGGAGATAAAACCCTTGTCCCCTCTTCTAATTCTGTCTCATCTAACACTAGTTCTTCAGGACACTGCAGTGAGCAGAGCTCATGTGTGTGCATGAAGGGATACAGAAAGGAAAGCACTAGATTTTCCCCAGGCTGGGAAGCATCAGTGACCCTTTTGGAAAGGGATGTCATAGTTGTGGCTCACAGTCACTGGGCAAGTCTCTCACCTGCTCAGTGTGTAATTGCAGACAAGACTACCACCATAAACCTGCAGGGACTGTTTAATTGGGACCTAATTATTAAAAGGGAAATGTCAAAGCCAGTGAGCTGGTAGTTGTGAATCCTGTTTCTAGGTCCTGAACTTTCCCATATCTGGAATCTGCCGTAGCATGCAGAGCTTGCGACCTCAGTGGACAGCTTAGGGCTGAGTGCTACCATGAAGAGCACTGCAATGCTATCATGTTTTGTAACTTTAACCGTTAATTTTTGGAGGTCTCAGCCTTGCATTCAGAAAATGGATAGAACTTCTCCTATCATCCTAACTTCGCCCAGTGGGAAGATGGTAGGAAAAGAAGGAAATTAGGGACAGTGAGGGACATGAGTAATAGATGCCAACTAAGTAAATTGAGGTAGATCATAAGCATTTGGATGTGAACAGTGATAAAGCTGACTGTTGTCTATGTTCACTCTGCAATCTGACTGAAAAAGCAGAAAAATAAAGTGGGTAAGCAAAGGAGAAGCGATGATGCATTTAAAATTGTATTCAGATTTAATGGCCTCAAGGGAGATACATAACACAATTTTTATTTTTCTATAGAGTCATGAAACACTCTAGTGTCCTCAAATGAAATAGACTGCTGAATACAGGCTGCAAAAGTTTACCCCCATGAGTAACTATCCATGCACATCTTTTTGTTTTCTGTAATGGGGCAACTACTGTGAATAAACTTATATCCACAAGTGAAGTGTTCTCCCAAGTGAGACCTATAATCAGAGGAGTGTTTTTATATAAATGGTGTTCTCAGTTCCAGCAGCTGTGGTGCACACGGCCTCTCCTTACCGATAACATTATTTTCTGTAACTATTTCTGCTTACACGGTAAGTTGCCATAATGGTGAAAATTACTTTGTAGTTCTATGGAGAATAGCACAACCATGTATTTACTCAAATAACATATAATTATAACAGTGAATGCTGCTTTTCTCTTTCTGTGAACACAGTTTGGGATCAGAGCTGTTCCTTGTCACTAGAAAAAAGCTGGTGACCACAAAACAATGTGTCAGATGTTGTAACAACCGGGGCTTTCCCGTGTAGAATCCAGAGGACTAAAAAGGCATCATGCAGAAATATCCTGTGCAGAAATACCAGACTCTAGAGCAATGTAATAATATAGGTCAGAAGCTTTGCATTTGTGTGGAAGCACTGGTTGGTGCCTAAGGTCACCAGTCGAGGTTCCTTCTACTTCTGGTCCAGGCCCAGTCATGGAAGTGCTGGTCCAACTGGATATATAAAACCAGTGGTGATGCTTGTAACCCATTTGGCAGTTTGTGGAGAAGAACTCTGCATGAGCATGCTGTGACACAGAACAGCCCTTGGCATATTGGCTGAACAGCCCTGAAGTGGCCTCAGGAAGGTGGGAACACTGTGGCAGAGGACTTTGCTCTGATGATCTGCGGGGAGCTGGAGAATTTGAGGCTGTAACAAGAATATAATGGGCTGGAGAAACCTTGAATTTCACAGCTGCCTTGCTGTGACAATGAAAAGGTTTTACAACCAAGCACGTGGCTGTTGCCAGTCAGTCACTCTTTGCCAGGTCAAACACATGCTTTTTGGATGGCTTCCATCCCCACTGGCACCTGAAAATTAACAAGCAAATGCTTGCTGTGCCTTGTAATTAAAAGTGAAAAGTGCATGAGTCCAGTGCCAAAAAGACAAGAAAAAGAGGGGAGACATGTTGTTTTGACCTGCTCAGCAGCAACACAAAGATAAAATGTTCTGCTTTGTTGTGTCTATTACGATGGCTTATTCCACTTCTGTGCATGCAAATTGGATCCAGCCTGGGTTTTGGCATTGTGGGAAGGTTCAGATGGCAGCCTTAGAGTGTCTGTGTTCTTTTCCCAGCTCTGATTTTGTCTAAGTCTTACAGCCATGATATGTTTTCATTTCCCACCTGCCAGTGAGGATGGCAGAGTGGTTTTCCTTGAAGAGCTCTTGTTTTATATGCAATTTAGCTTTAATTTGCTCCTCATCGTCAGGACTCTTGCATGGTGCTTCTGTGCCCTTGCACACGTGCTGGAGGTGGTGATTAAATGGAATGCTCTCTCCATAGGGAAGGGAGTGTGTCAGCTTGGAATTCTGTGAAGTGTTTTGTTTTGATGTGGCAATTTATGTCAGGAATTGCTGCAGAGCCAACAACCTCTTCCAGTTTTGTACAAATCTGAACAATAAATTGTAATTTTAGTCTGGGTATGATTGGATATGAGAGACAATAGAAGTCAACAAAAGATTAACCAGAGTTATTGCCTGTAAACAAGTATGGTGAGCTGGTGTGCATCTCCTCAGAGAAGGCAAGGTAGTGCTGGTTCTCATTTGATGCACTCCACCAATGCCGTCTTTTGTTTTGAAATCCCTGCTGTTTTATGTTAAAGAAAAGTTTTCATTTTACAGTTTATTACTTTCTTTCTGGTAATGGTTCTCTTCTTTCATGTACCCTCTACAAAAGGCAAAACATTCTACAGAGACAATAAACCTAAGATGGGGATCTCACACATGGGTTCCCCATGACATTGCTGTCTTCTCAAACCAGTTTGGTAGATTAGGGAGCAGTCAGTCTCTGGCACAACTGGAGGAGTCAGTGGAGGAGGTCTTTCAGAAGGGTTGAATGCTTACACAAATAGCTGTTGACATCTGAAAAGTTCAGTGGCAAGCAATGGGATTCTGCAGAGTAGAAATGGTTTTGTAATTACAAAGAACTCCTGATGGGAAGGAAGTTCTGGAGGGAGGTTGGCATAAATTGTCTGAAAAGTCTTGAGAGAGCTATTTGGTTCTGTGGTCATGGTACATATAATGCAGACCCAATGCAAAAGTCTCAGGAAACTCTTATTTCATTGCTCAGTTTCTATGGGTTTCTGAGTAATTTTTCATTATCCAATAATAAATACAGTAGTGAAAGTCACCTTTAACACTTAAAGATTGCTTGGGTTTTATGGGATTGTATTGAAGTGAGTGCCAAGGTATAAAAGCCTTATGGTTGAGGTACTTTTATAACACATGCTTCATAAACCCTTATAAAGTGAGTGCAGTGCACTTCATCCTTTAAGATTACAGCACTATGGTTCTGCGAGTTGGTGATCTGGTGCTATATTCATTAATTAAATCTGCCATTAATGTTAAATTTCAGGCAATAAGAAGTGAAGTTACAAGAAGTTGAAACGGGGTAGGTCCAGACAATTTATCTCTCATGAAAGCTCAGTGCACCTTTACTGCTTGACTGATGCCCACAGGTTATCCTTAACATTAAGGAAGCTTTTGAGCCATGTGAAGGAAGACGGAGTCCCAAATCTTGGCTACTCTGTAACACAAGGGTTTGCAATGAGCATTTTCCTTTTCGGACAAAAAGTGATTAATTATGTGAAAGCTCTTGCCATCTTCATGGATGTCTTGTTTGGCTTCCCAGAGAGCAGATGTCCCTCTTGTCACAGCTGCTGATCCCTAAATAATGGAGTGAATTTCTTCACTTGTATGCAAATACATAGGTTTTCTCTTTAGAGCAGATTTCTGTCACTGACATGTCCCATTTTTTCTTGCCTGACTGATATGCTCGATGACTAGAAAACAGAGGTTGCTTTCCTTTCCCCCTGATTATTGCAGAGGTCAGTATATCCACAGGGCAGTGAGCAGGTATTTACCCATCTCTGAACATCTGTGATAGTTTGTATAAAGTTAAGTTGTGCTTTCTAAACCATTGCAAATCACTTAAAGACACCTTTAGCTCAGCTGATTTATATGGGTGTTACTTTTGCTGGTAAGTAGAGAGTTACTTGTGGTATCAGCACTTTTTTGTCTCAGAGGGAATTGGGCTGATTTAATTAAACTGAAGTTTTTTAGTTGAAATGACATGTAGTGAGGAAAGAAGAAAAAAAAGATGAGATTTTCCTTGCAACGAGATTTTCTTTGCAATGAGGGAATGGCAGAGAAGGGCTTCAGATATACTGTGTAGCTGTGTTCTAAGAGATTTGGGTTGGATTCAGACCTCTGAGGGCATCTTTTAACCTGCAGGGCAAGTAATTGCTGTAATGACGTTGGAGAGAGAAAGCATGGGAGGGGAATGAATAACCAAGTATTTGCCAGTGGGAAATTTCAGTTGGTCAAACATGTAATCTAAAATGGTTCAGCGCCGAAAATTGCTTTTCTCATAAGAGATTTCCAAACTGCTCATTTTTAACATACTTGCGGTGGACTGATATTTTGAAGGAAGAAAACGATTTTGGTATCTTTAAGCCTTTAAATGTCACTGGATTTTGATTTCTGTTTTAAAAGAAGGAAAGGACAGAAAAAATCCAAACAAAGCAAAAATCCTTCACTAGCACTGACATTTCAGCATAAATTGTTGAAACTTTTTGGCTTTTTAAACTCTACGCTACTACGTAACTTTGTGGGGAGGAGACATAGGACAATGCAACCCATTAAATGTTCTAAATCAAATTGGAAAAGAAAGAAAAATAAAACCTTTTCTCTTTTAAATATCTGATTTGTTTTTACACTGATTATGTAGACCTGGCCTGGCTTTAGGAAGGATCCAAAGTGTTTTTGAGTTGAGCGACTAATGGGCGAAGGCAAAAAACAAACAGAAAAAGCCGTTTCACTTTTAAGCCAAGCACATTCAATATGGAAATCCCTATGAACCTGTAAACATGAAACCTCAAGTTTCTGTCTTTGCAGCAGTGTTTGTGGCAGAACTGCCTTTTCAATTGTAGGAGAGGATAATGCAGTGCTACAGAGCAAATTCTAACACTTTGCTAAGGAGCTGGGCTCCTTTTGTAGCAGTGGAGGCTTGCACATTTGTTAGGTGTTTTGTTGTTGTTATTGAATTTTTTAAACTCTTCATTTTTTTTTAGAATAGCACTTTACATAGGTGAATGAGAATGTGACTGGGACCTCTTAAAAGGACTGCTTATGAAAAGTGTATAAAAATGAAGAGGAGAATCAGGAGGCAGTACACAATGGTTTAATTCTCTCTATCTATTTCTCAGAACAAAAGAAATTTATTTGAACCTGTCTTCTTTATTCATTTCACAATTCTCTGGTGCTCCTTTGCTAATGTAGCTCAGTGGTACTATTGCTACAGATTATTGCACCTATAAAACTGGTCTATGCTGATTTAGGGGGATGCACTTTGGTAATTTACAGTGAAAATTTATGTTCTTGAGAAAAATAAAAGGATTCAT
Source organism: Grantiella picta (assembly GCA_013397955.1). Taxonomy (NCBI): domain Eukaryota; kingdom Metazoa; phylum Chordata; class Aves; order Passeriformes; family Meliphagidae; genus Grantiella; species Grantiella picta. The sequence goes on along the minus strand of VZRM01006793.1, from coordinate 2,527,603 downwards.
TGAAAGCTAATGTTAATAAAAATGCCATTTATGTGGCACGTTGTTTTGGTTTTGGGTCGGTTTATTCAGCTGTATACAAAACAGATTTGTGTTCTGATCTCTGTGCTCAGGCTGCCTGTACCTCTATGCCAGTAGAGTCTGTGCATGTTGTAGCATTGTGCCTGTGAGAAATGTGCTGGCTCATTTCTGTACAGTTCAGTATTCCATGTCATGGTTGTCTTTGTGCCTGGCTACCTTAGAGCACAGGGAGAGGAATATGTCATCATCTTAACTCATGCACCTGCACATAACCCATGTGAAAGCAGTACCAAGGAAGGTGTTTGCATAAACACAGTGACATCCCTGGAATTTTGATCTGGCTAGCAGGAACTCAGATTCTTAGTTACAAATCCCACCCTAGTTTTTATTATATTAGACCCATCAGAGGGCATGAGTTTTTAGTGGATTTGTGCTGTAATACGGTGTCACTTTCCTCCTTCCTACTTCTGCATTTGAGCCTCTTTAAGGGTCCTACACACTCTCCAACAAATCTGAGTAACTCTTAACTACTGCTGTGGTTTGTGTGCCAAATACATCATGGCAGGCATGGGTAGGATATCTCCCTTTCTTGTTCTTTCTGCCTGCAGCTTGTGCTGTTTATTCCTTGGGATAAATCCCCTTGAAGTGTTCGGAGCTGGATATGTTTCCTGCTCACGTACTGAAGATCTCAGTCCATCTATTGTAGTTAATGTCCTTGCAAGGTGGCCTCCCCATATAATCTTCTTTCTGTGTGCTTCCCCTCTGGTGTTCTGCCCACCTGGAGTTCATTCAGAACAGCTCTGTGTGTGTCATCACTGTCCCCAAAGCTCCTGCTTTAAAGAAGATGCACCGTGTCCTAGACAGCTCTCTTCCTCTGCATCCATTCCTAAGGAAGTGCCTGGAGTTCAGTCTGATTTTCAGACTGGTTCATTTGCTCTGGTGCTTGCTATTCATTGCTCGCTGAATTTTGGATTACAGGAAAAGTTATGTAGCATAAACTAACTTATCTCAAGTATGTTTTCAAGGACCTACCCTTGGCAATAACCAATCCTACCTCCTTTTCCCCTCTCCACATAAACTAGGGAAGAAAGCAACTGAAAAGAATATTTTATACATGCATGTATATATAAATAGTCTAGAATGTAGAAAGACAAAATGTAATTTCCTTTTAAATGAAGTCTGCCATTTAATTTAATATTATAGAAAATGATTAGATCTTAAACCACTATAAATTACATTTGACAACTCTCTGGTGCTCCTTTGATATTCCTTATGGTATTATAAATGGCAACAGAGGATGCTGGCAGAAATGCTCATTCTGAATGGAGTTTGTTTACTGTCTCTTAATGAAAAGTGATTAATCTAAATCACTGCTGGGATAGATCCTTTGTCCTGGTCCCATAATGAAAAGTGGTGGTTTCAGGCCTTTGACAATCATCCTGCTATTTCCCCTACCAAAAGTTCCCTTCCCTTATAGCTTCCAGGAGAAAAAGTAGAAACAATAAAAAAAGAAAAGCCCAGAGTCTCTCACTTGTCTTTTTCTGCATGCCATGTAACAAACGTGTGCCGGACCGAGCTGAGTGGCTGGTGGTGGGCTTTATTTTTCTCTCTGATTGAGCCTCCTGCTTTTTCCATCCTGCTCTGTGTAGGATCAGCCTTTCCTGGGAGGGTGGATGACAGCAGAGATGTTGGGTGTGTTCATTCCTCCATCTGAAGAATGGAGAGTGTCTGTGGGGACCGTGGGCACAGGGCACAACTTATGTGATCTCACATCTGGTGACTGCTGTTAGGTTCTTCCACCTTTCTTAGCTTGGTGGGTTTATTACCTGATCTTGCAACCACTGTTATGCATCCAGAAGAGCAAATTGGTCAGATTTGTGAGCCATCTGGTGGAAATACTGCCTTTCCTGTCTCATATGACAATTCCTTGAGCTATCAACTGAAGTGTGCTGCAGACTGTGTGTGAAAAGGTGGAGGGCATGTTTTGTGTGTCTGGCACTTCAGGTCCATGCCACTGGTAGCTGTCTTGTGCTTCTCATTTGAGGTCAGAACTCCAACAGTGACCTTTTAATATACAGCATTATTAACTTTGTAATCTTCTATGACATCAGGTGGAAAAAATTTTTATTCCTGAAATATCCTTTATTTTAAAGAAAAGGTCTCTCTGGATTATCTTGTTAAATGGGCAGGCTTATATCCTTCTTCCATTCTACATAAGCAAATGATTTTTATTGAACTATGTTACAGTTCTCTGGCACAGGCAATATACTTTAGGTGAGTAGGTGTACACTTGGGGGACAAGTCATTGGTGTCAGAAAAAAAGATCTTGAAATAGTTGTGAAATCATTTTTGTTTGGAGCAAAATGGAATAGATATTTCAATCTGATTAGAAGGAAGAAATGTACCAAAGCTTCCTTCAAAGTGGAGACCTTTGAGACCTCTTCTTGGGCTAATTCCCAGGGAGTCAGTTGCCTATGGGAATGTTTCTTGCTCCCCAGACCGTGCACCAGAGCACAGTGCAAGTGCACTTCTCTATGACTTTTGATGTGACTTTCTGTGGGAATGGCTGGAGATTGATTTTGGAGCTGGTAAGGGGTATGTGTGAGGGATGTTGAAGGTTCTTTGACATCAGGCTGGATTCATACAGATGGCCTCACCCTGGGAAAACGTTCACTTCTAGTTCAGCTTTTCATTTCTTAATGGAAAGGATCAGAAGTCATTTATGTTATATTCACGTTCCCTTGGTGACTTCCTGGAGTTAATGAGGTGCTTAAGATTAAACAAGCACTGAAATTTTTTGCTTGATGAAGGTCTAACATACCAAGGGTTTTACCATTCCTTGTAACTGATTTTTGCTGTCAAAATTAATGTATTTCCCTATCATAGTCTTGAAGTTGGAGCTCTGCAAAGCTGGATAAGAGAAGTTAATGTGGTCAAAAACCAAAGCTACAGTGGATCTCAGCTAGTTGATCATTCTGCAATGAGCTAAAAAAGGCCATTCCTAGATCTGTTTTCCCGCTGAAAGACAGTTTCTATATTTGATTCAGTTGCTGTATCAACAACCTGCTGTGTTTAGAACAGCTCTAATTTATTTCCTACTCTTTGCCTTTATTTTATGGTACTGGTATTTGCTTTAATGCGAAGTCATTTTCTCCAGATGTTAATAAGATGTGTTAATGTTTCCACAACATTTTTCTTGATAACGTTTATGTAGAGCTTGCCATCTGATAGTGTGGAATCAACCCATTTTAAAATATCGGTAATAATTTTCTAATTAAAATTAGAGGCTCAGAAGTGTTTTCCTCCCTGTACAAATTGAGGTCATACACTTTCCTGTGCTTGGGGAAAATTATGTTTTCACTGGCTGAATGAATATCTCTTACTGTACAAATTGGAAGTGTTATCTATGAGATGGTGTCAGTGTTTGCACATGTGCACGTGGGCTATCCCCAGATGCCAGCAGCTGGTCCAGGGAGGCATTCCGTGTTTCCAGTGAGGTCATGCTCTCATTCATAGCACTGCAAGCTGTCAAATAATGAGCCTTAAATCTCAGGAATGAGCTGTTGTTTACTTTTGGATAGAGGATTCCATGTTGGATAAGAGAGGCGGTAGGCAGAAAAGGGTCCAGAAAACCTGGTATGGCTGCCTGGTGTTTCTATATCCAACCAAAATTAGCTTTGATGCCAACAAAGAATTTTTCATTCTTGCTGGGCTTTCTGAGTTTATCCGGATAAAATGAGGAAAGGGAATTGCGAAATAAATCAGCAAGGAAATTGCCAAATAAAATGAAAGTGAAATACTAAAAACCCACCCTAATTCTATGGGCTGTTACACCCTTGAGTGATGTTCTGAATAGATCTAACAGGAGTCAGTGCTGCATGACCTCACTCTTAAATGATGTTCAGTTTCACTTTCCCATTAACACTCTTTTCCCTCCATTTTTCTATTTAGATCATGCTTCTTAGTGATCCAGAGATTGAGAGCAGCATCCTCATCAGCTCTGATGAAGGGGCTACCTACCAGAAGTACCGTTTGAACTTCTATATCCAGAGCTTGCTCTTCCACCCCAAGCAGGAGGAGTGGATCTTGGCCTACAGTCTGGATCAAAAGGTGAGCAATTGATTTAATGTTTCAATGATTATGAGCCAGGAGTTGAAGAAGATATTGCCTAGAATTTATAGTGTGCTTTGCTGTTCTCACTTTGCAGGTTTAAATGTGCTCAAAAGCCATGCAGTGACTCCAAAGCCAGTTTGCTAAAAGGAGCTGAGTGTTACTGTGATCATGATGGGTGTGGAAACTTCAGCAGTGGTGATACTATGAATGATGAAAAGAATTAGAGATTTGACATGACATATGGAGCTGCTCTAAAAATCTATTGATCTGTAGGCCCTGATTCCTGAGCTGTCTCTGAGGATGGAGCACTCAGGCTGAGCTGGTCTCCAACAGCTGGCTGTTGAGCATTGAGGGGTGCTCATTCTGCCGCAAACTGGGAATCAGGGAGCAGCAGCAGATGACAAACTCCTCTGTGCCACTTCTAAGCCACTTCGCAGTGCCTTCTGTGAGCGAGACATCTCAAGTAGGTTATTTTGTCCTTAGCAAATTTCTTCTCTCGTAGCACTCCTCTGTCTTGAAAGGTGCTGAGCAGAGCAGGTGCAATGTGATAGTAAAGTGCTGTGGCTAAGGACACCTGTGCTTCAGTTCTGAAGCAGCAGTCCCCACTACAGCCCAAAGCTGAGACACCAACAGGATGATCGAGTTACAAGTTCTACAGTGTTTAACACTTGCCAAGCTTTTATCTTTCCTCTCTTACGTTTCTGTCATTCCTGGGCTCTGAATGCTGAATAGCCACTAGATTTTCTTCCTTGTGGTGTGTTGACCCTGGCTAGATTCCAGGTGTCTACCAAAGGCACTCTGTCACTCCCCTCCTCAGCTGGACAGGGGGCAGAAAATACAATGAAAGGCCTGTGGGTTGAGATAACGGCAGGGAGAGATAACTCAGCAATTACCATCATGGAAAAAACTCCACTGGGGAAATTAATTGAATTTATTACCTATCAATACTCTACTGTACTCGGCTTTATCCTACACTATTCTATCAAATCAGAGTAGAGTAATGAGAAATAAAAATGAAATCTTAAACTAAATCTTCCATCACCCCTCCCTTCTTCCGGGGCTTGATTTCAGTTACAATTTTCTCTCTGTCCTGCATCCCAGGAGGGCAGAGCAGCAGAGGGGGAGAGAACATGGGCGCTGAGGTCAGTTCATCACATTTTGTCTCTGGCTCTTCTTCCTCCTCAGGGAAAGGACTTCTCACATTCTTTTCCTGCTTCAGCATGGTGACCCTCGCACAGGAGACAGTTCTCCACAAACTTTTCCAGGCTGCAGTTCTTCAAGAATATCTCCAGTATGGATCTTTTCCATGGGATGCAAACTTCAGGAACAGACTGTTCCAATGTGGGTCCCCCGTGGGCTCAGCTGTCCTGCCAGTCCAGACCCTTCCATGGGTCAAGGGGTCAGCCTGGCCCACCATGGTCTTCACCGTGGGCTGCAGTGAATCTCTGTTACAGTGCCTGGAGCACCTCTACCTCTCCTTCACTGAACTTGGGGTCTTCAGCACTATTTCTCTCACATATTCTCACTCCTCTCTTGCTAAAGCTGTCAATCGGTTTTTTTCTCCCTCCCTTTTTGAACATATTATCCCAGAGGTGATACCACTCTCACTGATGGGTTTGACATGGGTCAGCATTGTGTCCATCTCAGAGCTGGCTGGTGTTTGCTCTTTTGGTTAGCTTCTTACAGCCTTTCATGGAAGCCATTCCTCCCTGCTGTGAAAACCTTGCCACACAAACTAGACACATACATTAACCTTCAGATGTGGGGTTGTGTTCTGGGTGGGATTTTCATTTTCTGCAGTTATTGTTGAAGACTTCTAAACTAGTTAGTCTCACATCCCAGCTATAAGAACAATATAGCTAAAACGCTGTGCCTCTGCATTTGAGAATTTCCTTTGAAAGGCTACTGCAAGTTTTTATCAAACTGGTTACTGAGAATATAATAAAATAATTTGCTGTCGCTCCGCTTCCCACTTATTTAAAAAATGCCATGGCAGGCACCAGGTGTTTTGCTGCCATGCTGCTGATGATTCTTGAGTGACATTTGCAAGAACAAAGCTATTGTAAATACACTCATTTCATAGCATCAAGTCCTTACTGTAGGAAGGAGTTAGTCAAATGTCAAATAGTTTTCTGCACTCAGAGGTTCAGTGTAACAGGGATTTTGAAGTAGGCTGGAAAGACCAATCTATTTATTTGATGTCACAAAATGCCTTGATGCCACTTTTAAACTGCAGGTAAAGATTTTTCATGATCCTGGTGTTTGTACAGACAAGTTTGGAAAAAACCAGATATCTGATGAGAAGCTCATGTATGTGAGAAGCCAGATGTGACATCCTGAGTGTGGATTTGCAAAAAGATCCATCTGCAGTGAGTGCAGAGCATCTGCTCTTAGGTTGAAACTCTCTACCTCTACTTGCAGTGCTTTGTAATCTTTTTGTGATGTTAGCCCCTGGAAGGAGAAATCAAAATACAAGGTAGGCACCTGTGATTGGCTGTGAGGTGGTATTTACGCTCCCCTGATCCAGTACAGCAGTAGCAGGCCAGGAGCATTTTTGCTTCTGCTCCTTCAAACTAATGCATCTGTGTACACATCTCTGCTGCTCTCTTCTGCCCTGCAGAAAGACAAGAAAAATGAACTGAGCTAAACACCCTGAAGCTGCTGGAATTTTATCCCAGAAATGGAATAAAATCGTTCCCAGTGTAAGAGCAAAGATGAGGTGGTCTGCAGCTTTTGGGTCAAATGGAAGTGGAGCAATGCCAGGTTCACACTTTTGCTTTATGTCTGTGTTTGCATTCAAGGCCACTTGTGATACTTTCCTTCACTGGTCAGAAGGGTGGCCTGAAGTGCTGGTTGGACATTGGTCCTAGATTGGAACCATGGAGCAGTGCTTTTTCCACTTGAAATGTTTTTTTAACATAACTGAGGAACAGATTGTGCTGAGCCACATCTTGGGTTAGTAAGAGCTGTGAAAGAACTGTCACTCTGACTCAGGATCATGTAGCTTCACCACAGCTACAGCTGATACTGAGATAATGGGCAGTGCTGGTAGAGTGTGACAGCAGTGCCATGTGAAATCCCCAGATGAAGTTTCTGAGACGCCACTGTAACACATTCCTGCATGTCTGGAAACAGGGCTACTGCCACAGTCCGGTGGGAACCAGAGGTCAGCCTTGTCCTTCTCTTAGGTTAAGCCAATGCAAGAATAAAATGTCTTTTGGGCTTTAAGTCCCCTATACTGAAGAGTATTCATCATGTCTGTTTCACCTTCATGAGATTGTTGTTGTTGTTCTCTCTTTCTCCCTAGAAGTCAGATCTGGATCTCACACCTTCCCGCTCTACTGTGCCATGACTGCTCTCCTAGATGTGGTTATGGCATCATGCCAGTGGCAATGACCGTTTGGTCTCTCTGCTGCTTATCAAAAAAGCGATATCAACAGCTTCTAAAAGAAGTGGCTGGAGAGGCAGCAGTAGTGCTCTGCAGTTGTGAGGAGGCTATCCAAAGGGATGCCATGCTGTCAGGGGCTAATTGTCCAACTGCAGCTTAGTTCTGCTCGTACTCCTCTGTCCTTTGGTTTTTTGTGACCATTTTCCTGTAAGGCAGCATGAGGTTGCCTGGCACAAAATAGGTGGAGCTTGATAGAAAAGTTCTTGCTTTCTCTGTTCATATATATCCATATTTTTGGGATAAAACTGCTCTGAAACATTTCTGATTTGATGCACGAGAGGGCAATAAAATAGAAAGTTTATCATCAGCCTGTAACCTGCAGGTAATATTCATCCACAGATACTGTGACAGGGAAGGTGACTTGCCTTGCACTTGCTCTGCAGTGCAGCCACTGCAGGACACCATATTCTTCCACCTCTCTAAGTTTTAGAAGTGTGTTTGACCCTTAAATTCTGTTTTAAATACTCCTTTAGAGGCAGGTTTAAAAATGCTAATAAATCTGAAAACAAATAAAGTACTTACAATTTGACTCCCAGCAGCAGAAGCTATTAGGGGAAGATCTACTTCATTCTCTTGTATCAGTGAATGTGTACACAGGTTGAAAAAATTAATTTCATATCTTAGATTAAAAGATATATTTCAGGTTAATATTTATCTTATTAATTTTCTTTAAATTAAAATAATAATAATGTGGTGTTCTAGGCAAGCTGTGGTCAGCTTGGAAATTAATGATAATGATGAATATGAAAATCCGTTTTGCTTAGTATGTTGTTCCACACAGTAATATGAAGTACCAACAGTTTGTGTCCTACAAATAATGGATTTGGTATCCTCCTAGATAAAAAGATTTAAAAATTGTTTTGTGTATAAAAATAGAAAACATTTAAGTTTTGGTATGAAATAAAAATAGTCAGTGTTTAGGATCTTCCCATTAAAAAGTTTTCCTCTAAGGTCTTACCTACAGTTCCATGGCTGTGATTCAAGCCTCTTTTTTAATGACTATTTTATCCTAAACATCCCTCCTTCTTTTTACCTAACTTCCACACATTTGACAACAATTCTAAGGTATTTATCTAGTTAATTAAAGAAAAACAACCAACCAACTAAAACACCCAACCCATTTTAAATATCCTCTTAACAGAATTATTTTCACTTCCAAGTTGGTGTTTTAGAAAATCTATTTAATATACTAAGACCTTCTTCTTTAAGAGGAGGAGCTCATCTCTGTTCAACAGAACTTCTTGAAATATGGCTTCATACTGAGAAAGCCAAAGAGTTTGTGATGTTACCACTTCTATCAACTGAAACAATTGAATACAAAACCAGTTCAGTCTGCAAATCTTTTATTACCACTCCCACATATGTGTTGTCCTGTTTTTCCTGCTTAGGGCAATTCCCAGGAGAAGATTCAGTGAGAGGGAGCTCAGCATGCTTTCTGAAAGATGTATGTCTGTGTGGCTGCTGGTTACTTTGTTGATTTAAGGACAAATCACAGTTACACCATTTGTTTTCTCTTTGTAGTATCCCTGGAGTTATTGAGGAGACTTCCTCGGTATGAGTCAACACAGCATATCGTTCCTGTTCTTAATTTTTAAAGCCAATTAGGACCCTCCTCTGCCTTGCTAACTCTCCTGTATCATCAAATAAATGCAGCATGGCTGAGCCAAGAAATCTGTGTGTGTGGGCATGAACATATAGCAAGTTCACAGACCCTGATGTCTTCTCACAGTGTATAAAGTACAAGCAGGAGGAATTTTTACAGGGCTTTAAGCAAGTATGGGTTGGTGTACTATTCCTTCCTGAGCAGCCATGTGATGTTTTGCAGCTATCAGGTCCTGGGAGATTAAATGCATCTTGTGAGTTGAAAATCTTGGATCAATTCCCAGTAGCTGTGTGTGTGCTTGTGTGTGTATCTACTTTATTGATAAAAGAGTGCAATCTGATGTGTGCACATGTTGTTTCTGAGAATGGCCCCCTAAGTGGCCTTTGACAGAAGGTGGACACTATGTAAATGTCACAGACAATTTGCTGCAGGTCAGACTGGGTCTCACTGGGAGTTTCCATATTGACACTTGGATATATCACCGAGTCCGGAGGGAAAATGGGCCTTCAGCCTCCAGTTTTCATGGGTATTTGCAGAAAATACATAGCAAGCCATTTTAAACAATCCTTGTATCAAAGTGTGGTGGGAAGGGGAATAAATGAAAAAGGTGCAATGTTTTCTGTTGGAAAGCGTGGGGAACTCCTCTGTGGAATGCTGTGAAAGCTCAGTCTCCCAGCACAAGCTGAAGGTACAGATTTCACTGCTGCCATTCACAGTGACTGGGGAGGAATATCTTGAGTTGATCTTACATTTCTGATGCTAATATGTTGAATGTCTGATTTTTTGCCTCATTTATCCAAGGAACCAACTAATTCTTGGTAGGCAAAACTTCCCACACCCCAGTACCTCTCTGCAGAATAGATCAGTCTGGAGGTAGAAATGGAAGAGAGTTTCCAACTCCGTGAAGTTTCTCTCAGAATGACATTGAAACTTTCAGAGCAACATGCACAACTCTCTTGCATGAATATTTGTTTAATAGATAATTAAAAAAAGATAATTGGTTTAAAATAGAAAATATTAGCAAATACAGAGTGAAATATTTAAAATATTTCAAATCATCATTGTTAAGAAAAAAACCTCCAGGTATACAAGGAGATACAATTCTACCTCTTCCTTGGAGACCAAACTGTGATTTGGAACCTGCTGGGAATAGGTAAGAGACAGAATAATTTAATAATACACCAATTTAAATTCCCTAGCTACACCATTACAAATTCGAGAACATTGGATAAACAAGAAGTTTGGCAATCAGTGGCTTCTCCCTCCACAGCGCTTAATCTTCAGCAGAACAAAGTGAACAAAAGAAAGTAGGTGTCTCATTAGCTCTTCGAATGAGGTGATAAATAAAAGGGGCAAGATAACATTCTGCTGTATCACCAAGTTGCACCTGGCAGACAGTATCAGGTCTGACTGGGGAGATTCCTTTGGTGTGGGAGATGTGGCAAGTTATCATCTGAAAATTGGATGCAGTGCATGTCACTGCCTTGACTATCTTGGCTAGATGCTGCTGGATTTATCAAAAAAAGAAATCATAGATAACTCTGGGACTCCATGGGTAAGTTTGTTTATTTTTGTTGTGTTTTTTTAATATCCTAGACACACAGAATCAGAGCCATGAAGGCAGTACCTGTGCTCCAGGTAAAATTCTCCCCTGGAATTTAGGCCCAGTCTCCCAGTATGACATAGGGCAGCAAGGCAGCTAAGGGTGGGTTGTTTGGTTGGGGTTTTTTTGACAATGTCCAGTAGGGCAGGGTGCTGCCAAAGAAATCCAGGGGGTAGTTGCTTCTAGAAATATATACACCTTGTTCCAGGAGTCATTAATCTTTGGGATTCTTTGTAATGAGCCATTTTCACAGACATATGGGACAATCCAAGTTGGAAGGGATCTCAAAAGATCATCTAGTCCAACCTTTCATGGGAAAGGGAGCCTAGATGTGATTTTCCAGCACCCAGTCCAGCCCTGTCTTGAACACCTCCAGCAAGTGCTCCTTGGTCTTAGATTTTTCTGTGTCCCTTAAGGAAAGTTAGGCACGTGGGGCCTTCAGAGCTGTGTTGAGATGAGGATATTGCAGTGAGTTGGAACTCCTAATGCTGGAAATATGATTCCAGGATAGCAGCTGCTACTGCAGATGTGCTGAAGTTAAGCAGTGAGAGTTGCTGCATGTCTGAAGTGAGATGTGACTCTGGCCCAGGCCTGTAAGTTTTCTTTCCTTAGGAACTGAGGTGTGGGGCTGATGAGGAGAAGCAGGCTGGTGGCTGCCTCACATCTCATTTTGATAGATATAAATCAGCAGGCACCCAGACCTGTTACCTGCTCCTCAGCAGCACTCCTGGTCCTGGAATTTAAATGTAATTGTAGTTGTCAGAAGTTGTCAGAAGTGTGAGTAACTACTCCTTTCATCAACATCAGCTCGAGACTGCACCTCTTGGGTAAAACCCAGCTTTTCTTAGCAAGATGTGAACATTACTTTTAACAAGGAGAATAAGCTCTTTTTGCTCCTGCATGGATCCTCATGGTAGAATCACCATTTCATTGTATGACGTGAGAGAACACACTGGGGCTAATTTCTCATCGTGGTTCATTGACATCTGAAGAGCACAATGACTGTGGTTCCAGTCCTGTGGATGCAATGCTCAGCTTTCAGATTTATCTTGCACCAACCACTTGACATTTGAGCACCCCACAGAGTGAAGCTGGAGGCACACCTACTGCATTCATTTTTTCACCCAAAAGGGAAAGAGATTGAGGAAGCTGCCATGATAACAATTAGTCCTATATGCCTACCATACTGAGGCAGGAAATAAAGTGAGTCTGTTGCCCAGCTGTAAAGGAACATGTGGTGTTTCATGTTTAATGCGAGCCATATTATAGTACTGCTCATAGAAATCCCTACCATACTGACTGGTCCATTGTATTGCACATTCACAGTAAGAAGCAATCCCTGCCTGAGAGTGCTTGCAATTAAACGTGAGGCTGACAGACAAAGTGTTGTCCCCTGAGTATCTCTAGTGTATTCAGGCACAGGTCATTAAAGTGTTTCACTGCCTAACTACCACTGAGGACTATAGCAAAGTCAGAAATTGAACGCAGATAGAGTCCTGTTCCCATGACTTAACCACAAATAAGCCTTTCATCTCTTTGCCTTTTGAATACTCTTCTGAGGACATCAGGTTCTACAGACATATAATGTGTCTGTTGCTGGACAAGCCACCTGCTAGCAGCTCTCCCAGGCAGGCAGGGCTCCATCAAACAGAGAAACTGAAATGTTAGCAAAGTTAGAAAAACACAAACCAAACAAAAAGAACCAAAACCCACACCAAACCCTTGAGATTGGGAATATTTAAAGGCAATTTACAGAAGTCTCTTCTTCAATATGATAATGAACTGAAGAATTGAAATCACTTAACTTCATTTACAAATCATGAATATGTATCAGTGCCTTTAAATGAAAGGACGACTAAAACAGATATAGTGTTTGTTCAATTCATTAAAAGGAAGACAATTTATCAGGAGGTTTTTTCCACTCTTAAACTAAAGCTATATGCAAATGTCAGTAAATCAAGACCTAGCGCTAATTCTGCAGCATGATGAATATTTTTATAATCCTAATTAGAACCAGTCATTTAGTTCAGCAATTTCCCCCAATCTAGCCAATTTGAAATTAAAATAGATGCCTTGATTACAAAACTCATTAGCAAAGAAGCACCCTTTTCGCTAACCAGTTCATTTGGAATGCACAAGCTGAATGAAGTGAGGAGCACTTGTGTTGTCAATTGCCGTAAGTGAAGTGAGCCTTAATTGTTGGCATTGTGAAGTATTTGTATTGCTGCATGTTTCATTGCAGTATAATATATCATTCATTAAATGTAACAAAAGCAGTTTTAAAATGATTTAATTAAGTGGTGTTGGTGCACCAGGTAATTTTTATAAAGTCAGATGTCACAATTGTTTGCATTTGAAGTATTGATGGGCATTACTGTCGGAAAGAAGACGTATGACTCTACATTTATCATCCTGATTATGGTAGGCCTGGCAGTTTTAATAGGAGATGAGAAATTAAATTATGTAACCCTGGCTCTACTTCAGAAATGCCCAATGAATTTTGTCCTGGCAAAATACTGAACTTTGGGCTTGTGATGATTTGTGGTGGCAAAGAGAAAGTAACGGCTTGTGCAACTTGATTTAGCCAGAACAGACTTTCCTATTGCTTGTTATTTATGTTCTAGATACTTCATGAGCAGGTTTTACTTTGAAAAGGGAAATATAGAGATAAATGGAGCGAGACACATTTGATGCTTAAATGTGCTCTTCTGCTGGAGCAACCTAGTTTATTGTGGAACAGAGCAAGGATCCTGTGGTTTATTCCTGGGCCATGCTAAATCATGGCTGTATATTGATTTTATCTGGAGCCTAAGTGGGGTGAAGAGTGGTTATAAATATAGCAGATGGGAATAAAAATGAAGGAGTGAAGAAGGCTGAAGAATAAGAACACCAGGGGCATGATTTATTTTGCCTGACTTTAGAGAGCTAAAATGTTGCAATGTATGCCTACATTGGGTGTTGAAGCTTTGCATCTCAGTTGGTGGTGTTCTACTAAATGGTGTTGATTGATTTCTGGAAGCAAATGTAGGTTACTCTTTCAGGATGAGGTAAATAGCACCTTGGACTCATTTGTATTGACTAGGCCTCCACTGACTGTCAAGGAAGTAATTTCCTTTGCTGAGCTGTAACTATTTGCTATATAACCTGAGATTAGGGGACTTGTAACCAACCCTGCTGTCTGGATGTGTGCAAAATGGATTACATGGGATATGATTCCAATATGATCAAAACAGCAAAAAGCATTAAGTTTCCTAGTTCCTGTTATCATGCCTACAGATTCGAATGACCCTCACCCGGGAGGAGAGAGCAAACATGATGTGCAAGCAAAGAAGGAGTTCTCAACCTTTTGTTTTTCTTTTCCTTGAGGCAGCCAGCTGGATGGATGATGCTGAGGGGTGAAGGTACAGTCCTTTCCCCCTCCTCCCTCCATACAATCACCTGAAATGCCAGTTTGTGACATCACCAAGAACAGGGACAATCTGTGAGAGTTCTTCCTGAGGGGTGCATTTCTGGGTGCTGGACTGGGACCTTGCAGTCAGGAGTAGGAATGGCAGGCCTGGAAAGAGCAAGCTGGCCCTTGCTGTCAGTTCTGCCCCTAACGTAGGTGTGTTTCAGCTTCCCAAAATTAAAGTATTTTTATACAGTTGAGAGATGCATATCTGAGAACCAAAGAAAGAGAAACTCCAGCAAGCAGCAGGCAGGAGCTGATATTTCCTGGCAGGACTTCCAGTGTGATTGGGGTGGAGACCCTGTGTGAGAATTTCTCATCAGCAGGTGCTGTAGTAGTAAATGTGCCACAAAGCAGAGATGGTCCTTCTTTTATGTTGTAGCACAGCAGTCTATTAAAAAGCTCATACATTTAATTTCGAATCGCTTTGTGTCTATTGTGTGAAACAGGTTTATGTAATACTAAAAGCTTGTATGTTTTTTCTCAGATTGCCCTTTACAAACAGGCTTCTCTCTGTTGCTCTTGCCTCTCCTTTTTGAGTCACAGCAAACCATCCCTGTCTCCACTGCTTGTTTTCAGTGGGGAAATGGACCATGTTCTGATCTGATAGCATACCTGGGGTGCTTTACAAAAGATGTGTGCAGTCACACATATAGCTGCTGATATTCAGTGTGAGTCTATTGATTTTAGCAGGGAAATGCTGATTAACATCACTGGAGGATCTGACCTGAAAACATATATGGTATTCTTTTCTTATATAGAACAAAATATATGTAACTTAGGCCTCCCAGTGCACAGGGTTCTTTCCCCCCTAAAATCTGCCTGATGAGAGATGCAGAGTCCCTGGGCTGAGCTCTTACTTGTGTTAAGGGAACTACTTATTTCTGTTGTTCAACCTTGACATATGAAAATTCACCTGCCTTTTAAATTTTTTTTCTACTTTTTTCCCTTCTGATAGAAACCTAATGTAGTCAATTATTCTGGGGAATGAAGGTGCCAGAGGACAGCTGTAACTCCTCTGTCCCCTCTGTAGGCACAGATGATTCAAACATCCCATATGCTCATTGGTGGTCCAGTGAATGTTTCAGCTTTTCATGCTTGCTGTGTCAGTGGTGAAAAAGAAGGCCAGTTCTGGGACTTTTGGTCTAGCACCTCAGGAGCTAAAATCCCAAATGTTTAGAAGTAATGAATCAGTCCTTTGAAAGTAATGAGTTTGACAGAGAAAAAATAGGGAAGGTGTTTGAATAATTTCTGTTGTCCTCTCTTATGTGTCTCTTGAAGCTTCTGTGACTGAGGAAATGTTGAAAAACATGTTTTCCAAATTCTTCCTCACAGTTAATAGAATTAAAAGTTTTACCAAAAAAAAGCAAACTCCCCAAGATTTTAATGTCCTGATTCCAGCACTGTTCTTCTGCAGGGTGTTTATGCTTGTAAAACAAGACTTCATTTATCATTGCAAATGCTGCACATCTTCAGTTGTGTTTGGTGCATATTTCAGCTGGATATCCATATCGGTTGGCTGGGGGAAAACTGGTGACCTGTTTGTATGGGGTGTGCTCACACCTGAGTAAGGCTTGAACTTTTACTGTAGAAACCCCACAGCAGTTTTGTGACAGTTACAAAAAGTTCTTCCAGAGTAATAAAATTCTTTGGTTTTGTGTTCAATTGATTTTTATAGGACTATGGGTGGCTATAAAATGAAAGTTAGGGCATGATGCAGTAAAATTCTGGTGCATTGGAAGTATTGTGGGTATGATAAAAGGCTGAAGTATCAAAATGAAGGGTGACATTTTTGAGAGGAGGACAATTGATCAAAGAAACAACAAAGCTTAAACCTCTATAGAAAATCCTTGTGATTCTGTAGTGCAAAAGGAGGAAAGCCAGATCTTTCCCACAGCCTCCTACCTTGAGCATCTCATTTCTGCCACAGGCTCAGTGATCATAAACTGTCTGAATATAGATTTTGTAGCATTTTATACTTGCAGTGTTCAAGAGATAACAGCACGTACAAATAACATGTTAGCAGAATATAGTGGACCCAAGGGGACTTTCCTGCCATATAGCAAGAGAACAATAATGTCATCAAAAGTTTTGCTGCTGAAACAGGACTCTAGTTTTGTCCTCTAACATAGCACTTACTTCAGGCCAGTTGATTTTCTCAGATCTTAGTGCAAGTCCACAAGAGTTATGCACACATACCCAGCGCACAAATGTGATGAGTCTGAAAGTTCTGCCTCCAAAATTGAGTCTGATATTCCCTAGCTAGATGAGTTGTACTTTTTCTCTAGTGACTACATGGGAAAGGTTGCTTTATTTTTCCTTTGCAGCCTTCCATTATGAGTTTTGCTGTACCATCGCTGTAAAGGTAGGTTAATTTCAGGAATTAAAGTTACATTATATCAAGTTTGGTGAGCTGTTGTTGACTATAGTTGTTGCCTGGAATCAAGTTTGTTTATTCTTGGGGCTTTGCAGGGGCTTTTTTCTTCACCCTACTTCATAAGGTGGATTGAAGGTACCTAGAGTTTCAATTAAATGGGATAAATACCTTAAATATAGACACCATAGAATATTTACAAACCTAGAGAGCTGCTGAGAGAGGTTAGATAAGAGCTTCCTTTTTCTTGCATGATCTGCAATTGCAGATTCATTTATTCCAAAGGCACACAGTTTGATTGCAGGAACTGGATGATGGATGGATCAAAGCTGACAGTGTAAATGGTGTCTGCCCAGCAGCCCCAAGGGATCCCTGGAACATGCGAGTTTCCCATTTGGTGATTTTTGTGGCGCTGATGCCTCAGTGCAGTGACAGTTTCTGCTCCAACTGTCAAGCTAAATTGTTCCTGATGGTGGCTGGTATTTACAGTGATGCTGTTCATTTGGGTTCCCCCGGCAAACAGCCTCCCTTGCATGTTTGGATTGGGATGAATTGAATCATTGTGAAGTGCAGGGAGGAATCTCTGGTATTCCATGAGGCTATTTACTCTTCCCTTCCTTGCATGTGATCTCTGGCTTGGCTGTGTATGTGTGGAGATGTGTGCCTGTATGATCAGGCTCCGCTTTCCCTTCCGTTGCTGCCTATTGTCAAGGCAGGGATTGCCAGGGAATCTGATGAAAAGGAAATTTGGCTAGCTAGAGATGAACTGAATTACTCCACTGGGTTTTAAGTGTTATAATATAAGAGCAGTACTGGAGAACATCTTCAAGATGGCAGAGCCCCTCGTGGAGACCAGAGTTGCCTGTTGAGTAAGAGAGTGAGGCTAAAAGGAATCTATCTTTTTCTGCAGAAGCCTTTTGATTCATTATAGGACAAGATATGATAAGTATGTGGTAATGCTTGTGGCCTAAAAAAATGAATTTTTTTTGTACAAGATGATACAAAAGCTGGGATGTTTTAGTAGGAAATAATTTTGCTGAAGCTGCATCTTCAGTGCTATCAGAAATTGAGGTTTTCTACTTTGTTTTTATAATCTTTTTGCTCATACAATTTATTTCACAGTAAGAGTTGTCCTACAAGCAGCTTCTGTGTTCTCTTTGAGGGGACATAAGACTCCCCTTAACTAAGGTGGGCTTTTCTCTGGGCTGGTTTGGTCCAGGATCTGCCCTTGGTCCCAGGCAGTTTAGAGCATAGGCTGTGTGTGTGGATCAGAATTGTCCAGAGAGGGATTTCTCCCAGTGCAGAACATGTAGACTTCCTAAGTAGTATCTGTTCACCTAATGTAGTTTCGTAGAAGACTTTCAGGATGGCATTGGGGGCATATCAATGACCAAAGGAGAATAACCACCCTTGTCTGTGAAAATGCTGATGAACGGAAAACTGCACTGGGTGGCAGGCGTGCGTGTTAAATAACATACCATTTAAACTGGGGCAGAATACATTGCTTTAATTTTGTCTAAATGACACATAGTGCTTGAGACCAGACTAATATTTCTTTCATGCCGTGTGAAATTTTTTACATGAACAATGACTTCATCTCAGAATAAAATGCTGCTCTAAATGCAGTTTCAAAACCTATTCATTAATGCCCATGTACATACTTTCAGAAATATTTTTTTCCACATGAAGAAATAAATTAGAAAGATCCTGTACTAATTTGGAAGGTTGTTTGGTGGTGTGAAAACTATTTCTTCCACTAATCTGAAAAAATCCCTCTGCCATTAAATCCTGGTCTGAATAATATAGATTATAACCTACAGATAGTGCCACAGGGTTTGTAAAGAGAGGAGGAGAGGAACAGCCAAGCATGTGATTGTAACTTTATGTCCCACTTTGGCTAATGTCTTATCCTCTCCTGCTTTGTCCCTTGTAGTCTTATGCTCAATAAACATGAAAGATTGGTCTGTAATAGCAACGAATGTACCCAGATGCTTGCACTGTAATTAAAGGCATATATCACACAATAAAGCACATTTGAATGAAAAATCTTCCCATTAGACATGTGGTTCACATTTATTTCCCCTTATTGTTAAACTTCTGGAGTATAACCATTGATGGAGTGTAAGGAGGGACTTCTAAAGGGCTGCAATGTGGAGCCCCAGGAGCAAAGACAATTTTCCTCTTGGGCTGGGAGGGCACAGAGCTCCTCAGTGCAGGCTGACCTGCAGGCTTCATCCACGTGGTTGGTACAGACCTCAGACTCAATAGTGCCCAATGATTTTTAAGCTGAAGAAACTGGACAAAAGGATCAGCCTGGCTTGAAGACAGAAAAATCAGCAGCCATTAGAGCTGATTCAGTATTTCGTGACTGTTAAAGAGCTGATCCTAGGGAAAAAGGACTGAAGCAGCATCTGGAGACAACAGGAGCAACCTGAAACCTGCCTCTGGCTGAGCCTATTGGATGCCAGTGGAAGAAATATTGGTAAAGATAATTCCTGGTGCGCCCTGTAGCCTCTGGTGGCAGGAGGCAGCTCTGCCATCTCCATCCCATTCTGATCTCTTCATGGTCCCAGTATTGTTGCCTCATTACTGTTCTCTACTTTAGTCCTCCCCCAAACTCTGTGGCTAATTCTGAAATGGTTAAAATGTCATGGAGAAAAGAATAAATAAGCAATCAGAAAAGTTAGCCTTCCCTCAAAATGGCATTTCTATTTATAGTACCTTTTGCAAGTTGCTAAAGCTAAATTCTTTAGAAATGATTGAAATGTGTTTTGATTGACCAAATTGAACATATTTTTTCTCCAGATTTTCAGTTTAAGAAAAAAAATATGGAAGTAATAATTTTCATCTAGTTTCTGCACCACCCCAGCATTTCTGGAGGTGGGCTAAAAGTGAAAAAAAAGAGAGGCTGTTTTTCATCTAGAGCTGAAACACACCTTAAGCTCTTTGTGATACTCATTTATGACACTGCTCCTGTTGCAGCTGTATCTGGACTTCTTGTTCCACTAGAAACCAGTCATGGAGTAGAAAAGCAAAAGATGTTCTGCTCTCAGCAGAAATATCAAATTTTTTGGCTGAGTGTGCTTTGTGCCAATAAGGCTTAAGAGAAATTGAACTGTAAATGTCTTTGAATGGACTTATTTTCACCAGTTGCACTTCCATCTTTTTCTTGGAGATGTAGTGGCAAAGCAGAGAGAAGCAAGTCTTGCTTTCAGCGTCAGGTTTAAAGTGGACCGATTGCATGAAAGCATTTTTTTAACTATAAAACCATGAGACGTGACATCAGTGAATTGTCTTAAGCTGTCTGGTCTTGTTAGAAACCAGGTCTGGATTGGGCTGTGCAATTACAACATGAAGGCAGACAATTCCAAAGCGTTTGGGTGCAAAAGATCTCTGACCCATGTCTTACTCTGCTGGGATAGAGACTGAGTTTCTTTTGACTGCAGACCTAATTTTACTGACAGGCATGTGAAATGTTTTTTTTTTTTAAATGCAAAAAACCCCCACCTTCCCAGCTTCTGAAACCTTTACTTTCCCCCCCCCCTCTCTGTATGGGATAGATAATGAAAATGTATTTAGTATTTAATTTCTGTCTTGACAAGTCCTCATCAAAATGGCCTCTTTCCAGTGTCCCATCTGGTATACAACATCTGTGGGGAACTGAGCAGCTCTGGTGAGTCTCAGAGATGCATCAGCCTGGGCATGTTCTCTTTCCATGCTAAGACAATCTGGCTGTGCAATGCTAGAGAAGAACCTTGGGCTGCAATGAGGTCTCTTGGTGCAGCTTTTAATCACCTGGAAAGGAAATCAAAGTAAAGAGATAAACCGGTCCATTTGTTTTCATTACAATTACTAGTTTTTACTACTCTGTGTAAACAAAGACGATAAATTTGGTGCTGGTAGGCCTCTTTCTCCCAAGTTCAGCTCCACCAGCTGTTGCACAAATCTTTTGGCTTAAGAAGTAGGATTTATTTTTAGCTTTAGTGTGGATCTGTCAGGAGTGCCTTACCTGAATTGTGGTTTCCAGGCAGCTTGTGACAAGAGAAGTAAAGGATAAGCTCTTTTTTCCATTATGTAAGGGTCCAGAAGCACTTCCGAGCTTCAGATCTTGGTACCACTGGAGCCCAACCTTGCAAGGGGGCAAGGATAGGTATTTCCCTTGGAGGAGTCGGAAAGGACAAGCGCAGATAGTTCTTGAGTTGGTTATGTTAGGCCTGAGTCCTGTACCTACAATGGTGCAAGTAACAAGTCCTGCCTCCCCCCCCCACCTGAGAAAGGGGTTTGCACAGACCCCACAGTTTAAACATTACAGTGATGCTGTGAAAGGGAGAAGTATGCATCAGTATGGGATGGCAGATGTGATAAAGTCAGGTGTGTTTCTGGGGTACCAATTGCTGTCTCCATGGCTGTACTGAATCTATCCTGTGTCCAACTGGCAGTTGTCAGACGTGGCTTATCTGTTCTGTACTCTAGAGACTGAAAAGTGTTGGGAATTTTTCCTCCAGTTCATTTTCCCTCTAGGAATGAGCTTTTTGAAATATTAATGATGACAGCCTTCTTCTTTTGCAACTTCATCTGTAACACAGAAATGTAGAGAAAAGATATACCTTGCAATTTTCTGAGAGTTTGCAACCTTTTCTGAGCCTTTAATTATTTTTCTAATGATCATAGTAATTTTTCTTCTGTAAAGAAATTTTAAGACCCTGAAACAGACTTTCTTTTCTGAATTATTCTTTGCAGATCGCTTGCATGCCGTCCAATTTCCTGCAAGAATGTTGACCTAAATTTTTTTCTTCTGCCCTGGTTTGAGATTTTGGCAGGAACCCTCCACACATCTTGTAGATTTTTCCCACCAGCTCTGGCTGAGAAGGTGTTAGTTTGCTTTGTACTTTTCTGGGATCAGAGCCATCTTTTCATGTAAGCAATTTGAGCTACTGCTTGGGATTGTGCTCGTCTGAGGCCACAGCAGGCCAGGCTGATCTGACCCTGTTCTTCCATCATATGTCAGCTGCTGCCAAGTTATTACCCCTAGACCCACTCTCACCCTGCTGCATTTATTTTGAATACATCTTTCCATCGTCAGCTGGATGTATTGTCTGGAGGAAGTGTAATTTTTTGTGTAATAAATGAATTGTTCCTCTAGGTGCATATAGTCCAGCTGCTCTTCCATACTTTCTCTGGCATCATTGTTTGCCCTTTTGCTTGGCTGGCAGACAGGAAAATATTGAGATGTTTGCTCAGGCCAATGGACCTGATTTCACATCGACAAACAGTATTGGATTTTATTTGCTTATAAGCTTTTTTGTGTGATGTCCTTCTTCTGATGTGTGTAGACATTAAAGTCTACAAATATCAAAGCTCTCTGAATTTCTTTAGTCTGTTGTCCATTACTTTTCAATCTACAAGTGACATCCAGATGTGCTTCTTGCTGTGGTGGAGTGTACACAGGCTATTTTATACTTGGTCTTTCCTGAGCTTGCCTTCAATCTTTGTTCTTCTGTGTGTTTGTCCCATGAAGACCAAGCAGTTCAGCCTGGGAACAGGGAAAATGAAATACATCTCAGCTATATCATGTGTCTCTTGCAGGGTCATCTCCTTCTGCAATAGTCACTGAGAGTGTTTTTAGTGTCTGGAGAGGTGGAGGATTCTAAGGCTTGAATAACAAGAAAATTTAGAAGTTTCTTGCCTGTCTAAAAATGAGCCTTGGTGACTAGCTCGGACATGGATGACTAACATCAGGGGCTTGAGTCTCTTCCTGGGGTTTCCATGTGTTTCTTTTGTTGCTTGTTCTGCTCCCCTCTCTCCATAAGTGAATTTGAAGCAGACCAGTATCTCATGCTGTTCCAGTTCCGAGAAGCTTTACTTCTTGAGGAAAATCATCCTTTTCTATTTTTTCTTTTCTTTTTTTTTTTTTTTTTTTTTTTGGCTAGCTCTGATTGGTAAAATAATCAAAACACCCAAACCGAATTACCCACAACCCTGAACAAGGTCTTTCAAGGCAGCCAACACGATGTGTCATCCTGAGAGTTTGTACTGGAGAATTGCAACAGCATTTTTCATATCCAACACTGTGCATGCATGTATGTATACTCCTTTCTTTACAGTTCTGTAATTTTAAATGTGTTTCTGGCACGTTGCTTGTGTTTGTGGCACAGAATCTGACACCAGGGATAAAGCTCCTTCTTTAAGGGACTTGCCAATTTACTTGGAAACAATGCTGGTGTGAAATAAAATGTTGCAAATGTTCTTAGAGTTTGAAGATGAAGCATTCTGCCTGTGGTGTGTAATATCCTTATGATTCAGGTTTGTGCTGAGCAAAACAAGCAGGAGTTAAGGTCTGGCCTGTAGTGAAACAAAGTTGTGTGTTGCTGGGGCTGCCAACGTTCTTTCCTCGCACAGATTGTGTTCCTGGTGAAATGCAGGGCTGTGTTGGTGGATGTGATATGTTTGGTGCTACAATCCTTGAGTGGGGAGTATCATGATGCTGTTTGGATAAATATTTGCTATTTACCTTCTCAGTGGTGCAGGCTGTCCTATTTTAAATGGTAGGTCTGACTAGGCTCCTGAGTAGAGGCAGGGTCAAATCCTCTGCATGCCACTCTTTAGCTGAATCAAGGGACAAGACCAGCCCATACAAACATTAATTTTTCAGTCATCAGAGTAAATAAAATAACAGAAGGAGGTTGCAAAAAAGCCATACTCTCCCAGTACATCCTCATGGTGTGCTGGAGTCCACACTCCTCTTGAACCAATGTGTTGGAGTGCTCTGAGAGATGGAAACGCCAGAGATTACTTGTCACTACAGAGCCAGAGCAAAGCTTTAAAATGGGAAAATCTTGACACCATACCTACATAATTTATTTTCTTTGCTTAGTATTCAGCCTTAGGACAAATTAATTTCTATTGAAATCTGCTGTACTTGCCACTAAATTTGTTGTCTTTTTTAAAAGCGTATCTTCTCCCGTGAAGGGAGATAAACAGAGAGTGTATGTATATATTCAATTTTAATGCATACTAGAAATCACTTTATTGTATGTTTTATTTATTTATTCAACATTAACCTTTGCATTTGCATCTGTAAATAGTACTATAAAAGTGAACTGGGCCAGAGAGTTCTTTTAGGGATTTGCTTTAAGACTCAGTCATCTGGTTAAAATTTGAAGTAGATGCCTAAAATAAGTAGGTGAATAATAAATAAAAGTTATTGAAATGAATAATATCCTCTTTATCTCTTTATCTGAAATCACATAAAGGCTGAAAGTTCAGTTTAATCCTTCTGAAATCAGTGAGTCTGAGCTTTAATAGAGAAAAGGAAGGAAAAAAAAGCAGACCAGTAGCTGGTCTCTGGTTTTTATCTTCGTATAGAGCAGGACGCTCCCTGAAAGAGACATGGGGAGACATGAGTAGTCACAAGGAGATTGTGCTTCATGTCACTAAGCTTTCTGTAGCTACTGCTGTTATGCAGCTGGAAAAGAAAAGAAAATGCCAGGGGCAAAAGATAAAAGAGAATCGAAGGAAATGGATGGATTTTGCTAATCCTTTCCTCTCATGGTGAGAATGTTTTATCCATTGCAGAATACAATCAGGATGTTAGACCCACTTGGACTTGCTTGTGTGCATGACTTAACTGGGACTAAGCTGCCTGAAGCTTGGCTACGTTGCACCTGTAGTCAGGAAATAGAAAGGATAACAGAGTTGTTTGATGCAACCGATGGAACTCAGTCTGTGTGCTGAGGTCCTTGGATGGATAAACCATATCCAATGGATCAAGGAATATTCCTGGCAGGCACTGTGCTGAAGTCAGGGCAGAGTTTTAGCAGCGTAGAATTTTGACTTTGGAGTGTGAATTCTCAGTTGCTGTTTCTAAAACCCTGTGTGTTCCAAGGTAGTTATCTTAATACTGATGCTGTCTTCATAACCCTAACCTCAGTTTTGGACAAGGAATTTTCTTTTCCCTTGTCCTTTAAGGAAAAAAGTCAAGCAATGCTTTTTTGCTTTGTTTTGCTTCTACATGGAATTCCTCTTGGGGCAGAGGACTCTCTATCATACTTTTTTAGACAATCACCTGAAAAGCAGAGGAAATCTAGCTATTATGTGCTTTTAGTGCAGTATGTTACCCTATCTAGAAACAGTGCTAAAGAAATATGGCCAAATTAGAATACTCAGATCATGTCTGCTCTCTTGAAGAACACAGGGCAGAAAATCTTTCCTAATATTTCTTACCACAAGCAAAGTGATGTTGGCTGGAGGGAAGTCTACATAACTGGAGCCCTTTTTGACATGAAGATTAAAGGATGCCTACTTCCATCTCTTTCCCCCTTATGTGTTTTACTGGCAGCTTGAGCTGTTATTGGCCAAACTGGAGTTCCTGTTGGCAAAAATGCAAAAGACTGGTTCTTTTGTCTTTACACATATCAGTTGCATTAGACACTTCATGGGGTCTGAATTTCAGTGTATGAATTTCCTTTTGCTAGCTATACAGTGATTTGGTTGTGTGGTTGAGTACAAACACAGCAAGAATTAATTAACTGCCTTAAGGTTTGGACACTGCTCAAACAGCCCTTTCCAATCATCTTTCTAAATTGATCTATGGTCCACCTCTGATGTGGCTCCTGCATCTCTGTGGTCAAAGACTCTGCCCATTCAAGAAACTTTAATATTCAGTGTGAGCACATGTAGTTTATCTTCCCAGTCACGCTTAGCCATCCATCACGGTGGTGCCACAGGACACATCACCAGGTTATGAACCCTTCCAATCGGAACATGGACCTGCCTCCAAATTACAAATCCAGCTCCTCAAATCAAATGCAATGCAGAGCCTGTACTCAAATGATATCGTTTTCCCATTAAGGACTTGAATTTGGCTATTACAAACATTTAAGTTTTTCAGATCTCTTATCTACCTCCTTAGCTGGAAAACAACCCTTATTTTCTTAAGCCAGGATTTATATCAGATGAAATTTATTTGAAATCCTGTTCAAAACGCTGCCTGATATTTAGTTCTCTTAGATCTAATAGTAAAACAGAGTAGTTCTTTCTCAAAGTGCATTTTTTTCTCTGAAGAACCAAACTTGCACAATGTTGGAGAAAATGAGCTTACATATATTTTGATTGTCGGAAATCATTGTGGGTAAGAAAATAATTATATGGAGAATGGTGTTTTTGGTATTAAGCAGAGTATGTATGAAGCAAATATCTCTGAAACTTATTGTGGAGTTGCATGGAAATTTGGTTACATTACAGCTGTGTCCTTTGTTAACCAGAAAGACAAAAAGGTCATTATATTGAAAATTTGGCTTCCAAGAAGAGTCAAATCACTATCTTTAGTATTTAACTAATGAATAGGTTGATTTCTAACTTATCTAAAAATTTAGACCTCATTCTGAATATTAGAAAATGTAAATCAGGAGCAATTTACTTTTCAATACATAAGAGACCTGATTCCAGTCCATGAAAACAAATCACAGCATTACTTCAAGTACAGAGTCACTACCACCTCAGTCATGTTGACTAATCTGATTTTTCTCTCATTCTATTTGATATGAGGAATTCACCAGGTCACTTGCTTCCTGTAAAGCAGAAAAAGCCAGGGGGTCATCCAGCTTTGTTATATGGCAGTTGAAGTGAATGCGCTGACAGCTAAAGTTGAGAAGCACAAAGTTGTTTGATGAGGTTTGGGAAGATACAAGTTGTTTTTGATTCTCAGGAGCTCAGTCTGGTTTAAGAGGGAAGGGAGGGCATTTCCTTGGTAGCATCCTCTGGTAGTGAGAGTGATCAATAATTGTGTACAATTACTGTGAGCAATCCATTCTTGTTCTTTAATCTGAGCTGGTTTTAATACTTTATCTGTCAACAGTCATTCTTCTTCTTCTTCCTCAAAGTTTAAACTTTCTCTCTCTGTGTCTTTCAGCTGTACAGCTCCATGGACTTTGGAAGAAAATGGCAGCTCATGCATGAGAGGGTCACTCCAAACAGGTTTTACTGGTGAGTTACGGCCACTGGCTTGGCTTGCTTTGGGCAGGCCTTGAAGGGATTGGTCGCTTTACCTGAGCTCTAGCCTTGGTTTTGTTCATCATCAATGCTATAAACTCAGCCCACAGTACATGCCTTGCAGTGCAATAGTCTCCATTATTATACCTCTTGTCTCCTCTGGTGTCTTTTACAGAGAATTACAAGTATTTTGACAATTGCAAAATTCCTGCTTCTTTGTTATGCACCTACTTACAGTAACACAGAGGAACTGCCCAGTGCTTCAGTGACAAACCTGTGATCAGTAGACCTCCTATTTTTCAGCCCTTCAGAGAGAAGCCTGGAACACAGTTTTTGTGCCGAGCCAGCCACTCTGACCACTCTCCTTATGCAATCTTTGTGAGAAGGGATGATTCAGAGTCTGCTTTAAATCACTCTTGGAGGAGCCAGTTTCATTATAGTGACTTGTGAAATCCCAAGATCTGCAGTTTGCTAGAAATCTGCTTTGTGACTCAATTCCTTCTCATTTCCCAAGTGTCAACCTCTCAGATTGGAAGTGTCTTAAAATCAGATCATGAAACAAATTTAGTTCCTATCTTCAGGCTCAGCCATTTCAGATGCCTCTTTTCCAAATTTCTCTGCACCATGTGAAGGCTCGAGAATTGACTTTTAGAGAGAAAAAGAAAAGTGTAGTTGAATTTAGGATTTGGGGCTTGAATCAGATTCTTAGTGCTGTACTTCCTATATGGCAGATGATGGGATGTGTGTGAATGTGTAGAAATGCTGATTTACAGAATCTGTGCATAGCTGGAAGAAGTGTCTGGTCCTTCAGACCAAAAGAGATCATAATATTAAGGAACTGTATTCCTTTCCATAATATTAGGGAACCACAGGGTCACATTATGGGTGGTTAGAAATAAAAAGGGCTTAGAAAACTTAAAAATTGACTCTCAATTACAAAGCATAATATATATCTATATCTATATCTATATATCTTAGAGTCAAATTCACATAGAAATGTTTGCACCTCATTGAAGGCACCTGGAATCTAGGCCCAAAAGATCTACAGATTGTATTTGCAGTATTTCCACACCTTGCAGTGGAGGTAGACTCCTCATTTTAAATTATCTACATCCTTCTGCAAACCTTTATAAACACCTTTAGACTCCAACATTTAAAACATGGCTTTTTGGCACCAAGTCTAGAGATTTTCCTTAGTGTGCCTGAGGAATTTGGACAGTGTGGGAAGGTTTTGAACACTGAGGAAAGGAAGTTTTAAAGATCCTAAGTCACATAGACCTGCAAAATACATCAAAGATCCAGGACCTTGTCTGTCCATGTTCCAAAGTCCTATAATGTAGGAAAGGAAGTTGTTATTTTCTCCTGGCTCTGGTGGCAGGTGGATGGTTGACCTAACTATCAAAAATCCTTTGATCTCACTATTCATGCTGGGTGCACATGACAAAGGCAAGTGTAGATCCTCTCCAGGTGTATCCTTCTGTAGAGCAGAATAGCTGATCCTTGAAATAATTTTATGCTATCCTTCAAATAGCACGAGTGAGTTTAGGGGAGAGGCTTTCTGGGAGGATGAAGTGCCAGGACTAAGCTGACTTGGGAACAAAACAGATTCTCTTTTTAAGGCACAGGTTGTGATGTTGTGCCTTATTTTCTGCTTTCATATAATAATGGTTAATAGAAATCACCTATTTGTCCATTTGACAACCAAATATGTATTGTTTTCCACAGTTCACCTCATTTTTCATAATCTTTTGGCTGCACGGTTTGAGCACTGTTTTTTAACAGTGCATTACGTAACGTCTCTGTTTCAGGTGTCTTTTTCTCTTAGGAAATGTACAAGTCTTCTATAGTTAAAACTCCTAAGACATAGACTCAGAAATCTTTATTCCACTCAGAAACAGCAGAGTCCCACTGAGAATAAGCTTCCCAAGAGAGTGAATTATGTTTTTCCCAGAGTGGGGAGGATTTGAACCAATTCATCGTGAAGGGATCAGAGGTATTGAAATTGTGGAACATAATAACTCTCCTTAGCTGTTTTATTTCACTTTTTCCTTTCTTTCCTTTTAAAGCTGCAAACTGTGATGGTTTGCAAGCTCTGGCTAGTAAGATCTGTACAGAAAAAAATGCAAACCAGAACATTTTAGCTTCAGAAATTTGTTGATTTCTTTTTATTAGGCTATGAAAGAGAAAGAAAAGTGGGTATAGCTATAAGTCTCAGAGGGACAAGAGCCACTACTCTGTGAAGCTTATAGAATCATAGAATGGTATGGGCTGGAAAGGACCCTAAAGATCATCTAATTCTAACCCCTCTGCTGGGCCAGGGCCACCTTCCACTAGAAGAGGTGGCTCAAAACTCCATCCAAGCTGGCCTTGAGCACTTCCAGGATTGGCACACAACTTCTCTGATGTTCAGTTGTCTCGTCAGCCTCACAATGAGGAACTTCTTCCCATTATCTGTCGTAAACCTACCATCTTTCAGTTTAAAGCCACTACTCTTGTCATTTTACTACATGTCCTTGTAAAAACTCCCTCTCTTTAGCTACTGAAAGGTGCTGTAAGTTCTCCCCGAGCCACAAGGTTCACACAGACCCACCTCTCAAGTCTGTCAGTCTCCCTCTGGATGGCATCCCTTCCCTCAGGCATGTCGAGTGCAGTGCTCAGCTTGGTGCTGTTGGCAAGATTGGCTTTCCATGTCACCAGCCTGTCATTGTTCGTGTCATCAGTCTATCAAATACTACATTAGTGAACCTCTTAATTAAAACTTCCATGGAAGTAGAAATAGCAATGACAGAGAGATGCAAAAATCAGCTCTTTTGTGCTACTCTGCGTTGTTGGTAAGAAGAGGCCCAGGTAAGCATCCTTCATGAAATGGAGCAGTCTCCATCTGATTGGAATGCAGCTGGCTTTATCTGGGGCAGGCTTTGCTGAATGTGTTTGCCTTCAAAATATGATTTTCATCTCTCGAGCGGCTTTGAATGGGCTTGTGAAGACCATAAACTTCACCCTGTTCATGGGATCAGTCAACCTGACAGGGAGAGGTCTTATTTTTCTCTCTGAGACCTTTCTGAGTAATTACACCTTCCCTGAGAGACCTCACATATAGAGACTTCAAGGTCTGGAGAAAATTACGATTGCTTCAGAGCTTGTGAGACTGGGATGTGAATTTTTGTTCAGCAGAGTAAGCACGACTTCTCTGTTACTCATGGACACACAAGTCACTCTGTGCATATTTTGGTGTAGCTCTAGTAGGCTCTAGGAGCTCTGCTATGGCTCTCCTCTGGTCAAAAACAAAGCCCTAAGCTCCAATCCCAGTTTGTGGCATTGTGTCTTGGCTCTTGCCTTCACCTTCTTTCCTTAGTCATGGATGTTGGTATTACTCACTGGTTTGTAGTTTTGTGTTCTCATCCCACATGGATGTCACATGTCCCACTGTTTATGGGACATCTCTCATCAGTTCCTGATCCTGCTCAAAGTTTGTGCATAAGCTGAGATTCACCCTTGGGCCACTCACAGTTATAAAAAACTAGGATTTGAGTTCTCTACTTTGGTAGTAGTGATTCATTTGTTAACTACACCCACTGATGGCAGTGGCAGAGCTTGAACAGAATGTGTTACTTGATGTGAGTACAGGCATCCAAATTTGGCTCCCACGTGCCTTGGCCCCAGAGATTTTAATAACTTAGAATCCTGTGAGACTGGAAATAGGAGTTTACGCTAATGTGATAAATTCCAAGATCACTCAAGATAACTGGAACCAGCATGGGTGCAAAGTTTGTTAAAAACCTACTCAATGTTCTTTTCTTTCAGAACACATTTCTTCAGCTCCCTCTGGGCCCTGTTCATTTTGTATCACTGTAACTAAGACACCTGTGCTGCCATGTGGAGGATAAAAAAAATAAAGTCCGTATTTTCTACTGTAGAAACGCTGGGGATGCTTCCTCGCCTGTAAAACACATGGTGTGTTCTGCTGACTAAATACTGTTGCTCTTCTGATAAAAACTCATAGGACTTGAATTGTCCCTAATTTTTTTTCACTACCTCTGCCTTTTCCTGCAGCAGCACAACAGGGCTAAGCAGGTGGGCAGGACAGTTTGGTTACTGGAGCAGTAATTGACCAAGCACTTTGATGGACCACAGCTTTTCCCTGTCATCTTGGGTGACTCAACCTGACTTTGCCTTGTAGGTGAGACTGGGATAGGAGAGCACCTTGATGACTGTAGTGGCTGAAGTACTCAAATATTGCAATATGAAGTGCTAAAGTAGTAGACTAAGAACACTGGAGGGTACAAGAGAATGAAAAGATGCTTTAGTGGCATAGGAAGTCCTTTTATCATCTTATGGCTTAATTCTTTAAAATACAGAGTTTCTCAAGGGACCATGTGTTTTCTATCCAATGGCTGTGACTGTCACCTGCTGTCCATCTGTCTTTGGAGCCCTGTCCATGTTTGCTGAGCAGACTTGAGCATCACCATCCTGAGCAGAGGACAGGGCTATATTCCTTGGGACACCCATACCCTTTCTTAGGGTCTCCCCAGGCTTTTCTTTAAAGGGAACACATTCCTATTTCCTGCCTTCCCTGCCTTCCATCATCTTCCATCATCACTGGGGAATATAAAGTGGTGGATGTGGAATAATGAATAATTTTCCTTTTTTTTTTTAGACATTCCCCTTCTCTCAGTTATTTTTTCAGTCATGCTCTCTGGGACTGTGGGTGATTCTGTCAAAGCCTGGAAGCAGGAAAGTGGGGAATACCTCGTGTGGAAGAGAGGGAGAAATATGCACAGCATTTCTAATGCCTGTGGGGATATTTGGAGCCCTGAAGTCACTGTGCAGCATGAGCCTAATAAGTAAAAGCCACTGAAATACATATCTGTAATGAAAGTTGGACAAAAAACACCAACAAGGCAGGAAAGGAGAGACTGGGAGCAGGACAATAGGACATTCACTAGTGTGGCTTCAAGAAGCAGAGTTTGTATTTGCAAGTAGAAAAATTTGGTGTATCAAGTAGTTCTCAAATGCAGTACTGATTCCTTTAACAAGTCTCCCCAGAATTTCATCTTTTCCCCTTTTTTCCCATGATAATAAACCAGATTTCTGTTTGTTCTGGAGTTTTTTTGTATCGTTGAATGCCAGCCACAATCACATTGGTCTCTGAGGATTAAAACCTGGGAGAAGGAAACAGGCTGTACTTCCACTGAGAGAAGGAAAAAAGCTGTGTATCCACTAACAGGCTATGCTTTGGAGTTAAGGGGTTTCTGTCACAGTTGTTTGAGGAATAAGTGAACAAATTTTGTCTCTTGAGGGCAAGGTTTTCAGTCTTTTTTGTGATTTTGGATAGGAACAGGTAATAAAATGCAGCCAATGTATTTCTTTTTATTTGCAGCCTGAATTTCATAACAACTATGGTGGAGGCTGGTTTGGATATCTGAGAATAATGTAGCAGAAGTTCAGGGGTTTACCTCAGTGTTTCTAAAGGTTATTGTCTGGGTTTGTATCTGCCTTCACACAGATGTTTGTGTCTGTTTTTATTTCTTGATCTTTCTGACAACACTGGTATTTCCTAATTTCATGCCAATTTTGGTCCACTCAGACCGTTTCAGCAGCAGTTCCAGTAGTGACCTTTGGGTACAGCCAACATTAACTTCACTTGCCTAGTTTGTCAGCAAAGAAGTGGTTATTCAAATATGTGCCTGCCTCTCCTGTAAATCCCACTAATCATTAACTACCAGATGGTGTCATTGCACAGTGCTGGGGAAACATCGCCTGATTTTTTACAGCCAAGTTTAGTGTTAGGAAAACATAGTCTTGTAAATGTCAAATTGACTCTTAAATAATCCTACATTTGAGTTTTTCAGAATTAAAACCATACCATACATGGAGCTGTGGATAAAAGGAGTGGTGCCAGTTTGGCAGCCATGGATGACACCTCCTAGCATCACCAAGGCATTTACTCACGGTCTATTGCTGGAGCCTCCCTTGGGCTAATGACTCATTTGGCTCTGGTGAGGGACTTGCTTCCCATGCCCTGTGGGCAAGAACACACAGGGAAGGTTTTTCTCCTGGAGAATAAAGCTGACATAAATCTGGAATATGTTACTCAAGCCACCGTGACCATGATCTGTACTAGGCTGAGGGCAACATTTTCAAACTCTTGCCTCAAGCTCTGTAATAAGAGTTCAGGAGAGATGAGACTTTCTCATAAATTCTTGGCATATATTGGAAGATTTCCTTGCAAGGTCACTTTAGTTAATTAAAGACCACAACACCATGGTGATAATAAGCCAAATTTTATTTTCCTTTTCACTTAAAAAAAGGGCTAAGTGAAACTCTGAGGCTAGGGATTTTATTTCCTTTTGTGTACCTACAATTAATGCCATTGGCCCTATTGGTATTTAGTGTTTCCAAATGTTAGGTTGTAGGTGACTAACTTGTGATTACACAGTAACTCAGCGACAGAGCTATAAATGGAACCCAGATGTTTCAGCCAATACTTTTTATTGGCTGAAAGAGTGTTTATTTTTGCCTAAATGTTAAAATGTTTCAAGTCAATAAAGGCACTTTAGAATTAACAACAGTATCATCAAAGTGTTTCTCTCAAAAATTAAACAAAGGAATATTGTGAAATGTTTGACAGTTTTTGGATGGTCTTTTAAAGTAATTTTAAAATTTGAATAAAACTTCATTTTGCAACATATGATTTTAAAAAAAAATAAAGTAGGGAAAGAGTGCAGTCTGAAACAAAGTGTGTGATTTTTTTTTCCCCTAAACTCAATCCTATCCTGGTTTTCAACTACAGATTGGTAAGTGCTCTTCCAGGGATATTGTGATAGATTTTATGGATATCTAAGAGTATAAAAACCTAAATGACCCTAAGAGCAGGAAAATCCTTCCCTTTCTGTCTCGGGGAAATGCTGCAGGACTGTTTATAGAGACTGCACAGACCCCATGAGTTCCATTAGTGCCCATGGTCAGTGTAATGTTCAGACTACTATTCCTCTTTCTGAGAACAGTCCATATTCTTTTTTGAACTTATATTTATGAGCGATTGACAGAAATAGTTGGATCTGGAAAGCCTCTTTGTAGGAGGTGGAAAAAACCCATAGGACACTACTGGAGAAGTATTATAGACTCTTTTCTAGTTTACCTGGAACTAAAACCAAAGATATTTGGGGTTTTGGTGTATGTTTATGCTGACTGATGACTTCACCTTATGAAGGAATTTTGGTAGAACTAGTCTCTTGTACCGTGGACTACAAGTTCTAAGTTGTAGCTGATGCTTTACTATTGTGTGGTGTTACTGCCTGCTTGCCTAGGAAAATAAGGGTTTATCTTTTATACAAAGTCCTATGGATGCTATGGTAATCAGGCTGCCTGGCTCACAGCTCTTTTAACAAGAAGACAAAAAAAAAAAGAAAAACATACTAAAAACATTGTGTCTAGTAGGATTGAGTGTGATTGTGTGATTATGAGGGGAAATAATTTTATATACTTTAAATTCTTCTTTAAAACCCATGAAGTACATAATAAATTAACCATAAGAAAAGCACCACATGATAAAGTGTCATATACACCTCAGTAATTCTGGCTGCTACAACAGCAAGAATGAGTTCTTCTTTTATCCTTTGGAAGGGTAATTCTGTAATAAGTTGTCTTTGAGAGACTTTTTTTCTAACCCTCTTCTTTTTCTAACATCTTTTTGCTTGAGAAATGCAACATATCTTGCAGAAAAAAGGCTTATCTCTTCTCCACTAATGTAACTGTGGATGTCCTTACATAAATACTATCTGGCTTTTAGAATTTGTGATTTGTTGTGATTTTAGTACAATTCGTGATGTTTGCCACGTTTATGTCTTCAGTGTTCTGTGGCTGGCAGTTATTTTTTTCCTTAAGGCCTCAAAAAGCAAGGGGTGAAATATTTCTGTTCATTTGGTTTAAATCTAACTCCTACCACTGTATGTCACCTATTGAACCGCAGTTAGTGCTTTCAGCCATCAAAAAGCCTTTTGCTTTGGTCTCTCATCTATCAGGTTTCTTTATATCCTGGGGCCAGTCTCTTCTCTTATCTCTCCCACTGCTCATCTTGGATCATTTTGTAGCCACCACCTCCCCCACACTTTCTTTGACTAAGTGTCTGAGACTGAAGCAGACTAGATGAACCACTAGTAAGAAAGACCTAAGGAAGAATTTGTCGAATATTTCTCCCAATTTGTATTGATCCCTGAACTGTGTCCCAACACCGTGTCTGTCTGAGCAGCATATGGTGGGAGGATCTCTGCTCTTCTCATGCAAGAAGGTAACAAATAAGATGTCCAAATCCCATCACTGTGTCTCAGAGGCCAGTGTTGGAAGCTTAAATGCTGCACTGCTGACTCCTGTAGTCTGCCTGGCCTGACTTCATTCTGGCTCTTCTGATGCACGTGAACTCAGACACAAATTAATTCCAGCCTGTCAGGAACAGTCCCAGAGTAATTTTTTGTGATACTTTGTAGGAAGCAATGATAAAAGCCAACCCTCTAATTATTATATTGAATAATGCATCCCTCTGAGGCATATGGGGATCTCCCATACTGTCATAGCTTGGCAAAGCTAATCAAAAGCCAGGCTGCCAGGCTGAAAGTAGCATCATATTTTGTGCATTCTGGCTCACAAGGAATAGTCTCCCACTTTTTTTTTCTTTTTTTTTTTGGTGGGAAATTTGGGTTAGGTTTTGATCTTTGTTCCATATCATACTAATCTCTCTTTCTGGGAAAACGGGTGAATTTTCAGTGTGGGAGAGAACTCCTCTTGTTTTTTAGATGACTGAAAGATAAACATTTGGGCATTCTTTTAAAATCACTACTGCTTTGAGAAGTTTTGGAACGACCTTTTCACCTACTCTGATTACGGACATAATTTTCTGGCCATTTCATCCAGTGGCAAAACACCTACAGGCATCAGGAGTGAGCATCTTTTCTGAATCCATCCTCCTTTTTCCCCAGACCTCATCTCAGATGGCCCGCTTGACTTCAAGAAATACACATTTACAGATCTTGTTTCTTTACAGCAACTGGGCTGGAAGCTTTCTTGCACTGGAGGAAGTTGCAATCTAATGGACAATTTATCCTCACCAAGTACATGAATACTATCAGGGACCATTTTTACTTGAAACTAGATTTTCAGTCACATCTCAAAATTCTTCGGAGAGATTTTCTCAAGAAGAATCAGGAAGGACCCAGGTAAATTCCAGTTCATTTCCCTGAACTGACTTCATCTGCTGAACCTTTGGAACTTTGTCTGGCACTAGGTTGAACAGAACCAGTTGTTTTATTTAACATAAGAAGTTGAGCCCATACTGTGCAGAAACAACAGTCTTATCATGGCAAAACAGACAAGATGCTTCTGCATTAATTTGAATGTGAACCATTTGTGTTGCTCAATAACATCCGTTAAAGATAAGGAGGTCCGTTTTTATGCCTTCTGCTTGTTGTAAATTAACAAACTCTCTTAAAACGACAATTCATCAGCAGTTATATGAGGCAGAATTCATTCTCTGCAAGAGAAGAAAATGAAACTCCCATCCTTTCATTCCCTGGCATTCCCCCGAGTCTCCTCTGTAGAATGAGATGAGTTTAATTTTGCTATTGTTAAGCACAGTGAGCATGAAGCTACATCAGAATGTAAGAGCAGGAAGGAGTATCTTATTAGCTGCACCAGAGGTTCTTTTAAATAATGTTGATTCAGTAACTTGTGTCTTGCTGATCATATAGAGAACAAGGATGAGGAGCCAGTGAGCGATGTTGTTTCACTTGCATATTTGTAGGGAGTTAATTGGAATAGGACATAGCAGTGGTTATCATAGCTCTGTAATTATCTTGCAGATAATTGTTCTCCATTGGGTGGAAGACAATAAAAATGGGATGTAGACACATTTCCATGTTTAGTGGAATATCAGGCATTCTGTAGCTGAGTTTGAGAGAGAAGCATATTCACCTGTGTGTGCCAGCAAGTACTTAGGAAATAATAAATAATACCTGTACACTTCAGAGCTGATGTCAGTAGATCTGGGTTTTCTCACATAGGAGAAAATCCTGCTTTTTACCGAAAAAAGTAAAGAAAACCAAGCCAAAAACTCTGTCAGATTTTTGGCCAAAGAGTACAGACAGATTCTTGGGTTTTGTTCACAGCATTTTTGGTTTTCAGGTTTTGATTGAAAACCTTTGAGTGAAGGAGACATGTTCCATTACAATATTGATTTTAGGGGCAATCTGTAATAGTGACTCCCTAAAGCCGTTTCTAGAGCTGCAGTAGTTTCTCCAGAATTCTTCTTTTTCTTTCTACAAATCATTAGATTTGAACAGTGTGCTGGCACTTTGGAATTTGCCTTGAGGATAGAAACCAGCAGAGTATTACTTTTCATTTGGCCTTGTACTTCCCTTTCCTTTTATTGCTCCTTCATAACAACAGATTACGAACCCAACAAAGAGAAGCTCTTGATTTACCTACAGTATGGCCATACAATGTTGCTTCTTGGCATGACTCCCACTGCAGCATTCTGCTCTGAGAATTCTCACTGGAACAGGGTAATGCTTATGGGATGAGGATGCTTTGGGATGCTGCTGTTTTAAAGAGCTGGGAGTGTGTCTAGTGCTCAGTCCTCTGGCCAGCCTTGTCTCCTTATCCTTTGTTCACCTGCCTACCTTAGAGCAAAGGACCCCCAAAAGGTCTGTGGTTTCTCTGCTCTCTTCTGCTCCGGTGTTGCTCTTTCACCTTCAGAGACCTGCAAGTGACTGTGTCTGTTTTATCCATCTCTTCATTCTGCCACTGAGGATACTTCTGTTCTGAATGCAAACCTGTCTTGCCACAAGACACTTGGTGATCTGCTGACCTCATGTCACTGTTGTTTTTACAAATCATAGCCACACAGACTTGCTGTTCCTACAGACAGAGCCTGTCTTTGCATATCTGTCTGCTGCCAGAATCCCTTTTGTTTCCTGCTTCTTTGTGTTTCCCTCTTGTAATGTTGGGACGAATGAACATCTCACTCTCAGCAGCTAATTGAGTGTGATTTTTTGGGGGCAAAGAGACACATTGATGCATTTATGCTTGCTGGTCCAGAACAGAGTAGTTTATTCTGCTCTGTATTTATCCTCCTTACCCTTATTCTTCTTTCTTTTCTTTCTCTCTTCCTTTTCTGGCTGGTGGCTAAAAGTCAAAGAATGAAATAAGCCATTTGTTCTCTTCAGGTTAGTGTCTGAAATGCAGAGAAACAACTGCCACAGAAGGTTTGTGACACAAATCTATTTTTTCATATTGTTTTTCCCCAAAATGCATGAAATGAACCACAAATTCATTTCCAGAATGTTAGAGGTTATCCCAGGGTGATTCTTCACAATATCCTGCAACAGGGAATGTAGAGACTCATTCTTCCTTAATTAATACAATGTACAATGCCCATAGGCATGTGGGGCTCATCAGCAAATCCTATACATATTGTCTGTGCCAAGTTTCATACTGGCATCCCCTCTTTGGACAATTTAAGCTTTATTTTTATCCATCTACTGCTGCATTCATTTATTAAATGATGCTTTCACTCTGAAGCTTTTCAGAGGCACTTTATTCGGCCTAGGCCTCAGTTAATAGCTGAATCACTGAGCCTTAGCATTTTGGGCATGTCATATTTACTGCTGGAAAATGTTTGTACAGATGAGGGCAATTAAACACACAGTGAACTTATAATCCTTATTTTGGTGCAAAACATTTCTTGAATGGGTAATGTTAGATACTTCTGCTAGGAAACAAACTCAGAGGAAAATTACAAGTCTTACAAACATTTCCTTTGAGGGAGAGGAGTAACTGCAGGGAAATCTTTGGCTACAGGGCTGCCAGGCTGAGCTGAAGGGTCTCTGAGCGTCTACTTTGCTTTTCTAAAGAGATCCGAAACAGGGCTGATTCATATTTCATGGAAAAGCGAAGCAATAATCCATAGCAATTCCCCATGTACACAACTTTCAAAGCACTGGGAAAACATTAATTAACTGGGCTTCATAATATAGTAGGCACGAGACTAATTTTAAGCAAATGCAAAATTCCAAAAATAGACTTTTATTCTTGTTTTCTAAAAGGACTTGAAATTTAGAATATTAAAAGTGTCCTGCAAAAAAGTGTCCCTTCCAGAAGAAGGCAAAACA
The DNA here is from genome assembly GCA_013397955.1 of Grantiella picta. Lineage (NCBI taxonomy): Eukaryota > Metazoa > Chordata > Aves > Passeriformes > Meliphagidae > Grantiella > Grantiella picta. Next base: position 2,488,842 of record VZRM01006793.1, on the reverse strand, counting down.
GAATCAAAACAGAATTCTTGTGTTGGAATGTGCTTATAACTTCTCCACCATCAAATCTGCAGACCTCTAAAGCCCAGGTAAATCCCCTCTCTCCTCTAGACATGCCTTCTCCAAAGCAGCACTGTTGGTGTTGGATGCGTATGGCAGGGAGAGCTGATGGTGTGCCATGCACTCAGGCTTGAAGATGTCCTCAAGACAGTAACTTGATGAGGTGATGCTTCATTACTTCCACCACATCCTGGTGCTGGTGCTGCTAGGACTTGGCAAAAAGACCAAAAAACAAAACAAAACAAAACAAATAAACCCCAAAAAACCAAACCAAACCAAAACAAAATCTTCTTATTCAATTAGGATAAGCCCTCAGGACTGCCTTTGCATAGCCTGGATAAACTAATATGTCATCTCTCCAGCACATGCCCTGTCTGCATTGCTGAGCCTTTCAAACCTAAACAGGCATGTGAATTAGGATCTTTGGCCTTCTACCCACACGACTTTTTGAGTATATTTCACAAAAAGGTGGTTATATTTGTTGGGGTTTATGGTAGAGGTCAGGGAAAAAATGCCAGAGGACTTTAAAGGACTAAGACCTATTCACTAAACACGGACTTATTTGTGCATAGGTTTTGGTGTTAGCATAAAGGAAAAAGAAACAATATTTAGCAACAGCAGTTTTTATGTTGCTAAATATACTTTAGAGGTATTCCCTGTTAAATTCTGTGATGTAAGGAGTCACCTTCTTTTATGTACTGAGAAGAGAAGGAAATGTTTCTGTGTGCAGCAGAGCCTGCTGCCTTGCATGGGTTCTCCGGTGGTGGTTGACATGTTGAGCCTAAATGTCAGTTTTCCCCTCAAGGAGAGGATTGATTTGGACCTCTTTCCTCTTCTTGGTGTGCTGTATCCACGAAAGAACTGCATGTAGCAACTTTGTAGTTCAGGGAACCACGCAGCTTACAGGCAGGGTTCAGCTTTAGACATTCAGTGTTAGTGGGGATGAGGTGCAGGGAGGCAGATGCATATATGTACATGGGGAAACAAATGCAGATACCATGAACACCTTAAGTTTTGTTTTATTTGAGAAAACAGGCAGAACACCTCCTTAAAATTCATTGGGACATTTTTAAAAGGAATTGGCTTTGCCGAAAAGAAATTAGCTGAGAATAAACAGTTGGAAATTTCCCCCCCTTATCTTGCAAGCTAAGTCTGACACCAATTACTTCTGCCAATGTCCAGAACTGTAGCATCACAGAAATTAGCACTGGAAAATATGCAGAAAGCTCCAGGGACCTGGCTAAGACAGTTCCTTACAGTATCTTTCTACCCAGCTTTTTCCCCAAGCTTCATTTGAAATATGCTGTGCAAGGAGGTTTTGTCCGTAACTCTTCAGAGACCTCATCACATCCTAACACATCCAGCAGTATATCCCCCGGCTCAGCCACAGAGAATGATACTATATTTATGCGTTTAATAAACACATTCTTTCCCCCAGGAATGGAACATTTGTATCTGTTGTTAATTTTGGTGGTTGATGGTGGGTGGTTGGCCTGGGCTCTGTGCAGGTTGTGTGCACCTGGGGTATGCCCAGAGTTCATGTGTGATGGAGCTGATTTTAGACCAATCAATACATGGATCCCTTTGACCACCTGAAGCCAACTGCAGTTATTGATACCTAGAATAAAGTGATGCAATATCAGAGGAGAAGCCTGTTGGAAAAGTATGTGTCATTTAGCAAGGGTGCCATGTGAACAGCTCCAGGTCAGGGGAGTAGGAATTGAATGGATTAGTTTCTGCTTCCATGTGCCTATACAGGCATGGCCCTTGTGTGGCTTGGGTGAGTTAGTCCCCTACTGCTTTCCTGGTACCTAAAAAAAGTGTTTATTCTCTTCTGGAGCAGGATAGAATTAAAATTACAACAGACTAATTGGCAGCAACCACTAATTTGATTGCAGCTGCCTGCAGCAAGAGGATGATGCTTTCCCCTTTACATATTATTGCACAATAAATGTGCCTTGTTCCTTGCTGTTTCTAGCCCTTATTTACTGCACATATCCTGCTAGGTAGTATTTATCTCTTTCCTCTGTCTCTTTACATGGACACTGGCAATTGCCTTCAGTCTGACATCTTAACCTGCAAAAATGAGTTTTCAAGTCAGCACCTTGGGAAAGCCTCAATTTGTTGAAAAGTTTTGATTTTGTTTTCAAAGCTGGTGAATGCCACTTTGACTGGTAAGAAACAAGACACACCCCTGGCAAAAAGCTCAGTCCAGCAGATTCCAGATCAAGCTTGAAAGGTGACCTGAATTTTTTCTTTTACCTTGTTGTAAAACCCTAACACAAATGTTGCTCATGTTCAGTGATACTCACTCAAACCTCCCAGACTGTTGGCTCCAGGAGATGGAGGAATAGAGCTTTCAGCTGATCGTTTAGGGAGCAAGGATCAGCAGCAAGCAGCTGGAATTGCTCAGCTGTTTTGATCTAAGATGCTAGGCGAGCCAGATCTCAATGCTCCTTTCCACCTTTAAATGCCTGCAGTCTAAAAAATGGGTAGAAAAAAAGCCAAAAACTCTTTATTCCATGGAAAAGCAGTAGAGTTGGTAGAAAAAGTGAGCTGAAGTGTGCAGCAGGCAGGCAAACTGGAGAGTCTCTGTTTTCCTTTTTTCCTTTCTTTGCATGTGTTGGCATTTTTTTATTTTGAGGTGTATCTTATATGGAAACATTTCAGGAATGGTTAGTGGCAGTGCAGAATTCTGTGTTTTGCTTGCCCTTCTCAATTGCTCTCCCTCCCAGTCAGAGATGAAATACTAGGGTGGCCTAGTAAATGTGCATCCATGCACAATGCTCTCCCCTCAGGATAGCGATAAGGATCTCACCAGGATCAAGTCCATCCTTCAACTTTCAAGAACACCCAACCTTCTTGTGAAAAGAAGGGAGGAAAGATCTTGTGCAAATCAAGAGCTACCATGAGAACAGAAAGGAAAAGCAGCAGCATAAGATAGGAAAAAAGTAACAATTGCTTCCTTCTAATGGAATTCAGAGGTAGTTTGAATTCTTAATTGGAAAATCATCCTGTGCCTGCTGCAATTCTGGCTGCAGGCTCCACATTTTGAAAACTGCTTTTGCAGCAGTTGGGGAACGTGTCAGCAGGAAAAACTGACCTTTCCTGTCACTACTGCTTGCATCCTCTCAGCATTTTCTCATGCAAGGGGTGATTAATGAATAGGGATGGTGGAGGATGTTGATTTAACTCAGTTCCTCACAGAGAGGGTGCCTTTTTTTTTACTCCCTACGGCCATCCAAGACAGCAGCACACACGGGTGCATCTGTGAACCTTGGTTTAAATTTTGCTGTCTGGATTTTATGTACATAGAGAACACAGAGCTGAGCTGTGCATGGAGCCTGAGGTGTGACCATGTGTCAGGACCTCAGGCCTCTGAGTGTTAAATACTTTTGTCTTTGTAAGCCTCTGAGCAGAGCTGTCAGCTAGAGCACCATGAAAGCCTTTCCCAGCCACCCCACTCTGGGGGCTACACTTGGCTGTGTAAGTCAGGGCATGCTGACATTTCTCCTCAACATGCTTTAGTTGCTTAAATAATATTGAGCAGTGCATCCTCTAAATGTTCTTCAGAGAGAAAACGTGTAAGAAAATATAAGGCTGTGAAAGTGTCTCTTGTTTTGTTGTTGCTCCTGTATTGCCAGACCTGAGAGGTTGTTGTAGTGAGTTCTCAAGGCTAGGGAATTACAAGAGGATAAAGGGATAAAGGAATAGCTTTACAGTCTGCGTGTGTTTTTGCAGCTGTGCTTCAGGATCTGCATTTACATCTTGCTTTTTCCACTGCCGGCTTTTTTGTATTCTTCATGTAAAGTTCCTCCAGACAAATGAGGAGAGACTATTTACTAAAAATACCTGAATTCGAGAGTCAGAACAATGCAAAGCAAAGCTCTGTTCTTTGCCAGTGGGAGCAGATGTGAGGTGAGGCATGAAGAAACAGCATTGATTGGGGATCTGTTTTGCAATCAGTCTCTGGTATAAGCGAAACTTGATTTGAGCGAAGGAAAGGTGACCAATGCATCACTTTTTAGGCTTGTTATCTGCCTGCAGATAAAGGAGCCTGTCTTGCTTTTGGGTTGCAGAAGATCACTTTGTGAGCTTTTCGACTTGCAGTGCAGTGTTTGGTGAGCAGAGGAGTACTAGGGGTGTGCTATGTGCTAGTCCTTTTTTGTCATCATTGTTATTCTGAAAAGAACCATTAGGCTTGTCAAAACTAATTAAGGGAACATGTAGATGGCACTGGAAAGGAACTTCAAGCTAGAATGACATGTTTCAGGAGACTCCTCTCATTCCCTGGTGCACACTTAGTAGGCATTATGAGTAGATCTACAGAGCTTGTGTATGCAAATGCACAATGGTAACGAGTATTCTGGATTTTGTTGGGATATACTTAGGTTCTTTTATTTACAGTCCCTTTCAAAATGAAAAATACCATGGCAGATTGATGTCTCTCATTACCTGGGCCAGGAACAGGTTTGCCCCATTGCTGCATGGAGAGATGCAGTGCTCTCTCCATCTGGTGGGGAGGGACCCAGAGGGTGTCAGAGGACCAGGTGAGGCCTCCTGATATTCTGGTGTCAGGACACAGCAAATGGCTCCGAGTGGAAGTCTGGTGTTTGGCTTCCAGAAGGATGGATGCCAGGAGAGTGCATTTAAGGCTGAATTTAAGTAGGAGACCTGTAGGGAAGGGCTGCAGGTGAAGTCGCTAAAGTGTTCCCAAGCTTTACCTTGAAGTGCTGGAATTACTACTCCCTTTCATAAAGTTGTGATGAATAGATATGATGGTAGGCATGTACCTCTGTCCCTGTTGGCATGTCATAGGCAAGGGTGATGGCTGCTGAATGACTGAAATTATAGCAATTAGTGCTACACATTTGGAAAAAGGCAGAAAACTTCTGCTATAGATCAGAAAAATTGCTTTCTACATATACTGGGAACTAATACTGCAGCACACCATAATGTTTTCACTGACGTTTAAAGGGATTTCTGTGTAACCTACTGTCACTTTTAACTGTGTCCATATATTGGGAAGATTTGACCCCAATAATTGCATGATCTCAGGAGCTCAGGCTCATTCTGGCATCCTGGCCAATATCAGACAGCCCTTTCTTCCTTGTGGGATCACCCTGAAACTGATGGTAGCGATTAAAGAGCAGACTGTTTCTCACTGTGAGCAGAATGATGAAAGCCCTGCCTGTGCTGCTTTGTTTTGTTGTGTTGGTATCTTTTGGCCACAATTCAGTGTGCTGTGAATGGAATCACTATCGATGTGGTGCTCTCGTTAACAAGCAGTGCCAGTTTCAGTTACCTACACAGTGGGTCATAATGTAGTTGTTTTGACATTTGCAGCACTGGCTGATCTTAGGTGAACACCAGCATATTTATATGTTTGTCATTTCTTCAGTTGCTAGGTTTTTTTGTGGGATTCACAAAAATGTCTCAGTGTATCTGTGGTTTTTTTTATTATTATTATTTTTAATGTTTCTGCTGTTGATGCCCCAAGGATGAAAACAGCAAAAGAATGTGATTAAAATGTTTTCAGAACATTAGGGAATTCTGAACGTTGGCTGGCTCGGAGGGAATCTATTATTTACAATCTACTGTATCAAATTCAACTCCCACCAAATTAGAAACTGATTTTTGTCATTGTCCCTTTTTAATCTAACCCTTTGGTTAACTCGGGAGAAGCAGCTCCATAAATCACGTGGACATCTATGGATTTTTTTTCCCCTGCCAGCCATTGCTAGGACTAAATGTTCATCTCTCAGTGATTCTTATCAGCCAGGACACTAATAATAACACTTCTGTTCTGGGCTTGACTTTCCCTCTTCCAGGAGGAAAAGAATCTTTTAAATGTGCTTTGAGAAACATTTTTAGGTAGTAAAAAACACTGCACAGGAAGATTTGACTCAGGGTACTTCAGTTTCAGCTAGTGAGATTAAAGAATCTCCTCATGCCTTGTTTCATAATTGTCAAGGACCATGGATGGCATGGGGTTGTGGTGTAAATAATGAATACCCTCTCACCTTTTTCAAATCAGAAATTCACCGTACGTGCATCACTGTTTTTCTTTTGAAGATGGGGAAAAGGAGGTAAACAATAACAAGATTGCCCAGCAAACCAGGAACAAATCAGGAAACTTAGTCTTTCATGACTCTAATCAGCCAAATAAAACCTCCTTTAATTTGCTTTCTAGAAGCATGAGGCTGCTGTGGCCTTGTCTTTCCTTCAGCATTAAAACAGATCTCTGATTTTGCTGGGTCTTGGAGCCAGCTCTCTTTGCCAGGACAAGAACTATCATAGTAGTCTTGATCTTGTAGCCAAGGGACAGGCAGGATCAGTCACCCGTGCCCAGTAGTGTTGGTGTACTGGTCTGTGTGGAAATACAAAGGAGACAAGTTGTTAAAAGATATATATACCAGGTGCCCCAAGGTAGGCTTGAGCTGGTTTTGCATTCCCTCACCATCTCTGTCTGATTGCAGCCTTTCAGCTAACTGGCTGTGTTCTTTCTCTCTCTCCTCCCAGGTCAGTGACTGGTTTGGATAAAGAACCTGACCTTGTGCACATGGAAGCTCGGACAGCTGATGGACGTGAGTGCCTGCAGCCAATGCTAAAAACTAGGCTTTGAGCCAAGAATGGAGTGGGAATGAAAATTCACTTTACCCATTTTACCTCCCCATTTACATTTTAGTTGGTAGGAGAGATGTGGGCCATGGGGTTTGATGTGATGCTCTTATGCTGAGCCTGTAGGGAAAAGTCATGGGCTGCAGGGCTTGTGTCTTTTGAGAGGGTGGACAGAAGCACAATCTGTTGGGCTAAGGAGTCATCTATTCTCTTCCCTATTTAGCTGTTTCAGCACCATGTAGTTTACATCAATCATAAAGAGCTGGGCTACCGGCACTGTGCCATGGAACCTCTGTGTGTTTCCAGAGGTGCTCAAAACTGCTGGTGGTACCTGGGAATTTGAGAAATTATCTGCTGTCAGACTTGTCCTCTGGCCAGAATGTCCCTATGCCCCTTTGTCTTGTATTGAAAGTATTTCTTAGCTTTGCTTATAATGTATGAATAGGTGTTCCATACTAAAATGCTACAGGCCTTGAAAAGGTGCCTGGATCTGAAGTAGGAAAGAGAAAAAAAAAAAAAGCTTAACCCCTCCTGAAACAAATTAGTCGCATTTGCAGTAGAATGAATTCCTGTGTAGTTAATCTCCAGCAAAGACAATGGTATTAGAAGTGAGTTGACTTACTCTCTCCAAAGTGCTTTAGATGTTTCTCACAGGAACTGCAGAATAGTAATGTATCTGCTCCTGGTGTGGAACTTCACTCCAGTGCGAGGAAATGGGAGCAATGGCACAAGTGTCCCTTTTCAGTGCAGGGACAGTGTAGAAAAGCAGCATAGGAATGAGGAGTTAGAGGATTTCTGGGAGAAAATTAGCCTTCTTTTTGTTGGTTGCAAACTTTTCTCTTAGTCAAGAGCTGCGTAGGCCAGACGTGTGAACAAGCTCCTGTCTGTCAAGATGGCTTCTCTGAGGTTGTGGATCTTCTAATATCACTCATTGGCCTCCCACTGCTATTTAGTGATGCCAGCTGAATAAATAACCAGGCAGTGAAAGCTCAGAGGTGACAGCTGTTTGTTGAATATGTGGAAAAAGCAGAACAGGCCGACAGGTGGGTGGACAAGGTATGGAGGCATCTTCAGTGCCTTTGCTGCTGTGTGTAATGTCACAGGTATGGTGGGAGAGGTGGTCAGAAGCAAATTGAAAAACCCAAGCAAGTAAGCAAACAAACTGCTGATGGGGTCTGTTTTCAAACTAAGTTTAAACTTGCTCACCCAGCTATTTGAATATTGGATATGTCAAAGATGTAAATGTTTGGCAGATATATCCCCAGCTTACAGAGAGCTCTCTTCCTTCAGGTCCTGTTTGCTCAGGGGTTTGCTCTTTGTTCGTGTTTTAATGTATAAATTCAGCATTCTGAAATTGGCAGCTAATGGTGTTGGGGGTTTCACTGAGAGTCAGGCTTGGCCAGTAGTGTCAGCAAAACAACCCCACTGCAGACTACTTCCCAGACCTGTGGGGCTATGCTGGCCCTGCTGGCATGTACCAAATGCTTCTTCTCCCAGCCAAGCAGAGCACAAAAGAACAGTGTTGCTCCAATTAGAGGTTTTAAGGCTTAGAACTATATTAGTTTGTGTTACAAAACAACGGCAGCCTCACAGCTATAGCCTCCCCTGGTGTGATATCGTGCAGCTCTGGGTGCTCAGGAACGAGGAGCTGAACTTTTCTCCCCTTTAGTTCTGTAACCAAATTGGGCCTTCATGCACTCAGTGAAATGGCTGAGGCACTTACACCTGCTGGAAAATGGGGCCCTGCAGTTACGTCCTCTCGAGCAGAAAGTTTCTGATGAAAGTTTTCCTCAGTAATGTGGAGAAAGAAGGAGAAGCTTCTCTAATGCCTCTTTTAGGTTGATCTGGTGGCTCAGTCACTTATTTGATGCATTAACAGACATGGATGTAAGTATTCCCATTACTTAGTTAAATTCAGATAGAAGAATCAATGCCTTCAATGTCACTGGCTACTTGAAAAATACATGATTCATCTTGATTGGGCATTTTTCTTTCATCTTCTTCTGTTTTCCCCCGTGCTTTTCATTAAAAAAAGTAAAGAGAAAAAGCAATAGGGGAGGGAAGAGGTATTTAGGATTAGACTCCTGAATCTGATGATTTTTTAAATTACTATTATTTTTTATTTTTTTTCTTTTGGTATTAATGGGACTCTAGAACCTATATAATACCAATTCAGACACTGGAGCCTAAAAAGTGCTCTGGAGCTGGGAACAGGTGGTGGGGCATGCTAGAATCTCATTCATCCATAAAAGAGATAGGGCTATCAAGAAGCTTATGGATCTTGGAGCTGGAAGTCCTGTTCACCTCTGTGGTATCTGTCCTTCAACACATCTTGCCCCATGTTTTTTTCTGTCCAGTCATTAGAAATAGTTATGTCTCTGAAAAACCCATCTGCCCCTGTGTCTATTCTCCTTAAATACTTGCAAGATGTTGATAACTCCAGTGCCTATCTTATCTCAAGCTGTTCCCATCTTCTGTAGCAGATGAAGTTTTTCACATTTTTTCGACATCTTGGCAGAGTCATTGTAGCAGAATAATAATCGAGGCTTGCATTTTTAAATTATAAAAACATGTAGGAGCCTTGGGCATTGTGCCTTCTGCCAGGGTGTAATAGGCAGCAGCAAGGACAGGGTTGGATGCAAGGGAGCTATTATGAAGACTCTGACACAAGCACCCATCAGCATTCCTGGGAAGGATATGTTGAACTTTCTAATGTTCAGTGAGCTAATCTTCGCCCCACTCACAGATACAGGGCAATAAACAGGATTTGAATTGCAGGAAAAAGAGAGGTGAAAAAAAGCTAACCAGATAGGTAAAACAGGGTAACTAATTCCTAGAGAGTTATGTCTTTTTCTCTGGGGGAATAATTTTTGAGGCCAGTGAGGTTTTTCTCCCTCCCATGAAAACCTTCATAATGTTACGATTTTAAATATTGCCTAACACCAGCACCTGATTTAAGCTGAGACAATCTGCCAATGCAACTTGTTTCTATCAGCTGCCCTTTTCCCTATTAGCCATGCTGGCCAGCCATCCCTGCTTTTGGCTGCCTTATTAATGCTGCCAGGAAGGAGCAGGATTTGCTGTCCTCTGTGTCTCTGTAAGTCGCATTCACCTGCACACAGATTGGCCCTTTGCAGCCTTCAGCACAGTGATACAACAGGTTTGACTGTTTCACTGCCTCCCTTCAGGGACTCACATCTCTGGGGAGAGAGTCTCTTGTGCTCCTGCTTTCTGCCAAAGCTGGCATGGCTGGCAGGCAAAAAGGAGACTTGGTAGCTTGGCTTATCTCACCAGTTCATCCCTTCCAATTTCAAGAAATTGTTTCCGTTTTCTTGCTTCAAAAAGGGTAAAAATACACTCCAAAATCTCAAGATGGAAGAGTGTGTTAAATAGCAATGAGGAGGTGGTTCAAGCTCCTCAACTGGAAAATGGCTGCACATCTGTGAAAGCCAGTCCCTGATCCAAAGTGAGGTGGGAAGGGTTTGTGCGGAGGCATGGATGCTGGGATTTGAGCTGCAGCGAGCCCTCCAGGCTGCTTGATGCCCATATTGCCACATTCACAGATGAGCTGGGAAAGTGGCTGGATGTTGGTTATAAGCATGAGAAATATTTAATGCTGTCTGGAAAGTAGGGAGCTCTTCTCAACTCCTTTTGCAGTGGAACATAATAAAAAATCCCAAAAGTAACAGAAAATCCAACCCACTAAAAAACTCCGGAACACCCAAACACTTTTATTCTGGTGTTGTATAGGACAATATATAAGTTGGAAATAGTCCCCAGATAGAAGCAACCTCCCTTAAGAAATAAAGCTCCCAGTGATAGGTAAGCAAGGCTTTGGAGACATGGCTTGGTCTCATGTCACCTGCCCCTTTTGGGTGAATGTCCCTTTACCTCATGGCTGTGCAAAAGAGGGGTGAAAATTACCTCGTTTTGGAGAGAGGGAGATAATAGCTTGGAAGATGGGATGGCTTTTTCTCTCTTAATGGAGATTTTTGTTGAGAGACTCTGTACTTTCACTGTGAGAAGATGAGCTTTTTGAATGGCACCCTTTAAGAAACTTGAGCAGGAACTTGAGATTGTTTCTCGCTTTGAGTTGCTCACAAATGGGAACAGAACCAGGTGCTGTTGTATTTTTTACCTGTTTTTCGTAATGTATTTTAATGGGAATTATTTTTTATTTTCTTTGGCAAAGCGGGAAAAAAGCAAGACTAAGCTTTTTTTGGTATCCTAAAGCAGACAGGTTTAAAGATTTTTTTTTTTGTGTCTGTGTTTGTTTTTTTTTTAATAGGCTTGTATTGTAAAATATATAAAAATAAATAAATAAACCAAGAGACTAAATGGAAAATGGGTTGTGAGCCACTCCCCTCCTCTACCACCATCTCCTTGTGAATATTAATCAGGTGCCATTCTTTGTGTATATTTGATTGCTGGTGTAACACACTCAAAATGACACATTTCCCAATAGGCAGGAAGCTCGTTGTCATGTCAACACTTGTGATTTATCTGCATTTATTTGTGACAGGTTTTTATTCCCCTTCCCATTCTGTCACTCAGCAGCAACAAATTATCCCCTTTTTGGAAGGATAAGAATATCCAGGCGACTGTGTGGGAGAACGTACTGGAGGGAATGAGCTTCTAAAAATATGACTCCTGACCTCTCCTCCTTGTTCTGCCTAATTTTAGAGCTACCTCAAAGAGCAAGTCATTGCTGTTGATCTCTTTGGATAGCATGGCAGCACATAAGACTCTCTTGTTTTCTGAGCAGATGCTTTTATCCACTGCAAGGTTGTCTTGGGTTCCACGATGAGGAGCTAAAGAGCAGCTCTGGGCCAAGTGTGTGTATCAATTGATGAAGAACTTTAATTTATGCCAGCTGAAAGTCTGACCTCTCTGCTGCTGCTGCTGATATTTTATGCTGGGAGAAAGCACAACTCCGACACTTCGGTTATTTGGCACTGCCTCTAGGTCAGGTGTTCCTCACCACATGCTTTAATCACCACCAGGTACTTGGAGCTGGCACAGCGACATTTTCTGCTGCTTTAGCATCCTCAGTGGGACTGTGATTTCATTGCTGCACCAGACCTGTGTGGCTGCTCTGACTCAGCCAGGTAGCCTCTGTTAACCTGGAATCCCTGGTGCACCAACCCAGAACCAGGTCTGCAGCCTTTAAACAGGACCTTCAGTCATTGGGTGGTTGGGCATGAACCTGGATCAGATTAAAGCTTGGTTGTAGTTTGTGATGTTTTTAGACAAAGTATTTTTTAAATTATTATATTAATGATTAATGCCTCTGACTTGCATTCTTTTTGCATTTTTGAGAGTGCTGGTGGGACAAGACTGTGAAAGTGTAAACTATGAGTCTGTGAATCTTGTTTTAGAATCTGGGAAGGCAGTTAGCTGAATCTCAGAGGATTTCGATCGTGTTCCCCAGAGCTTTCCACTGCCCCACATTTTGCTGTCACTGGAAGGACACAGACTGAGGACAAGGCAAATTTTTTGGGATGGAGAATCCTGTATGCAGCTTTGCTAGGCTAGTTACTGTCTTTTTAAACTTCTCTTTTATAATTTTGGGCTCAGTCTGACAAGATCCATGTTAGAAGGTTCTGTTGTGAACTAAAACCAGGCTCACCCCAGCCCTTATAAACTTGCTATTTACTTCATTGATGGTCTGTCCTCACCCTTTGTAGAAAAGCAAACATTTGAATCTAAGAAGCCTGTAGAAGTACCGCAGTGCAAAAGATACGACCCTTTTATCATTCCAGCTGTCATCTTAGTAGTATTTTAGTTTTCTCCCTAATTTGCAGTTTTCAGAAAAGTAGTTGAAAAGCAGAGATGGCATATTTAGATTACATACAGCCAGAGACACAGTGCCTTCATTGTTCTGTTTCATGAGTCCCTTTCTTAGCCTGAGTGAAATAATGCTTAATCCCCTATAACCCCTGTCAGCTTGCTGGAGGTGAGCACATCTTTTCTTGTTCTAACTTTTTGTATGTCTGTCTTTTCTTTCTGTTGTCTTCATGTTCTCCTTCCAGTCCTGTTCCTCCTGTCAAGCAATGCCAAGGCCTGACAAGATCCCATTAGTTTGTTGGTCTTCTCCTCTTCTCTCTAGACAGAAGCATTTGATGCTTCCTGCAGTGCATATAACTACTGTTGGGACTCTTCTGCTACTCATGCTATTTCTTGCCCATGGCATTTTTATTCATTGCCTATGTTGGGTATAAAGATTTAATTTTGGGAGATGGTTGTCATTTTCACAGCAAAATAAGTTATACTTAGTAGTTAGGTTTGNTTTTTTTTTTTTGGTGTGTTTTACTACCATGGTTAAAACCAGTCAACAAGACTAGGGTTTTTCAGAGGGAAGACAGGGATATGATTCCCAGCAGGCTATTGGAATTGGTAAATTCTGCTTGGGTGACTCTTTCTGTTCTATGTGGTCCCATCATCAGCTTTCTGATGCATTTATGATTGATACCCTCCATTTGTGGTTTGAACTTCAGCCTCCTGAGGGATGTCTGCACAATAGCGAAGGCAATGTGAATGTTGAAATGTGATGAGTTCCTAACTTCAGAGAGCAGTTACAGTGTCAAAGGCTGGAGGGATCACGAAATAACATCTACCTAGCTGGATATGAGACCTTTTGAGCTGCTGATGGTGTTTACAGACAAGTGGCTCCTACTGAGGTATTTCTGATGTGCCCGTATTCTCCCATTGCAGACACTCACTACTTGACCTGTCGGATCCAGGAGTGCTCCGAGACCAAAAAGAGTGGGCCTTTCTCACGCTCCATCGATGTCAGCTCCCTCGTTGTTCAGGATGAATACATCTTCATCCAGGTGCGTTGGCTTCATACAGATGGGACAGGAGTTCTGCCTGCACGAGGTATTTTTTCTGTGCAAGGGAGGAGGCATATTCTTAGGGTAAACCGATGTGACCACAGTTCGTAATCCATCCCAATGGCTCTGCAATCTGGGACAAAACTCTTGATCTCTCTGCTCATCACTTGTCTTGAATCTTCTATATTTTTAAAGTGTGTTTATCAAGGGTCCATGGATTTCACGACTTGCTATTTGTGTGGCTACTTGTAAAATACAAAGGAAATACTGATGAATTGGAGAGAATTGAGAAGAACAAAGGAATGGTGGGAATGATTATTTTAATAACTGGAAAGGTTTATGCTGATTTGACAGTCAAGTAATGCTAATAGAGTGAATCAAAATTTGCAGTAGGAGGTAAAATAGCAGAAAGATGGAGAAAAGATGTTACAGGGCAACTTCAAAGTGAAAGATGACTGTAAATTTGTCAGTTGGTGATGATTTTGGAGGTGAGGAGAAAGTGACAGAAACTGAATGAGAAACTACGTGTTTTTGAGATTTTTTGAGAATACATGGGCTGGATGGAACAGGGCCATCTCTCTAAATTTCATATCTGTGGAAGTCTGAGAATGAATAGTACAGTCTGGAAGAACATTTCCTGAAGATGTACCATTTGGTTGAAAACTGAGAGCCAGGCTGTGGTAATTCCAGATCGTAGGAAGCTCAGGAGAGAGAGATTACAGACATGGTGATGTTAGCTGCTTCTCACCACTGCTGAAGCAGGGGGGAAAAAATGAGATGAGGCTTGGATTCAGGTGGTACAAGAAAGACACACACTTCCCTTTTTGAGTGAGACTGGGTCACATTTAGCTCCTGTTTTATTTCCTTGCATTTTTCCACATTTGCAGGAAGCATTTTTCTTGGTTGTATCCAAATTATGAGAAAGTTTTGTATTTTTTATTGTAAGACTTTCTTATAAGTGGGAAGACTGACAATTCTGTGCTGGGATTCAGTGGAGGACTGGATCCCTATGGCCTGGGAGGACTGTGGTATGAAAACTGCATGAATTTGAGTAACATTGGCAGACTTCTGAGAGCAGGGGAGTCTGCTGCTGTGGGGATGACCAACTGCAATGGGAGCCACAGCTCCCCTTAATCCCCCATGAAACCCAGCCTGCTGCTGCTTCCTTTGGCATCAGGGGAGACTCAGAGCTACAAAACACTGGGAATGCAGTTTTTGCAACTTAGTAAGTCATGATTTGACAGAAGGCAGTGGCTTTGCAATTGATAAATGCTCTGTTCTCCAAGGAGCATTTTAGAGTGACCCTCTTAATGTGGTGGCTCTCTTTATGTCTGTGGCTAAGGGTGCTGTGGAACATCCAATTCTTTAATCATGAGGCCTTACAGATATTTCTCACACCTGTTTTAAAACAGGGCCACTCTGTTTAGAATCTTGATCTTGCAGTGAGGACATGGGCCTGGTGTGTGTGTTCCTCTGTCTCAAATCAGCAGTGAGCAGCTCAGGCTATTAGCTGCTAAATACTTCAAGTTAAAAAAAAGTGTGTGTGTGTATACAAACACATGCATGTATGTATATGTAATACTCAAGTGCCTTGACTATTCTTAGCAAGGTTTTATTACAACTTAATGGGTGTTTGAATCCCCAAGCTTTAAAAAGCTGTTAAAAACACACACTGAACATTGCTGCTGCTCTGGGCAGGAGGCTCTGCATTCCCAGGCTGTCTATCCTTCTCCCAGTTTTTTGTATCACTCTGGCAGTGTTTCTGCCTGTCCAGCAGCCTGTTGTACGTGGCTGCAGATGCTGGCAGGGATTGAGTCCTTGCAGAGCTGGAGTGACACGCAGGCACTTCGGATTCACAGCACACTCTGAGCTGAAGGTGTGTTAAATCCACCGTGTCCAGCACAGGGTCAATGGGCTATGCAGAGTGTTTGCTTGGTACATATGTAGGAGTGCTGATATGTCCTGGATGTATTAGTCTCACAAACCGTGTGATGTTGCTGCCTATTATGGGATGTGTCAGATTGATTCTGTTTGCAATATCTCATGCATATTGTTCAGTCTGGATAATCTTGGGCATAAACGTAGGAGCCAGGTCTTTAGAATTTTAAATATTAGACAGAGATGAATAAATAAATATCAAATTAAATGTTAAGCACCTAGCGATGTTTAATAGCTGCAATAAAGGATTGGTGCATGAGTTCTGATCTGTCTGTTCTGGAACAAATCAGGACTGATGTCTCGGAGTGGAGAGAGGAACTTGTTTCTTTTAACTTCTGTCATGAAACCAGTAGATTTTTAGTCTAAACTTGTAGTCAGTGCTCCTCTAAAGTGAGTGGAGAGATCAAAACCTTTAGGGGCAATTTATCAATTTACCTAATTGGCAATTTACCTATTTAACCTATTTCAACATGAGATAGGTCTCTCTTTGAATATGTCTTTCTCATTAACATTAGAAGGAACCTAAGTAAAACTTAGTGAAGACCCCAAAATTTTTGACAGCCAAAATTAGGGACAGATGAATCCCAGCTATTGATATAAATGTTTTAGATTATCTGCATACAGTTATGTACTAGTGAATATCCATTCTAATCAAGTTGAAGAACAGGCCTGTAGTGTAAGATTCCTGGGAAGCATTAACCTGTGTAACTGAGCACTTGAAACAAACATGATACTATGATGCATAATGGATAGAAGAAAGAAGAACACAGAAGATATTATAATGTCATTATAAATCAATGACTTGTGTTGTACAGCACTTCTGAAAGGATCTTGAAGAATTGCAGTACAAAGAAAGAAAATGAGAGTGATCTTATGCTTGAAAATTTCATATCTGTTGAAGAGAGTTTGAAAAGACTGGCACTAGTTACCAGGTAAAAGAGATAAATAACAGCCCATGAGGAAAGATATGAAAGGTAATGTGGAAGGAAGAAAGGAATGGTTACTAAGAGAGAATAGGAAGAATTCTTATGAATAAAACAGTAGGTGATCACTCTGAATTTATTGACTGACTTTCTATTAGATTGATCAGTAGTTATTTAAGGATGCCTAGCATGTCACTAAGATTGGATTGGGGTAATTCTGCATAAATTGATACATTAGGAGAAAATCTTACCCTCTCTTGCATGTATAAATTTTCATTCAGTTCACAGTATTGCTCTGGTGTAACCAGGAGCCAATATCATCATCTTCTTTCATGATTAATACTTGAAATTCTTCCAACTTGCAAAACAGGTAATTTATTTGTCAGAAAACCTTGGAACATGTCTGGACTTATTTACTCTAGCAAAAAGGAGCTAATTTGATGATCAGCTCTGCCATTTAATGTCCATGTCAGTGGTGTTCAATCACATAGCTGTGCTCTAGTGAGTACTTGCTACTGAAACAGCATCTCTTCCCAAACTTGGGTGCAGACAAAACCTACAACTGCCTAAAAGATGTGATTTCCTGACAATTAGCTGAACTGCTACAGTTTTCTCAGCTGCAGAGCCCAGAGTATAAGACATAGGGATCAGGGATAGTCTTTTGGTTTATGTATGAGTCTGGAGTATCAATACTTTAGAGAATTTACATGTTAAAAAGTAAACCACAGAGGAAATTATGGGAAAGGCGTTTTTCAGACAAGTCTTGTATCAGGGTTTCTAATTGAATTGCGCAAGTTGCTGAAAGGGGTTGAAAATGAAATAGGCTTTAATGAAAATGGTGATTTTTTAAATAAAATTCTATTTTGAGTGAGGCAGCATTGTTTGGAGTAAACCTTTTTATTTTCCTATAAGTAAAAAAATAACATCAATGCTGATTGGCTCTTTAAAGAGAAGAGAAGGAATTATCTGTGTATGTTTCTTTGCCAACAGATGAAAATTTTCCACTGAAAATGCAGGAGAGCATGAGAAAGTGTCAGCACTTATTCCAGGGAGTAAGGAGAGCCTGAGCCACAAAAGTCCCAGTAGAGTGTTGATCGTTTGTGGTGGTCTGAGAAGTCCTGAGGGGCATGAATAGGGAAGGAATGAGATTTGCTCTGGGACAGTGCTTTCTGCAGAGAGCAGCATTCTTGTGGGCAGATCTAGAGCTGCCACGGAGAGCTAGTTATTGCTGAGTTAAAGTAGCTGTTCCTGGTTACCCAAGGTGATGTGCAAACACCTCAGGTGCAATAGCTCAGTGGTTCTTCTGCAAGGCTGGAGTCCCACACTGGACGAGCCTGGTGGAGAGGGATGGCATTCTCAATGCAGAGTTGTGTGATGTGATGATTGAGTTTTCACACAGAAGTCTAGGTATCAGCAGAAGGACAACAATAGGGATGCAGCTCTTCAGAATGGGTGACATGAAGACTGCTGGCACTACGACTGTTACCGTGCTGGTGACCTAAGGATGTCAGTGGGACAAAGTTTACAGGGAGATACACTGTTTTTTATGAGTTGGAACTGATGGAATTAGAAAAGGGGCAGATAAGATTCTGGGCAAACTCACAAGACCCTAAGGGACTTGAGGAAGGATTTGGTCTCTGAAAATTTTCTCCTTTTTTCCCCAGTTGTAGATATAAATCTCATAAATATGTTTCCATCCCCCCATTAATCTTGCTGTGCTGTGTAAACCCTTTGGTGTGTGGCTTCCTCCCAGAGATCATACCAGTCTAGTCCAGCATGCAGTTATCACTGTCCCCTTTCCTCTCTTACTCTTCTGTCTCTGTCAGCACTTGGAGACCCTCAGGGTTACTTTGGCCTTTTTGATTTGAGCTGGCAAGCCCAGAGTGCAGAGATGTGTGGATGTGTGATCAATACCTGTCTTGGTTGTTTTTTATGTCTTTATTTTTCTCTGGGATGCTGCAGACTCTGCTATCCCAGCAGAGAGCAGCTGAAGTTGATCTGAACTGTGGCTCAGACTTTCAGCACTTTCCATAGCAGTGACAGAGCTACTGGGTACGGATGACTTCTCAAATTTGGCAGCTGATACCTGGTTTTGGGGTGATGCAGGCCAGAAAAATGCTTTTGGAGATGAATCCTCTCAGATCTGTCTTTGACTGGTGGCCTCCAATCAGGACAAGGAATGATTCCTGCAAACTTTGATTGAAAAGGGTTGGCCTTTTGCTTCAGACCCTTTCCATTTCCACTTTAAAAAGGAAATGCTTTGCACCATTGACCAGAGAGGCATGCTGAGGGGCAGTACCTTATCACTTTCCATGGCCTTTAAAGAGTGGGAACATGGGTACCACTTGCCCTTTCCATCCCATGGCATAATTTACCAAAATGTTTAACTGCAGGCTGAAACTCAAGAATGTCTTGCTTCTCACCTGGCCCATGCTGCTAATTCTCCTTCTGGGAAGCTTTCTTGTCTTTTTATGCTATTTTATTTGTGATTCAGTCTCCTGGGAAACCTGGGAACTGCACATCTTTCTCTTGACTCCATATCCCTTCAGGTCAACTTGTCCTGGGACATGTGATCTCATGTGTGAGGGAAAGGGGTGGTGGTTATCACATCTTGCACAAGCAGCAGTTTAGAAACAGCTGCAGTTCTTGTAGGAATTGTAGGAAATTGCATGTGGAAAGTGAAAAGTTTAAGTCAAAATTACCTTCTTTGACACTGATAATTTATCTAGCCTTTCTTCACCTTCTGAACTAATTTTGAACTTGGAAGATTTGCCTAATTCAGGGAGTTGCACAGCAGGGCAGCACTTCAGCCTGCTCACTGGCATGAGTGAGAACGAGCAAACACAGAATTTCTCCAGAGGTTGTTGTGTGGTGCAGCTGAGTGGGACTCTTACAGTGCACATCTGAATAATTCCTCTGGCTCGGAGGAGCAAACACTTCTGCCAAAAGCTGTTGAACCAATTCAGCCTTCTTTTGCATCAGAAAAGTTTCCTTAAAACATATGCAGGTGTCAGTATTCACCCACCATCGCCGATAACTTCTTACAAAACCTGTGGATAATAGTTCCTTTTTTGGATGCCTGGTGTCTCATCAGACTGTGTCCAAAAATTTCATCTGAAGCAATTTGATGCAAAATGGCATTTACAGGCTTTCTTTTTATCTGAATAAAATTCTGGTTTTATCAAGGTGGATGTATTTATAACTTTTTTTCCCAGTCTCAGTAAAAAGAAAAATACTTATTATAATTTATAATATCAGATTTGGGATGGGGGCGACATTTCTCTTAGAGGTGTTATAGAGAGGGAAAAAAATTCCCTAATTCTAGAAGCTATATATATCTAAGCTCAGCTCAGAGAAGTAGTTTAATACCATTACTGGTTGTAACTATGGTTGTTTAGGAACGCTTGGAAGTGCTTATGTTTAGTAGGACATGAGTGTATGTTTCAAGTTTATTGAGTATTTAAGGATAGGCTAAAGGAGCATATTTGCTGAATTGAAGTCATTTATCAGGTAAGTAGACTTCAACCAGCAGCCACAGCTGAGCTTATGTTAATTCATAGAGAATCCTGACCTCAGTTATCAAGTTATTAATTCAAAAACTTAAATAAGTGGTAAATTTTCCCAGGAATAAAGAAATTATTTTTAAATTTTTTTTTTATTAATGCGAGTCTTCTCAGCAGTGAAACAAGATAGAGGGGAGAAATTAAATGTTCATTTCCCAGTATAGAGCCTTCCCTTTATTTTCATAGAAACTAAATACACCATGTTCAAATACAAATTTCTTTCCTCCATTTTTTACTCCATTAACTAGGAGCCAAAGGTCTTAACAGAAATCAATCCATGCAATTTATTTTTAACTTCACCCTGCTTAGCTGCGATTGATTTTTATCTTTGCGATCGATGGTAGAGAAAACGGTTTGGCGGGACAATGGAGCACTCTCCAGCTTGTAGGGGTTGGTCTTTGAGTCTTTTATTGAAGGAATCATTAAAAGCTTATTATGAAACTAATAGGATGAAGACGTTTAAATGATGAACACGATTACACCTGTTTTAGTGGTGAATAATGCCTGCTACAGCTGATCTCCTCTCGCTCCTATTTAAAATGCTGGACAGCACTGCAGTGGGGGAAATTAATCCATACAGATGAAAGAAAGTGCATCCCACGTGCTAGTTAAAAGCTCTTCTTAAAGCAAGACAGGCAGTAAGTAGTTAGCTACTTTCCTATTCACTGCTGGATGCTTTTCATCCATTTCTAGCACGGTTTCATCTTTTCTATGCCAAATATCACATTTGGAACTTGAGCCTAAACATCTCTTGATAAAAAATTATTAACATTTTCCGTTATTTATTTATTTTTTATTGATTTTCTTTCTAGGTCTTTTTGTGCTGTACATTCTTTTATCACTCTCTCCCCTCCCCTCACATTGTCTGATTGATCAGCTGAAGATGTAAAGTATTGCCTTGGCAAACTCATGTGTTTCCTCTGAAATCAAGAGGAAATTTAATGTGTAGAATTATGCTCTTCTCATAAGTTGGTTTCTGTGTGGGTAATGTGCATCTGCAGCTCTGATGTGGCTTGTGTTTTGGTGGATCTGTGCACATTTTCTGCAGGAGTTGCTTTTAAAACAAATGCAGTACTTTTCACTCAAGATTACTCTGTCTTTTAGCTGTGTCATCATTGCTCTGAGGGCAGAGGGAGGTGAACAGGGTCTGGTCCACCATAATAAATGCTCCTTTGTCATGGCAAATTTTCTCTAATGGGTGTGATGCTCTAAAAAGTGGCATGTTTTCCAAGCCTGCTGGATTTACCAGGCAGTTTGAGGGTGTTTCGTGCACAGAAACTCCACAGCACACTCAGGTAATTGCATATTGTTCAATGACTGTGCAGAAGGCAGGACATTGATGAAAACCACAGGGAGATAATTCAGACTGGATGGTACCTATCATGATGGGATTTATGCTGGGGCAATGGAGAACCTCACTACACAGAAATATCTGGAAGATTGCTTTTCCTGGCCGTGGTGGTTAATCAAGAAGCAAGAACATTACACTAGGCTCATGTTCTTTCCATCTTCTGAACCTCTTGTGACTGGAATTGTGGTTAGACTTGACAGAGGAAGCAGAGCTTTTCAATCCTCATCCTGGAACCCCTGTGCAAGGTGTAGGCAGGGCTGTCTCTGAAGAACCAAAATCCCTTGCCAGGGGTGTCAGTGGAGCAGCCTGCCTGCTGAACTTGTCATCACTCCTCTGTGCTTTAATCCACAATTTGATTTGGGGGATTTTATGCCCACAAGGAGAGAGGGAACCTAAAATTAAAGCAAAGAGGAGGGGTGCCAGGGCTCCCTATGGAGCTGGAGAACACAGATCCAGGGTGCTGCTACAATACTGAGAGTGTGTTTCTGAACTTTTGACTCCTACCAATTAATTTTATTTTACTGGAAAGGAGAGGAACTCTACAAGAAGAGGAAATCACCTCAGAAAACAAGTGAGGTGTTTATATACAGTTAACTACTTACTATCAACAAGGGATTTAAAATTTGGTTCTGGGAGCTTTCTGCTTACTTTTCTGTAAGTTCTTTGAGCACGAAGAGGCAGATGGAGTCCTTCTTAGCCCAGGGGCATTTCTGAAATTTAGTAATTTCATGTTTGTTACATCAATACCTGCCTTATATTGGAAATTATGAGTCCCAGCATCAGCTAGCCAGGAAGATGATAACGAAGCCTGATGCATAGTTATCTACAGTTCCTGACATCATCTAGGGTGTCATATTGTCTGGGATCTCTTAACTCATTCTGCTTGCCTTCCAAACTCTTTTAGATAACACAGGTGTTTTTGCCTAAGAGGAACTTCAATCTAAAAAAAAAAAAAAAGGGAAGCAAAACCTGCCCTTAAAGAAATATATTCAATCATTAACATGAGAAATGGCTAAGTGTGTTCCTAGACATGTCACAGAAATTCTGGAGATAAATAGATTCCATGACAAATTTTCTATAATTCTCTGCAGTCTTGTGAATATATTTGTTTTCTTCTGTGTTTGATGCACTCTGTCTCATTACAGGTCAGGAGGGGGAATGACCCAACATACTCAGAATTTCAGGGCTTTTGAACAGAGAAATTTCTCATGTTTCTCTTCTTAAGTGCCAGCCGATATAATTTAGATTAGGCTTCTGTCTTGATACAAAATGAGGAGGTATTAAAGAAAAGTAGTAGATCACGAGTGGAGGGAGGTAGGAAGAAAGAACACAGGTTAGGAAAGACAGATGTGTTTAATGACAAACACATTTGTCCATAGGAATCATTTCCACTGGCCAGAAGCCCAATTAAACACATAAACTAGAAATCCAGAAAAACAGATTAATGATCCGGTCATTAGCGATGGAGGAGGAAAAAGACAAACCCAGCTAATTCTGTACTGAGCATGACAGATGAGCTCACAGCAAATAATTGGGTGCCATTCATCAAATGTGAACTGAAAGGAGGCATTGGAGGGCAAAACACTGCCATAATCTCTGGGATTTACAGTGTTGGAGCATTTGCTCGCAGGAAAAGGGAAAGTTCATCAAAATAAATTAAGTTGGGCCTTCCAAAATTCATTCTGTACAACAGTGCTTGCCAAAACTTTATTGGAGGCTTGATAATTTTTTTTGGAACTGTTGTAACTGTGCATGTAAATCATGCAAAGATGAGATCCTGGCTGGGAAAAACTTCACAGAATTCCTGCCAGCAGAATTGTGGGTGGCTTCATATTAACTGGCCCAGAAAGACCACAAACCTCAAAGATTTCTATTTCTAAACCTTTGTCAAGGTGACCTAATCCAGGTAGAAGCCTGAAAGGGAGTTTAACTAATGCATAGTGAACTTTGACAGTGTTTTAATCCTAACTTTCTGCATTAAAAACCAGGCAAACAAACAATAAATACAAACAAACCCCCTCCAGGTACCAGTTTTCAGCAGGATAAAGCCAAAAAACCTGTGTAAAACCTTTTGAGTGTGGCAGACTTGTAGTAGAAGTTGTGGCACAGAAAGCAGAATTTGATCACCCTTGACATTTTTGCAACTCTATGTTTACTGGATTAACTGGAAGATTGTTGGACTGTTCCCATCTTAATTGGTCATCATAGCATTTACAAAGTACGTAAATATTCATGTCCTCATCTACAAGTTGAAGACCATGTCTCAGCCCATCAGAAGCAGACATTGAACCCAGGGTCCTTACCAAGTAGTCACTGGACACATTCAGTTCATGTGATGGTTGAAAATTTGGATTTTCCAATGGAGGTCATAAATATTTAAAGAGAAGGGGTATATTTAAATATTCCCTGTGCTATTTAGACAACATGACCTAGAAGTGTGTGATCCTTTGAGCAATGCTTGCAGAGCTGAGATAAAATTACTGCAAACGTGAATTTTTGCCTTTGAGCTGGACTCGGTGTGAATCAACTGCACAGTCTGTTCTCTCCTGTGAAAATTTTATTTTGATGTGGAGGTATTAGATGGGAAATATATCCTTCAGAAATAACACTCACTGACCTTGTTCAGCCTGCAGAAGAGAAGGCTGTGGGGAGACATTAGGGCACCTTTTGGTACCTAAAGTGGCTACAAGAGAGCTGGAGAGGAACTTTGGACAAGGGCATGGAGTGACAGGACAAGGGGGAATGGCTTTGAACTGAAAGAGAGTAGATTTAGATTAGATACAAGGAAGAACTGGATGATCTTTAGGGTCCCAACCCAGAGCATTGTGTCATTCTATGATCCTCACAGCTGTTCTCTCCCTGTCTCTTCCGCTGGCTTGTTTTGGGTCTCTAGGCAAGTTGCTTTAGATTTTCATGTTTGTGTTTACCCTTGGTTTTAGCTAAATGTTCTCTGTACAGAGTTTATTTGCAGTGATATAGGTCATTCTTATGACCTTATGCTTTGTGTGCTGTAATAGTGGTTGTTTTTTGGTTTTTTTTTTTTCTTGAGGGTGCTAAATACAGTTATGATGACATTACAAATAAAAATGGAAAAAATCACAAGGGGAAGTCTTAGTGTAGAAGCTGGTCCTATTTCTAAACATTCCTTTCTCTCCAGTTTTTCAAACTGCCAACGGAAAAGACTTGAGTTGATTAGATATCAAATTTCATGACCAATAATAGCATGTCCTTCGAATGACAGCTTCTCTAGGGAAGAAAGCCACTATCTAGAGGTGATATCATTGCTGAGAATACAATTGATGCTGTAGCAATATTCAATGTAAGCTCATTCTCAAATATCACTGTCAGATAAAGGAAGTATATCTAGGAGAGAATCTAAGACCTTTCTGTTAGCTTTATTGGAAACTCAAGAAGCCAACAAGTGACATTCTTTATAATAGACAAGTGCTTTGTGCATTGTTGTATCTTAAGACCTGCAAGACTGCCAAGGCAGCAGAATATAGGAAATTCACTGATGTAAGCCTTGTTTTAGCCAAGTCTGAGACGGTGCCAGAAAGAACACCTACAGCAAGAGTAAGTGACTCTTGACAGGTTTTAAATCCCATATTTTACAAATTATCAGTGCTGGATCTCATTTATGCATGGCATTTTTGCATAGCCTTTAGTTCATTCAGTCCATAAAACTGCAGATTTGGATGTCTATCAGCTTCCCCCACACATCCTTTTCCAGAGAGTATGATTTCAGAGAAACCAGTTTCATAGTGACAAAAGGTATCTAAGAGCTTAGATAGCTTTCCAAGAGCACATTTACTGTTAGCATTAAATGGTGCTAGTGTGGATCTCTGCTGTTAGTCACTGTAAAAGGTTGTTGGAAGACAATCTTGGCCTCAAGGGACTTACAGTGCAGACAAGGCTGAGAAGCAGCAAAGAGGAATTATCTCCTGCTTAAAGGGGAGGAACAGAAGCACAGAGAGTTTAAATTACTGACCCAAGGTAGTTGAGCTGGACCATGTGATGAAACCAGGTCCTCCTCTTCCTCCCACTCAGCACTTTTTTCCTGAGATATTAAAATCACACTGGATTTGAATCATGAGGGACAAAATGGAAAGATCAATAGCACAGCTTAAATAAATAATTCTCCATCCCTCTCAAGGCTGTGATTTCTTTGGAGTCACCCAGATGCTTTAAGGGACATCTGTGCCTGTCATAGAAAAGATACCTGAAAGAAAGTTTGTCAAGCATTTTTGGAGGTGTCATCAAAGAGTATCTCAAAAGGGTCACCTCTCACTTTCTTTGGTGTTTCCATAGGTGACAACTGGTGGAAGAGCAACTTACTATGTGTCATACAGACGGGAGCCTTTTGCACAGATTAAACTACCCAAATACTCTCTTCCTAAGGTGAGTCCACCATTTCTGAACACAGATATGTAATATCTTGGGAAGCCAACTATGTGAGGTTTGACAAAGTGAAGTACCAGGTCCTTCACTTGGGTCACAATAACCCCACACAGACATACAGGCTGGGGCAGAGTGGCTGGAAAGTATCCCAGAGGAAAAGGACCTGGGGTTGCTGGTCGACAGCAGCTGATCACCAGCCAGCAGTTCCTCAGAGGGCCAGGAAGACAAATGGTGTCTTTGTCTGTATCAAAAATGTTGTTGCCACTGGGACTAGGAAAATGACCTGTTATAATAGAGATTTGTTGGTGGCCCTGATTTAGAATTTATTCATCGTTCAAAATTGGGATACTTTTGTAATTTAAAAATCAGAAGTAATTTAAAACTAGGTGTCATGAAAAAGCCATGTAAAGGAGGCTTGTTTATGCTGCCCTTAGTTGCCAGAATATTTTTGCTGTGCAGTAATAACTATTCTGTCATCTGCAGATTAATGAACTCTGCTGGAGTTGTACGTATGTGAGGCTGGCACCCGGGTAATGCAATATTTCCATTGCAACTGGTCAAAACAGATTGAAGTCATTGGGCTTTTTTCTTTATTTTCATACTGTTGGAATAGGTTGGGTACCTCCTTAATATTTAAGGAATTATAGCTGCTGGGCAAGAACAAACTTCCTGATTTAGTCTTCCTTCATTGAGGGAAATGGCAAATCTCCCACTGATTGTACTCACTGGAATAGAATTAGGCCCTCAAATGGTTTTTCTTCCCACCCCATGCTGATAGGATATGTTAGGTCTATTAGAAATAGCTCCATTTAATCAATCCCAACTTTTCATCTCGATACCTCCCACAAAAGATTAAGATGCCTCCTAGGCAGGATGAGGATATTGAACTGATCTTCCCCCAGATAGTCTTTCCTGAAATCAGGTCACTCCATCCTTTGGGAGACTTCCAGAATTATGATTTCTTGATGCAGAAACAGTGCAAGGAATTAATCAAGGCCCCTTGGCACTCTAGGGAAAGTTTAAATAGATACAAATAGATAAATGGAGTCTCATATAACCACAGTAATTTTGCTTCTTGCTGAACCTGTGTCAGCTTGTTCAACAATGGTAGCAAGGATGAAGTGTTTCAAAACTCATCACCACCCTGAAAGTAATTTCCATGAACCTGTTTTAAAATAATACTGAGAGAATGCACTATCAAATCTCTTTGATATTAAAACTAAATGGGAAAGCCCTTGCTAGACTTTTTGTATCTTGGGCAGCAGCAGAAATCCAGTGAAGGTTAGTGGATGGATTATTTGATAGCCTATATATTGTGGGATGATTGATCTCAGATATAACTCTCAATAGGAAAGTGTTATTAAAAATCACTATCAGCAGTAGCTCAAACTGATAGCTATACCTCCCCTTCAAATAAATGTGAACTCCAAGGTTTTTTGAAACCATCCTTTGCCAGTTGGAAGCACAAGCCCATTAGTTCAGCATGTGAATGAAAATGATCACTTCTTTTAGCCTGGTGCCATATGATGCTTAGTGACTATGAAGACTCCAGGCTCTAAGGCTGTGAATCTTCCATGAGTGATAAAACTGACTTTCAAATTTATAAATAAAAAATGAAACTGGATGAAATTCCTTGAAGGTACCAAAAATGAAGAAAGCTAAAGCCTGGCTGGTGATTATTAAAAAAATGAAATGCAGAAAAGTCACAATGCTGGTAATTTATTGGCTTGCTCTAACAGAAAGTTGTTAAACATACCTATAATTCATGCTCCATCTCCATTCTTTCATAATTCATGGTAATTACTACATGTCCCGAAGGGCAAAGAAGTACAGAGATCCTCAGTAACAGGCCTTTTGTCTTCTTTTAACAGGACATGCATATTATCAGCACAGACGAGAATCAGGTGTTTGCAGCTGTTCAGGAGTGGAACCAGAATGATACATACAACCTGTACATCTCGGACACCCGAGGGATCTACTTCACCCTGGCCTTGGAAAATGTGAAAAGCAGTCGAGGACTGGAGGGGAATATCGTCATTGACCTTTATGAGGTATGTAGTAAAGGTCACCCTACAAAGAGCAGCAACTGCCTGCTAGTTCAAGCAAGTGTAAATCTCTTACCAACCTCCCATGATTTTAATTTGTTTTGGGATCAGACCTGAGGCATTTCCTGGATTTATTGCTGAGTTGACCCATATGGGAATAGATGGAGTGCATTCTGCTATGGGTGTGACAACTGGTTGGGTCAAGTCAATGTCTGGTTAGCTACGTGTCATTTCCAAAAGAGAAAACCATTATCCTTCTTGTTGCAAAGTGGATATCTATAGAAGGACTTAAAATTTTGTTTTTTCCCCTTGGACATCTAGAGACACCTGCTCACAGGCAGGGAATCTGGACTGCACCTCTGTGAGCACTGAACAGTTTGTGAGCTATATCCAAAAATTTATAGGTGCCGCTTGCCCAGACATGACAGATGGATAACTTCTATCCCAAATTATCTTCCATTCTCATGCTTCTGCCAGGCCTGACAGCCTTGGCCAGCAGCAGTCCATTCAGAGCAGTTCCAGTTCCTGGTTTCTTCAGAGCATTCTGGTTTTGGTGTGTTATTCTTACTTGTTGGATGGAAAATCTGCTGGGATTCAGAGCTCAGTGCTTTGCCAGCAGCAAACAACTAATCAGTAATACTAATAGAAATGGTTGCAGGCTGATTTCTACTCTTACACAGTGAAATGTTCTTGAAGCTACATGCAGAAGTTAGGGCTATACATTTACTTATTTCAGCCAGAATAATGCTCATTTAACAACATAATCAATTTGTTTATAAAAATCCAGGTAGTTCAAGCCAATGAGGGAAAATTCACAAATAACACATTGATCAGTATGAAGGACAGGGTTTACATTTTTTTTTCACCTGGTAAAATATATTTTCCTGCCTCTGAAAAAGTTTATTTCTTTCCTGTAATAAACCAGGTAAAATAAACATGCATTGTGTCTCATTCCTGGGCAAACCTGTGTATTCCCCAGCAGTATATCATAGATTTTTCACTGTTAGATGTTAATAGATTTTAAAGGGTCATTTAAAGAGTAGTATCGCTCCAGGGGCTTTAGAGCAGAAGAATTTGTATCCTGACAGTTGCCAGGAAGTTGCAGATTTGCGGCAAGTTCCTTCTTCCTGTCTCACTTTCACAGCTGTGCAACAGAGACCAGACTCAACACGAAATCTTCTTGGGAATATTTTGACAGGACCATATTCTGCTGGAATGGGTTCTGCTGACGAAAATCAAAACATTTGAAACAACTGGGTTGATTTTGTCAGAATTTGGGTGTAGAAGGAAAGCGAAGAAACCAAGTTTGCAAAACATCAGTGTCACAGTATATTCAGGATTCCCGACATTCGTGTTGTTTTTTTTTCTGTTCCACAAAAGGATCCCACACTGCTTTTGACATGACCTGCTGTCTCCCCTATTTGGACAGTCTGTGGAAGGAGTGCGGCAGACCTCATCCTCAAGCTCACAGAGCTCATGTGTGACCTGCTGCATGCTGCACCTTCAGGCTCATCCTTAGCCTATCTGCAAGAGCTCAATGAAATCCAAAAGTGGGCTGTTTCCTGTGGATTTGCTCTGTCATCATCCTTGTCTTTTTCTTCCTAAGAGAGAAACCACACAAAACTTTCTGCTTTGCAACCATCGAGATATACCTTTACTGCCATTCGGTGTTCTAAGGCTTTATTGAGATGATTTCATTGCTTTTACAGAGACCTTCCACTCCTGAGTGCTCAGATGGACATTGCTTCTGGCCTGTTCTCCCGATGTATTTTTTTCATCTCTCTCCCTTTTTCCTAGGTAGCAGGGATCAAAGGCATATTCCTGGCTAACAGGAAGGTAGATGACCAAATCAAGACTTTCATTACCTACAACAAGGGCAGAGACTGGCGTTTGCTGCAGGCACCGGACACTGATCTAAGAGGGGATCCTGTACTTTGCCAGCTGGTGAGTGACAGCTTTTCCAAGGCATAATTGACTCCTTCAGAGCTGCTTATTTTAGTTACAAGGTTAACAAAACTCTCCCTGTGTTTTTTCTCTTGACCTTCTGTGTGTTGATTGAATTAAGTAAATTTCTTTATCTATAGCTTCATAGCTTTTAAAGGAAAATTCTGACCCTCTTTCTTGATGTATTTAATAGGATTCAAGTCAGAATAAGAAACTTTCTGTGGCAAAGTGCTCTAAGTCAGATTTTTTTTTAAAACAAGGGCAGATGTGCTCTGCAGTGCAGAGTTCCTACATCACTTGCTCTCATCTACTCTTAATGGGGCTTACCCTGCAAAGGAACAAATGACCACTTTGTGCTAAGAGCAGAGGGGTCATTTTTAAAAGGGTCAGAACATCTGTATGCAGTCACCAAGGGTTCCTCTGATATTTAACTTGTTGCATATTAAAGCTTCTGGCTTTTATTTGTTTTCTGTCAACAGCCCTTTTGCTCATTGCACTTGCGCCTGCAGCTCTCCGAGAATCCATACACTTCAGGGAGCATTTCCAGCAAAGAGACAGCTCCTGGGCTGCTGGTGGCGACAGGTAAGAACAGAAGTGCTTCTTACCACTCACCCATACTTCCCTGAGAAATTGAGAGAATATGAGGCCCCATTGGTCTAAAAGCTTTCAGCTCTGTTTCAGCAAGTGCTGAGCTAATTCATGTTAACTCTCATTTGCTGTGGGCTAGAAGAAGGTGTATGGTCCCAAGTTCAAAAAAGGTGTCAGGTGTTTGTTGCTCTACAATAACCCAAATGCAGGTCTCTGCCCACACTTTGAAGGCACCATTGCCAAGAGGCATTACTAGGTCCTCTCATGCTGTTACAAGCACTGATGGACATGTCTGCCTGTTTGCTGCAGGAGTCACGGATGAGGATAGTACCTGGGGCTACACTCCAAGGAGGTGTCAGTGCATCCCACCTTTTGAGTAGCAAGCACAGAGTTGTCACAAAGTCTGCCAGGTGAAGCCTGGCCTTCATCAGTGCCTGTCTTGTGCATGGCACCTACTTTCAACTCTATTGCTGCAAGACCAGCAGCACTTCATCAATGCACAGGCCACTGGTATTTTGGGATGTTTTGCAAAATAGTGCTTTGGCAGCTTGTGTTTTTTTAACAGCAACCTGCTACAATACTTCATGGTGGCAGTGGCTGACCCACTGTAATTAACCTGCAGGATGGATAGGGCTACCAGCCGCAGTCAGGTCTGTGGGAGCTGCTGGGCTAACAAAGTGCTTCCTGCATGGCTGCTGCTGTTGAAAGCTGGCCTCTGAGGCCTGGAGACAGTTCTGTCGTTTCAAAGGGAGGCTCTTACATATGCTCAAATATGTCCAAATAGCTTAACTGCTCTTTCTAAGGCTCAGTTTATCTCCTTGGTCCTGTTCAGCATAGCAGTGGCCTGCGAGTGTGCCATGTTAGCATATTGTCTGCATGAATTTACACTATTTCTTCCAACCATTTTCATTCTCATGTCCTTCTGTGCTTCTATGTGTTTGCCAGACTAAGCCAGAACCTGAGACGGGTTCCCTTCATGACATTTATATCTCAACAACGGAGACACCATGTGATTTCCAGTTCACTGATCCAGGCCAAATGAAGTGAGATAATTTGGTTTAAACCTCCAGATATCCCTCTGTATAGCCAAGTGGAGTCATCACTCCTGGCAGGTTGCACTTGCTAGATGGATGCTTAGAAACAAGCCCTACTCATGATGCTGTAATTGCAAAAGCTTTTTTTTTTCACCTTTTAGGAAGCAAATTGAGGCAGCAAGGCATTGGGATTCTAGGCATTGATCTAAATTGTTAGTAAATTAGGTACTTTTCAAGATGCCAGTGCATGGGATAAATGCTTTCCCAGTCTAACAATTAACCTTTAAAAGGCAGAATATAATTTCTGCCTTACTGCTTTGTAGATTAAAAAGCTATACCTGTTGGGAATATACACATCTGTTTCCACTAACCAGTTTCACAACAGCAGTAGCATCTTACCATGTTGGTGAATGTATTCAAGGATAAGCTTTGCAATTTATTCTCACAAGTGTTGGCTGGTCAAACACTTGATCTACAGTGGGACATTTCCAGCAATGGCTGGAAACTTGGACCCTTGGTATAGGACAGAGGTTAGATTCTTGCAAATGGAAGAATTATGTTTTAGTATCTAATTGTACAGCTGCTAAATCCTCTTGACTTGTTTGTGAGTTACATTTTGTGAGGTTTGAATGCATGCATCTGAGGGAAACTAGAGGGAGAGCTTAAAGGAAATAATGGAACAGCTTTACACAGAAAGACAGAATGAAGTGATAGCAACCAAATTTTTGCCTTTTTACTCTCTTTCCTTGCCTCCATCTGTAAATCCCTGCTTGAAAACTTGGAGTTTCCATTTTGATGTTTAAAATATGATGATACAAAACATACACCGTTGCCTTTAAATCAGTTTCTAATTCCTGAGTATTTCCACTCACGATAAGACATTGGGCTAAGAAGACCTTTGAACTGACCTAGCAGATTTATCCTCTTGAACCTGGATGTCCTTAGCTGACCTTCTATGTGGCTGCCCACATCAGGTTTTCCTTACAGCCTCATCTAAAGCAGTTGGTCACTCATGCTGGTGTCAGGGAAGAAAATTAGGTAGATGGACAGTATGACATTTCCTGTATCCTGAGCACTGATGAAAACACCCTTCAGTAGTTGTGCTGCCTCCTAGAGCCGGAACTTTTTTGAAATAACATTGAAACAATAATGTGGTTAGTTGAATTCCATGATGGTAACAGGAGAGTGTCAACATATTTAAATTTCTAATTTTGCAGCACTAAATGTCAGAAATTTAATTAACATTTTCGTTAGTGTGTTCATCCAAACAAGAATGTCTGACACTTATGTTGCAGGCAATATTGGCTCTGAGCTTTCCTACACGGATGTTGGTGTGTTCATCTCTTCTGACGGTGGCAATTCCTGGAGACAGGTATGTTCTGAGCAGCAAAGGAAAGTACAGAGCCTTTTGCTATTCTTCTTCTGACTCTTTTTTTTCCCACTGGAGCAGAGCACTCATGCAGTGCCTCATTTGTTTGCAGATCTTTGAGGAGGAATACAACGTGTGGTTTCTGGACTGGGGAGGAGCACTGGTGGCCATGAAACACACGTCAGTGCCCATCCGGCACATGTGGTAAGGAAACTTATTACTTTTAGAGGGTGCCAGTGTCTACAAAATGAACAGATGAAGTCATTCTTGTCTGGTTTTTACCATCATTTTGGTTTTATTGATCAATATAATTTTATAAATAAAATGGCTCTCTATATGATCCCATACATGTTTGAATTACTCTTTGCACCAGTAATGTGCTATGAGCCTCCAGGTGGGGTTTGTTTCCTACAGACACAGATATGCTCACTAATAAGTCATCCTTTGGGCTTCCGGTATTTCTGAGAGGATGTGTCTCTTGTTTTTATTTTTTGTTTACAGAATTTAACATTAATCTGGTAAGGCAGATAAAGGGAGGGAGAGGAGAGGGCAGTAGGTGTAGATAAAGAAAACAGAGATATGTTGCTAACATCTCTGTCTCCTTTAGTATTTGACTATCATTTTCCAGAGATACTGTGGTGGCAACTGATTAGAGTTGGAGGTGAAATAGGGCAAAATTATTTCTCAGTTGGAGACACTGTTTTGCTATAAATGTGTCATATCAGCCTAAGCACCAAAGATACCGCTCAAAATTATCCTCTTTTTAGCTCTTGCCCCTCTGACTCCAGCACCAGTAAAATATTCTGAAATTCAGAACTAACGCTGTTTGCAGAAAATGGGTGTGTTAGCATCACCTTCAGTCTTGGGGATTGATTGAAAGAGGGGCATGTCTAATGGAATGACCTACCCATCTTCTAATGTTGTTTAGAAGTGAATTAGTCAGAAATAGCTTTCAGAGACAAGGAGTGTTCCTGTCTACACTACTGAGTTGTCTCTCAACTTGATGGTGCTAAGCACATGTCTATTACTTTTCATGCAGAACAGGAAATGTGGTCTTCAGTCAAATAGAAAAAGAAAGCAATGGTGTTTGGCAGCAGTGATGAGGTGTTAAGGTCTCCTCTACCTGAGTCATTATTCTACAAAATCCTCCAGTGAAATTGCAGTCATTCCAAATCTGGACACCTCAAGACAGGCTGACTACCCATTTACAAGCTCACGTTCCACAGATGTACTTTGGGAATACCAATGGCTACTTTTTCAATATAAAAGGCTTCTGGACTTTATATTTCTGACCTGACAGATAACTCTGGGATGACTGCAACATAGGTTTCTATAAAAGTTTGAATATATTGTATTTGAGAATTTCTTTGCCACCTGAAATAAAGAAATGACTGTTTTAGTCATGGTGTGATAGTGGACTGTTAACCATGGGATTTATTGGCTCCATAACTGAACGTACAAAGGAGAGAAATAGCAGGGCAGATTCCTAATAAGGAGCTGCAGACTCCAGTCTGTGGTTAGAATGTATTGGGGTGAGACTGAAAACCTCTGATGAGTAACTCAGTTGTCATGGCTATAATTAAAGTGCCCTCAGGAAAAAGGACATCAGGACCATGTCCCAGTCTTTAGACCCAACCCAGTAGGAGTCAAGGCAGGAGAAGTGTGTGTTAGCCATGGGTGGGTGTCACCAGCAGTGGGGGCATCAGACTGGCAACTTGAGCTCCAGGAGAGTGAAGGGTGAGCCACTTACTGAAAAAGCTGCAAGTTGCCTATTAACCATTTGTCACTGTATTATTCAAGCCAGCTGTATCTGTTTTAATTGTGTCTTTAATTGTGAGGGCTCTTTGGATGTAAAAAGCATTTTAATACAAGTGCCTGTACTTACATATTGGGAAAGATTTGGTCACAGTTTGACTTTTCATAGGAGCTAAGAGCTCAGCTCATTTCAGATGTTCTCCTTTTGCACTAAGTCTCCTGAAATGGCATGTGCAGTACTATGAGTGCCCCACCCACACTATTAAATGAGTAGTGATTTAGATCTGTTATCAATAAGCTCCAATAGGTTTCCTCCAGAACTGTACCCTTAGGGGCTTTGGAATTTGCTTCATATTGCCTCAGTAGGCACCTGTTTTATGGACAGGAGTGGAATAGATTAAAGGGTACATGTAAATCTATTAGTTCTCGGGCTGAGACATTGTACAATAAGTTTCATGCTGGAGAAAAGAGGGGCGGATAATTGAAAAGCTGAGAGAACTTTAGCTAAGCTAATGAAGCATGCTGTTCCCCAGAAGTTGAAATGCTATTTAGAGAGATAAGCATGCAAGCAGAACGCATACAAATGCACAGGTGTATTGGAAGATACATACATTTAAATAAATAGATTTAGGGCAGATAATCTTTCTGTATGCTGCTGTACTCCCAGTGTTCTGTCTTTGGTTTAAAGTCAACTTCTTATTCTGGCACAGGTGCATTTTGAGTCAGGTGAAGGTGCCTTGCTAGGTGATGTGAGGGGCAGAAGATTAAGGAATAGTGACTGCCAGTCTTGGCTTTCCACACCAGAGATGTGAGATTGGTGTAACCCATGGTTTATAACACATCCTACAGTAGTCTCCTGGTGCTTTGGTGGCGTGTCAGATAGTGTCCTTCCTACTTGGAATGGGGAGGATTCAGGGTCCACCAAGAGCCTCCCAGACAGATCCAGATGCTCAGGTGCATGTGTGCACATCCCCCAGTAAGGTGAATTTGCTTTTAAGTACTAACAGGGCTAGAGATATTGTAGCTAATGCCATATGGCATCGATACATGGATGGGTCAAAATGTCCTGTGGTGGTCAAAGCAATTTTCATTCATTCAGGCCAGGTTTGCTTATGTTCTGAGTGGTACTTCATGCCAGGTGCTATTCCAGACCTGGAAACAGTTCTTGGCAAAGCCTCTTGGTCCTTTGAGGTCTGATGTACAGCTGCATCGAGTATACCCATGTCCTTATTGCCAGTGTTTATGCTTTCTAAAGCTTTGATCTTTTAAAGTACATCAAGAGCATGAATTTAGTGGGCTGGGAAATGGCAGAGATTGGTGCTTTTGTGTATATCCAGCTGCTGGAGCTTGCAGACCTTAGCCAATATTTAATTGCTGCAGTTGCTCTAGAGAAGACTTTTTATGTGTGTAAATGTTGTCTGCTTCTATCCCAGGGTGAGTTTTGATGAGGGAAGATCCTGGACTAAATACAGTTTCACATCAACACCACTTTTTGTGGATGGATCCCTTGTAGACCCTGGCATAGAGACCCAGATAATGACGTAAGTATAGCAGCTCCTGTTTTAAATTGTGATGGCAGAAGGGGTGCATGGAGATCCCCAAGTGCATGGCAACCTCCTGATGTGCAGTGCAGCATTGTGTAGCTACACGTGCAGTGTTGTGTGAAGGCATGGTGCTGTTTGTGAGTTTGCTGATGGCCACAGACACGGCTGACATGTCCTTGCATCATGTGGCAAATAGATGGTGGAGCCAAACTCTTTCCAGTAGTGACAGGGGCTGTAACCAGGAGAAATGGTCCCAAGCTGTAGCTTGGGAGTTTACATAGAGCAGTAGATAAATCTACTTCTCTGCAGAGTGGTGCAGTCCCGGTCAAGTTACATCTAGTGACAACCAGAGGTCCTTTCTCATAATTACTGCTGAGACTGCAGTCCTTGGATCTGTTGGCCCAGGGACTGCAGTGCTCTTCAGAAGTCAGGGATCTGTATAGTTGTATCTAATGTCAGTTCTGTGCTTGCTTCAGTTGTGCAGCATGACTGTCTTTTGATGTTGCTGGTGGGTATGAATATCCCCCAGCCTTGTTGCTTGCTATCAGCATTGTGTACATTTGGTTTTAGCTCAAGCTAAAAGTGTTCTCATTGTGCATATGCAGAGCTGAGCTCAGAATAACCTTCCTGTTCTGGGGTGTAGATCACCCATCCCATGGAGGGAAGAGCCTGGGCTGGCACTCAGGGTGCCTGGACCTTCCTCCTCTCAGGAGTGCTGAAGCACTGGGTAAGGCTGGTGGAACTGGTGGAGTAATGTTGGCCCAAGAACAGGCCAGGATTTGAGTTTAACAACCAGGAGAGGGAAGTTTTTAAGTTCAAAGGCATCTTCAGATAGTCATCTGACCTCTTGCACAAAGCAGATCAGAGCACTCTGCTCTGGGATTCTGAAAAAAAGCAAGGACCAGGTGCACTGTCTTCATTGCTTTCAGAAATGCCTTCTTGCCTGTGCTTCTTTGAACTGGCTGAAACAGCTTTCTGAAAAGCATCAGAAGGCAAGGTGGTTAAGATGCCTTAGGCTGAAGCATGCCTGTGAAGGATGTCTACAGTGGCATGAAGAAGTGCCTTTGGTTAATTACATCAGACACTGTTGCATCAGTCCAGTTTAGGGCAGGAGATAGATTATAAATTTCATCTTGCAGTCAGTTTGCTTTATCTGCTTTTCTGCGCCTGCACCTGAAGTTCCTGCACATTTTCACTGCTTGCAAGAGAAAAGAGATTCAGGTCAAGTTTATTTTCTTCTAGGCTTCGGTCCCTCTGCATACTTGTATGGCATAAATGCATAGGTGGAACTCATTGCTGGTGTCACAGGTAGTGAGAAACTGAGAGTAGACTGCTGGGTATGCTTGTCATCAGTTTCTGAGGAAGTTTGGACAGGGTAATAGTTGTGTGTCTTAGACATTTCTGCTACTGATTTGAATGTATTCCAACTGTGTTGCATGATTTGCATTGTTATGCCTTTTAAAACACCGATCTACATCAGCTTTGCACAAACAGAAATGACCATGTGTTGAGGGGCAGTCTGCACTTGAAGCTGAGTTCAGCTGCAAGAAAGGAGCTGGGGGAAAATCCTGTTTAACTCTTCTCACAAATGATCATTTGAACTGGCATCTGTGCCTTGACAGAAGAAATTTTTGGTGCTGTGGCCTTGAGGAGCTCAGGAAGGCGTAGCTGACTCCTATAGAGCACATCTGTATCTCCTGTGATAAAATGTCTTAGGAAGGACAGGCTAAGTGATTATGGTTATGCTTTACACAGCAGCTCTCCTATGCTTTATTCCCAAACAGTGCTGGAGCAAAACAAGGCAGCCTCTGTGTCTCTCTCAGACAGCTATTGAGATTTTATCGGAGTGGAGGTGGTGTCAGTTCTGGTAGCATTGCTCACTTTTCCTTTATTCCAAAACGATGCCTCGGCTTTAGCTTTTTTCCCAAAAAAGCAGAGTCCTTGTTTGTGTAGAAGAATATATCTGTGCATCTGTTGCCTTGCTATCTGCAAACATTTGCCCTGTTTTTGCAAAGAGCAAAACTTAACAACATGTGATATACCTGTGAACCTTTTCAGAAGACTGCTATGAGCACCCTGTTGGGAAAATATATACACTAATTCCCAGCTAAAGATTAGAACCTGTAATTCTATTCACTCTGTGCATTTTCTTCTCCCAATGCAATGATAATGTGTCACTTTCTGTGTTGCTTAAGATGGCGTTTTTCTGTGAAATTCTTTATGAAATGTGTGTCACTTTCCAGCCACACACACGTGCAGACACATGCACACACATGTGCAGAGAGACAGATCTGAGCTCACATAAATCTGCAAGTCAGCACCTTCATTGAAATCAGTGGAGCTAATCAGTTGCAACTAACTGTGGATTTAGGCCATTTACTTTATAAATCTATGCAGTTTTCTTTTGAGATGAAAAATGCATTATAAATCTAAGGTTATTATTTGTATCTCTGTAATCTTCTGGTGGAGAATGTAAGAAGTGAGTTATTTTCCTGAATATTGTGTATTAGTTTTGTTTAGAACTTCTTCTTTTGAAATCTTTGCAGAATGTTTTTTTATAATTTGCTTTGCAAGAATATTACCATTATTCTTGCCATTGCTATTGTTATTAGTATTGTCTTTATTATTACTGTCATCATTAGCAGTTTTTAAAACCATTCTTAATAGTCTGTAAAAGCCATACAAAGAAATTTCATGTGACACTTGCAATGAATGTTTAAAGAAATTCCTATCCACAACATTAAAGCAACTGAGGAGCAAAGAGCCCATTTATAAAGCAGTATGCAAACTATTTCTATACAGAACACTTAGGTGTTTCTCCCAGTGAGAATTTTAGTGAACTCATCTATAAGGGCAGTGTAGGATCATGCTGAGCTTCTGTAAGCTTTGGCTGAGAAGAAATCAATGCCTTTCTCTTTCTACTTGCCATCCTCTGAATCAAGATAACAAAGGATGGTTTGGAGTTATGTAGAATTTGTGTTTGTGGGTAGAAATTCCAAAGATTTCAGATGCTGATGAGAGGAACAGAGCAGTTTGGGATTAGGATCTCCCAGCTGATCATGGGGTCAGTGAGAGGTCTTAGATTTGAAGCAACACTGAGGCAGAGAGACCAAGGCTATAGTCATATTTGTGTACTACCAAAGTGGGTAGGTTAGTGGCTTCTAAAGGTTTGTCTTTCATCCTGGAAAATGGAAAATACTTCATCTAGTGGTCTTGGCTGATTTCTGTTACGGAAAATTTCTTCCACAGGTTTGCGTCAAAGTGGTCTGTGTTCACCTATTTAAAAAATAATCTTTGGGAAATGTGTACTACATAGTCATTATACTCCAACTATTATTAAAATATTGAATTATTAACAATATTTTCATAATACTATTTTATTAAAATCAATATATCAGTAGAATGAGTTTCCAAACCTTCATTTTATGCCACATGCTGTGAGGAGCTCTCTGGGCTGTAGAAAGCACTAACCGTTTTAGCACACAATTTCATACCACTTATAGCTAATAAGTGAGCAGTTTCCATATTTGTCTTTATTGTATGAAAATCCTAGGCTTTTTAGATCCTCTGCTTTGTGCTGTGTATACTTGTCCTACAGAATCCTGAAGAACTTGTCAGTATGGTAATATCTGTATATTTGCATGAAGGGGCTTTATATGATTCTGAATATCTCAGAGTACTTTGAGTTGGGAGCTGCTTTTAGTGGGGATTTGAACAAGATGTCTTGCAGGGATCTGTTCCAACATAGAATACACCATAGAATACTGGATATCAATGAGATGAGAGACACAAAAAGATTGGGGTTTTTTTGCTTCTCTCAAAGTACCTTGGGGACCTCTGAAGCCAGATTTTTAACAAGATTAGGTCCCACAGAATAGACTGTAAGCATTTTTAATATCTAAAAATAAAATAAAAGCAAAAAATATTACATACTTAGTAGACAGCATCTTTTGAGATGAGCTATGCAAGCAGATATATCCAATATATCAGCAATATATCCAGAATACATAGAATAATTACAAAATTATTCTATAATTTTGTAATTTTGCATGGCTGTAATGCTGCGAGAATAAATTATTTCCTTACAAGCTGGGTGGGCTCTGTTAAGAATATAGTTTTGTGATGCACAGAGAAGTACCATGAGGTTGTGTGAGCTGGTCTGCCCTGGAACTGCTGCCTAACCTAAGTGAATCCATTGCCCTTCCTCCATTCCTGGCTGCTCATATCCTTCTGCAGTTCCTTTCACTGCTGTTCTGACTCTTCTCTATCTGCCAAGATGGTCAGTTCAGCTCCTTTAGTGCAGAGCTTTGTACCGAGGCACGTTGCAGTTGCACGTTGGTGCAGGTGTGGGGAAAACAGCTGTAGAAAAAATAGGGTCTCTTAGGAAAATAATTCAAATCCATAAGGGAGGTGAGTTAGATGTTCTCAGATGATGAAATGAATGCCTGGAATGCACCAGCCTTTTGGAAATCTACAGGGTTCTAAGTTCTGTGCTGTATCCCTCACTGTCAACTAGTATCTCTTTTAATGGTGGGTTAAATGGGTCAAACCTAACATTTCTGTGTTGACAAGCCATAAACACAGCATGTTACTTGTCTGACGTGATCCAACAGGGGAAAGAAATTACACTGTATTCCCCTTCTAGTCAGTTGTGATATATCCAAACTAGTTGGTACCATTCAAGTCAGAGACAGGATGTTTTCGTGGGTCCAGAGACGGGCTTTATGTTGTTCCAGCTCTGACTCACAGTTATTACCCCTGCCACTTCATCTCCTGTCCTAAGCATCTCTCCAAACCTATATTAAGAGAAAAGACCTTTTTGCTTCACAGCCCTGCATCATTTCAGTAGACTCATTATGTGTGTATATGTGCAGACACTCATTTACAGATGGGGATCATTAAGTTTCTCTGTCCTGATAAATAAATATTTATGCAGAGACACCCACATGTGTGTATATAAATTTCTGTGTAGTTCTACGTATGTGAACTTAATGATCCCTATATATGTGTGTATGCATAATTGAGCATTAATATTTTCAGTGAGCTGAAAGTTGGTCTGTCAACATTGCTGTGACTGCTGCCCTTGGTGATGCGTGTTAGAAAATGTTCCTGGTTGTAAATGAATAGGTGACGGGTCCTGGCCCTTTCTAACACCTTGTTTATGTGGTCATGCAGCTGTACCAGAGATGAAGTGGGAGTAGTTTTTTCCAGGAGACCTATAAAATTACTGGCAATCCATCACTGGGTGGCAGAAGAGTGAGGCAGAATGAATAAATAATTGAGAGATGTTGGAAAAAGTGAGATGGGTGCCAGGGGAGGTTTGAGGTGAGAAAGTATTAAGAGCACCAGGCCATACTGTGTCAGACCAGAGTCTCTTTATTTCAGTTCCATGTTCCAACAGTGACAAATAGAGGATGCTAATATATATATATAGTAATAAATTATACTAAAAGTACGATTACCTTATATACTTCTTACATTTACAGAGATTTGCAAATAAGGGACTTTCTTGGCCAAACACGCTGTTTGTATTTCTAAGATATTCCTGAGTTTTTCTATTTTTGAGGGTTTTCCCCCTAAATACTTAAAAAAAGTTTTTAGCAGTTCCCTTGTGAGTTCATTTCTCTATCCTCACTCAGGGGACTGTGCAGAATGCAGTGCACAAACCTGTATAAGGACTCTTCAGGATAGAATTCATGAAATTAAAATGAATCTGTGAAAATAATGACTGCACACAGAAAGAAAAGTAAAATTTGGAACTTGATCTGAGAACAAAAATTCCAAATACAATTATTAAGTAAAGAAACCAAAATGATTGAGAGAATATTGGCATTTGCCATAGTGAGCTGCATTCCTGTGCCATCTGATCTAATTTCAAAACCTTCTGGAAGTAATGAATAGATTCGACCTTGTGAGAAAATGATCAATCTGCTAATGGCATCAAGTGACTTTACAATGGACAAGAAAATGTGTGTTATAGGAATTCCCATTTTATCCCAGCAGATGATCAGTTTATACCCTGGAGTGAGACAGTTGATTACCCATATCATTATCTTTGTTTGCAAGACTTAAAACCATTATTAACGACCAGAGATTAATCAGTGTCACTTCCTCCTCCCATCTCCCTTCCTGCCAGAGGAGTAGTCTGTGTTTTAGCCTTTGGATCTCTGCATGAATTCACCTAAACAGTCCACAAGAGGCACAATACAGATTGTGCTGTTAATACTTGCAGTATGAGCCGAGGTCTTTCTGTGGCACCTGAAAAGACAAATCAGGTGATGAGAACATCTACTTAGAGTAATCTTTCTCAGACAGCACCGTGTGATTTATTTGGCTTTAGGAAAAAGGTGTCTGTGACCCAAGATCAGTTCCCAGCAGTTGCACCATGTACTTGGAAGATTCCTGGCAGAAGCCATAACGCGTGAAGAAGGCATTGTCTGTCTTTGACTTTCTGGGGCAAACTTTACTGTCATTGGAGTCAAGTGCTATTTATGGACAGTAGATCAAGTATTATGCTAAAAAAGTCAACATCATGAGTTGTTTTGTGCTGGTAGGGAAATTGAGGGAGAGCAAAGTACCTGCCCACGGTCAG
Organism: Grantiella picta; assembly: GCA_013397955.1. Classification (NCBI taxonomy): domain Eukaryota; kingdom Metazoa; phylum Chordata; class Aves; order Passeriformes; family Meliphagidae; genus Grantiella; species Grantiella picta. The sequence goes on along the minus strand of VZRM01006793.1, from coordinate 2,446,296 downwards.
TCACTCAGGCTGTCATTGGGAGAGCTTGGCAGTAATGCAGGTTTCCTGAGTCCCAGATGGGTATCCCACTGTGCAGACTTTTCCCATTCTTCTGGGGGAAGGAGATACTGAATCATGTCTGTAATGCTCAGTCAAGAGGTATGGAGAGGTGAGCATAAGCAGGGGGGAGGACTAGAGAAAGGTGTGTTCACTTGAGAATGGAATTCGCTGAAGTGAATGAAAGAAAAAAGGCCTTGCAGAAGGAGCCAGAATGAGCAGCAGGCTGATACATGATTTCTTTTCCTGAGGTAAAAGGACAAGTCTTGCCTGATGGCAATATAATCCAGATAGTCTCATCCAGAGGCTGAAGTACTTTGTTCCTTGTGCTGCTAAATACGGACAGATGGATCTTGGTCCTGTGCTGTCCGGCCAGCAGGTGGGCTGGGCTGCGTGAAGCACTCAGGCCTGGTGGGGGTGCACAGAAAGGGGCAGGATGCTGTGCACACATGCATTCCTGAGTCTTTCGCCTTTTTATTAGAGCAAGACACGTAACATTCTGGTGCCCTGATACCACCAGCCCTCAGGGGACGGAGAAACTGTACAGTCTTAGCGCCTTTCCAGCTCAGTCTCTCCCTGATGCTGCACAGGGGAGAGGGTGGCACTGCACGCCAGCTTTTCTGGGAGCTTGAAGGCTCAGTGTTGGGTTGGCTGCAGAGTTCACTCTAACAGAGAGAACCATTTTGATCATTGAACTGAATGAATGTTGGAAAGCAGTTCTGCTGAGCTTTCCCTTCTGAGCCTTCTTCTCTGATAGCCAGGCAAAGCTCGTCACCGTGCTTCACCTGTCACATCTGTTTGGAGCTTACATATTCTAAGGAATGGCTTCCACATTTGTGTTGGACATCTGGGGTTGGAAATCTGCTGATTCATAGGATGAAAGACTGAAATGACTGAGTGTCCTGTGTTATCCAGCTTCTGGCAAAGCAGCAGCACCTGCTTCTGCAGAGACCACAGACCCATAAGGGGATGAAATACTCAGATTGCTGATACCTGGCAGTATCTTTGCTAGAAGAGAGTGGCAGCATCTTCAGGTTTCAAAGCTGTCAGAAACTGGTTGTCTTTCATGAGTACTTCAAAGAAGAGAAAGAACACTTCTGAAAAACAGCATTAAAAATTAATATACTTTCCCATCCCCCTTCCTAGGTGTCTCATACTCTTTTTCATGTTTCTGGGATTTCTTTTGAAGCCATTGTCATGTAAAGTGGTTTGAGAACATTGGTAATAAATCTTTTAGAGACCAAATTTCAAAAGGTTTGGTTTGTCATTCAGTAAGTTCTTATTTTGATAGCAATTTCTATTTGAAAAAGTAATAACAAAAACCCTCTGTCTGCCCCGTTGCCTTATGCAGTGTTTGTGCAGCTAAAGGAGAAATTGAGTCCAAACTGTAGGGCTGCTCTGTAATTATACGTTGTGCAGATTACTTACTAATTGCACTTGGCATTACTTGCCGACTGAAAGATCATTCTGTACCATGTCATTTGCAGTGGTTTTCCTTTTCTGCTAGCACTTTAAAGGAAGTGCCCACTGAGCTGGTGAATAATACCAGGACTGTTTTCCAAAGCTGAGGGAAAGGATTTGCCATGATTGTATTGCAGGATTATTATTTCAAGGTTTTGGTTTTGATCTGTATTCACAGAAACGCTTTGCCTGCCCTATCTCCTCTCTCTCTCCTGACATGAAATCTGGCAGTGGTGCAGCTTTTCATGATCAGTTGAATATGGATTCCTGGTGGCCAAAACTTTGAGTTTCTCTCTTGGGGGAAACCTCAACATTCATGGCATTCAGATTCAGTGGAAATAAACCACATTCCTCAGATTAAATCTGCATGAGAAATTCTGCGGAATTCTTGTTTGACCTTTCTCCTTGGGAAATACAATATAGACCAAGATTTTCTTGAACAAATTTGTCCTCGTGTAGGCTGCTGTCTGGTGTTGGAACATTCTTGGTAGTTTCACTGGTGTTGTTTTTTCTCCCTCTGAATAGTATCAGTGGAAAGCGTTATATCTGACAGGGTCTATTTAGATAGTCTAAATTAAACTAATTCGCACCAGCTGAAGATCTAGATCCAAATGTATGGTGTATTCTATTTGGAATAAAATGCACCTCTTCTTTCTTGGAGAAAAAAGCAGCTATTTTTCTTTTTTTTTTTGGTCCGCAGACAGAAGTACAGCAGCCCTGAATCATCACCCATTGCCCTCAGGCTACTGTTCCTAGTTGACAGGTCAGCCAAAGCAACTGAATTAAAAGCTCCAAAGCGGCTCTTAGAAACCGTATTTATTGTTTAGGAAAAAAATTAGACAGTGTTTTTTGTTGGAAATTGCCTGCCTTTCCAGTGTCATCTTTCATTTTTTACGTTTCCTTTGTTTTCAGTCTCATCCCTGCATCATCTCTTGCCAGGCGTGAGACAGTATAACTCTCCCTCTCCCTCTCTCCCTAATTGCTGATTTGTGTCTCTTTCAATTAAGTTCTACTTTCTTGTCTCAGTCCCTTTCTATCCAATTTCCTTGCAACTAGTGACCTCCTTTAATGCTAATTCCATCTAAATCCTAATTTAAAAAAAAGGGAGATTACACAGCCCATTTGGTTTTCTCCAAAGTCATGATTTATGTTTAATTCATGGAGAAATAGCTTGTCTGCCACTACCTGTTCATAAAATCTGGCCCCACCAGCACAACTTGCAACTGTTCCCTTGCTGCTCCTGTGGTTTTGTCCCAGACAGCTCAGCCTGCACATAGGAGTTTGTCTTACTTTACTACTACTTCCTTACACAGAGATGGATTCAGATCCAGATTTTGTAACAGGCCCTCTTCTTTGTCTGAAATTTTCAACATTTTCTTTTATTGGTTCAAAAGCTATAAATGCCAAGAAGTGATGGAGGTACATCTATGTACCAAGAGGTTCTGTAAGTGTTCACTGAGCCAACAACTCTAGCATAGGCTCACCACTTTCCAAGGAAATACGGGACCAAGGTAACCTGGCTTGTTGGGGAAAAAATCCCAAACAAATCAAGGCACTTCTTAATGTGAAAGAACCTTGTACAGGGGCACAGTCAATTCTCAGCTAGAGCTAATGAGTTTGGCTGAATCTTGACTGTTTCTTCCAGGCCATCCTCCTACCTCAGGTCCATGTTATCCAGGTCTGTGGAACAGAGGAAACAGCAACAACTGGTTTGTGTTGCCTCCATAGTAGCATGGCATGCTAATGCTGAACTAATCAGTTCTCTAATTAGTAATTAGTTGGAACTAATTAGTTCCAACTAATCAGTTGGAACACAGAGCACTGGGATATAAAGTACAATAACCAACAGCAAACCCCAACTTTGTCCTGGCAAGGCTTCTTATGTCCACCTCAGTGCTGGTTGTGTGAGTGCCAGAATAGGTCTTGCAAAGGAACCTTATTCTCCAAGCTTGCCAAGGGCCACAGGAGTGGGAATGCAGAGCTTAGACACGTGCAGGCTTTGCCTGGCAACCACTCAGATCTGTGTCTATGCAGAATGCCCAAAATGTTAATGCCTATAGAGTTCATGAGAGCAGGCCAGCCAAATTTGAATAGCTCTGGTTATTGACTTGTGCACGGATTGATCCAAGCTGATGCTGCATGGACCTGCCTTGGGTGACTCTGAGAACCCATTCAACACCTGTCAAAGCTGTTTGGAGACAGGAACTCTCCAATCTGTGCTGTGCCACTGTGTTCAGGGTGGCTTTGACCAAACACTGCTCATGAAACAGCACTGGTGATATTTGCTTGGAAGATATGGTCTTCTTGGATATCTGGTTATCTGTTGAAATCTTTTAAAACAATGTGTGCTTCTCTTTGCTGGACATTAGAAAGAGAATGAGCACCAGCAGTTGTGGTGAATTAACTACTCACTGCTCCAGATCTGGGACTCCCTCTGGTTTCAGTGAGAGAAGATCATCCTCTCCAGGGACTTGGAAAAAAAAAACAACCGAAACCAAAGCCCAAAACAACACATGCTTGTTTCCATGCCAGGAGGTGATTCTTCCAGATTGTGTTTCATAGCACTTCTTGGGTTTGCCCATTAAATATCTACTTCTGGCACTCCCTGTTAGATGCACAGATGTAAACGAAGAGGGATTTTAACTGAAATCAGATCGTGATATTATTTGACTTTCTTCCTTTCTACATTCTCCCAACATTCACTAATTGGAAGCATTCACTAATTTGGGTCATTTTATATTTGGGGATTTTTTGCTTGCTAAGACACTTCCTCTGCAAGCATTTTTCTTTTACAGTAAAAGGAATTAAAAATCAAGGTTGGTTTCAGGCTTTTCTAAATGAAGCAGTCTATTTATGATGACACTGTAATTAGTTTTTCTCTCAGTATTATCAATTAAAGTATATGTTTGGCTCTCTTTCTGTAGTTGTGGCTTGACTTTTCTGTTGATCCATCCATCTGCTTGCATAGCTCATCTCAAAAGATGCTGTCTACTAAGTATGTAATATTTTTTGCTTTTATTTTATTTTTAGATATTAAAAATGCTTACAGTCTATTCTGTGGGACCTAATCTTGTTAAAAATCTGGCTTCAGAGGTCCCCAAGGTACTTTGAGAGAAGCAAAAAAACCCCAATCTTTTTGTGTCTCTAATCTCATTGATATCCAGTGAAGGAAAAGTGCTTCAGAAATGAGGGTATTTTTGATGTCTTGTGTAGTGAAGATTACCTTATCAGCTTCTTCCTTCCTTGGCATCTTTAATCCTCTGTCCCAGTGCTGGGCACACCTGAGGTGTTACACACAAAGGAGCTGGGATGGCTGGTAAAGGGAAAAGTCTTCCATCTAAACCCAGAGCCAAATAAAGGCAGCTTCAGTGCTTGCTTGCTCTGTTTGATGTCCTACCAGTTTACTTCAGAAATGATAGAAGAGAACTTGATTTAGGCATGAGAATTTATGTTTTCCTGCATGGGCAACTCATCTGAAACTGCCAGCAGGGATAGATCCAGATGGATCCAGCTGATGCCTTTCCTGTGAACAATACAGGAGCTATTACTTGAGAAGATCTGTTTTTCATACCACGAGCAGGGACAGGGATTGAATCTATGGACCAGAGGCAGGTGAGCTGTTACCCTGTGGCCCTCAATTCATTCCATTGACCTGGCAGTTGACTATTGAACTGACTATTGAACTACATAAAAAGCACAACCATCAACAATACAAGCAATGATGAGTCAAAAGCAATGCAATTTGAGAAGAGAGCTCTGTATTAATGTAAAAAGCCTTTTAAAGAACTCCTGTGCAAGGTTATCCAGGCTGTATATACTGCGTTTGTAAGTTACCGTGTATTTGAAAAATTAATGAAAGATATAATTATAGCAGCATTACCAACGATGATTTCTAAAATGCCTTCGTCATGAAACTGTAAGCATTTCAGAATTTATTTCCATGTTTCTAATAATTTTCAGAAGATTAATGACATCCAGCACTGGCAAAAAAGCCTTGCCTTTTTTCTCCAAAGAAGGGCTTGGGAAGCATTTTCTGTTTTCTTAGCAATGATTTCACTGTGAGCTATGCACAGAACCAGTTGAGAAGATGCTGTCCTATTAGCTAAGATTTTATGTGTAGTTTTAACTGCTTACTCAGAGGGATAGAACAAAATCCACGCAGTCTATTTAAAACCAGTAAATTACGATTCTATGTCTTAGGTTGGAGAACTTTTTTTAAATTGAGCTTAGTCAGAAAACTGACTCTATCTAAATACCATCTGGGCATTTGTATTTATTGCTTCTCAAGGACTTCCAGATCAGACTGCTTAAATGGGAAAATCAAAATATACCTTCTTTGTTGGCTTCTCAAAGCTGGACCTTGAAAACCCAGCTGTCTTGTTTTCTACCCTTGCAACAAGCAATTAAAGAGCTTCCAATTAGACCATGGTAGAAAAAATCATTGAGGCAACATTTATAGTACATTATTTCCTTTTCCCCTGTATTATCTTGATAGTTTAGCCATGTTTATTTAAAAAAAATCCACCTTCCTTATTTAGTAACCAAAGTAAATGAGAAACAAAGGCACATGGGAATTGGGTAAGTGGAATGAGATGGTGTCTTCAAAGCAATGTGAGTATTCGCCAGTTGAGCTGGGAAAAATAAGGTCCTACTAATCTCTTTTTGCATCTCTTTCCTTGGGACTTGTTTTGTTTCTTTGCGCTGGATATGGAAGTATATATGTACAAAATGGAGCACTTAGTGCCAAGCACTTATTGATAGCTGGACACTATCAGTTTTAAAATGTTTTAGCTCTTTGCTGTCTGCCCAACCCTCTATTGGACCTGGCCACCTCAAAAAGATATGGTGTGAGAGGTCATGTTCGTGCACCTTGGCCCCTATGGAAAAACATCCAGTGATGTTGTTCACAAAAACTGATGAAAGCAGAGTTCAGCTGCAATATACCTGGTTTTGCTCAGTCAGGATTTGTGCCTTGTGATTGTTTGTTTAGCTCATTTTTAACTTCACAAACAATGAAGGTTTTCATCACTTTCCAAGGAAAGCTGTTTGATAGACCCTTGGAACCCCACGGATCACATAGGACTCTTCTCCATTCCTTGTATTTGCTTATAGAACTGACAGAAGTTTCAAGTGCACAGCAAAGTCATCTTGAACTGCGGTGTGACCTTCACACTGCTGGTCAATGAAGCCATGCTGTGGGTGGCATTTGGTATTGGTGAGCAGTGCTCACTCACAGGGTGCAGGTGCTTGTTGGCTTCTCTGCAGCTCTTATCTCTGAAGCCTCTTCCACAGTGATTGATTAGCCTTAAGGAGCTTTTTATTTGCAAGGGGAGGGTGGGGAAGTTGCTACTTTAGGAATCAGGTGACCTAGAACCATCTCTGCAGCACAGAGGAAAACATCCCCCTCTGTTCACACTCCTCTAATTACATTTAGTGTAGTATTGTTTCCATCTAAATTATAGCAATTATACACAAAGATCTTCTTTGAAATCATTTAATTAAAGAGTATCTAATGTTCTGTGCTTTTGGAATGCTAATATGTTGCCTTCTGCTTAGAAATCCTTGGGTTTTTTTCATTAATTATCATAGAAGAATTTCAATGTCAGAAGAATTTTTTTTAAGCTTTTTAAATAGATTTCAAAATCAAGTAATTCTGGTGATTTTTGTAAAACACAAAGAAACCTTTTGCTTCCCTAATGGACAGTTAGCTAAGGGACAATCTGAGGAGCAAGATTTTCCTTTTAGATGCATTGACTGCCGAAGTGTTGGATTTCTCGTACCCTGTCATCTTCTGGGTTTAAGCCAATGTTTGTGTTTGATCATGTTCTCTCTTCCTTTTGCTGTGTTTTCCATGTAATAAGCACTCAGGTCAAATCCTAGACTGGTATAAATCTGCTGGACTAAATGATTTCTGCCTGCTGCATTACTGCTTTGCAGGGACTGATGTTTCAGTCACGCAGCACAAAGAAGATTGTATGTGCTGAAAGCAGCTGTAATGTTAGAGCTGATGGGGTGTACCCAGTGCCAAGGAAAAGTGGGGAAGGGAACTCAGTTAGAATTCCTATTCAGTGCAGTTTTGGAGGCCCTCTGCATCCCCCCACCATGCTCCTTCCTATTCCTCCCTTCTCCCTCCTGCTCTGGCACCTCACACTGCTTTAGTTTCCATTTTCTGAATTATGGTCAGTGTGGGGAAGTCTTGTGCTCTGCTTCTCTTTTGATTTCATGAGGAAATGTATAAATATTTTCATGAGGAAATGAAAAAATATTTTCTTCCTCCCTCTTTTATGTTAGTCTAGAATAATTTAAACAACAAAAATTTTAATCTCAAAAGTGGATTGGGTAAAAATGTAGATTAGTGAAAGATTTGGAATAATGAATCTGACCTCTAAATCTCGCAATAAGGGTGATTAGACTTGGGTTCCATTTTGCTGGGTGCTAGAGTCAGGGGAAGACTTTCCAACACAGGCTGTGTATGAGGTGTCAGGAAAAGACTAAATAATCCTGAGACGTTGTAAGAACAGGAAAATATTTTTCATGGCTGAATACCATATCTGGCATCGAGCTCCAAGACTGTTTATTGGTTTCTGCAGCTGAGATTCATGAGGCATGATTTGCTTAATGGAAGCATGAGTCTGGCTGACTCTGGCTCTTTCTTTTGTCTCCCATGCTCAGAGTTTTTGGGCACTTCAGTCTCCGTTCTGAGTGGCAGCTGGTCAAGGTGGATTACAAGTCGCTGTTCAGCCGCAGGTGTACCAAAGATGACTACCAAACCTGGCATCTGCACAATCAGGTATCCCCACTCTGGAGGAGGGTGGTGATGTGGGTTCCTTTTCCCCTGCTCTGTGTTGCCAGGTGGGAATGCAGTTGTTCTTTACAGCAAAGCATATGGATTTTTTTGCACCCCTTGAAGAATGGGCATGAATAAACATGGGCCAAGCAACTATGGGCAAGTTCAGGAGATTACCTTCTATTTGTATGAAAATAATCCATTGCACCAGCTGGATCTTTTTGGCCTCAATGCTTAGGGCAATGTAAAACCTCACCTTATGATTGAATTGTAGGAGACGTTGAACTCCTTGTAGCTCTGTCAGAGACTCATGAAAATAATTTTGTTTCAGTTTGCCTCTTTTTTTCCCAACTCAAAAATGAAAATAAAAACATTTATTCCTTCTGCAGGTCCTGCAGGTATCTGTAAAACTCTTGAATATCTGTAAAACCCTTGAATCTGAAAAGCTCTTGAATAAAAGACACCAGAGAAAACCAAATTACTTCATTCTGCTCAAGGAGACATGCTTTGCTTTTCATACACTCTGGCTTATTTTCATGCTAAATATATTTATGTCCTGAAGCGACTATAACTGAGAGGACAGTAACCTCTGCAGATTACTTATGGGTTACTGGCCACCAGTAGGATGTCCCACACCCTGCAGGGCAACTTAACTAGAGCCAGAACCATTGGCACTATGACATTTCTGAATGAAATCCATGAATGAGAAATGAACGTTGAATTGGCAAGGATCAGATAACTGAAGTAGTGGAATTGAATAAATAAAAATAATTTAAATGAAAGAAAAGGGAAGATGTATGTGTAACCATGCAGCAATCTTGGGAATCACTGTTAATGGGAAAAAGAAGTATTTCAATTAGGTATTGTCTTTTTTATTACTTCTACACAAACAAATTATTTCTGCATTTTAGAAAATTCTGTTCATAGCAACTCACCTAAATATCAAATGTTTCTTTTATATTAGCTAGTCCCAGTAGTGTTCTTGGAAACCTTTGCATTCAAACACCTCAGTGAAATATGCCATCAGAATTGTCTATAACAAAGCCAGGTCTATCACAGAAAGAGCAAGGGAGTTGAGTTCTGTGTTCCACACCTGGATTTTGTCCCCTGCCCTGGGATTCAGGCCTGGCTACTTGCTTCTGCAGTAGATTTTATCTGACATATGGAATAAACCCTGGTGTAGACAAACATCGTCTTTTCAAGATAATTCATAGGACGAGATATTGATGGATGCCTTCTGAAATGTGATGTAAGTGGGTGTGATGGGTTGGGCATTTGGGCATCTTGGGCACATTGTCATTGGCATCCCAACTCTGTGCTGAACACACTGTGCTCATGAGCCCTTCCAAAGAGACTTTCAATTTTGCTAAGCTACAAAAGAGAGCTGGACCCCAACTGCCAGTGGTAAATGCTTGTTTTCATTGCCTTTTGTGTCTTTTGAAAAAGTGCTCCATTAAAGACCCAGCTGTCTCTACAACTGTGTTTCTCCTCTTGTTCCTTGGCTAACGAAGGGGGAGCCCTGTGTCATGGGAGAGAGGAAGATCTATAAAAAACGCAAGCCAGGAGCCCAGTGTTCCCTGGGTCGGGACTATTCCCAAACGGTGGTGTCTGAACCGTGTGTCTGTGGCCAAGGAGACTTTGAGTGGTGAGTATGTGACTCCTGGGATTTGTGCAGGGGCTGTATTTTTGTCCCAAAATACTCCCCAGATCGAGAACCTTGCAGAGGAACTGGGTCTGTCCCTTTGTGGCTGTGATCACACCATATAGCAGAGGTATGGACCCCAAACCTGCTGAGTGAGGGAGGCTTCCCTTTCATCTGCAGGAGAGACTTCTTAATCTCCATGAGAAATCCAAGCCTGAAATATTTTGTTTGTCATTCCAGTATAGTGACAGCCAGGACTTCTCCGGTCCAAAACCTGTTCTTTCAGAAGAAAGAGGGAATTTCTCTGTCCTCACTTCCAAGGTCATTGAGGCGTGTTGCTCCCTAGAGAGCAAGCCAGCAAAACATGCATATTTTTATCATTATTCCTTTGAATTGCTGGGAACAAATTGTTGCTTTTTAATAATGTTTTATTGAGAAATTTCTGAAAGGGTTTCTGTGACATGACTGTACAGCCCACCCTTGTCAGATATAACTACTTATTTTGCATAAATATTGGTGTTTCTAACTTAATGGGACCATAATTTTCAAATTGCTTTAAGGTCACTTTGAAAGCAGTTTAAAAATAAAGCAGGGGAGAAAATAAGCACTGCTTGCTATTGCTTGACAATCAGAGATAGGAGATGGGAGAACACGTAAGTCAGGATTTCTGCACAAGGAATTCCTACAGGGCACCTGTCATAGGACATATTTCTAAGATTTAAGACTGTCAATATCTGTGATGTTTGAGTTTAAATGATCAGAATGTCATTTAAATGGAATTCAAAATACCCTGCAAGTTGATCAGCTGAGAAAACATTTTAATCTTTATAGCAGATTATCAGGATCAGCATCTGACTTGGTACTGGTGTTATTCCTGAAAACTTCGCTTACCTTCCAATACTTTCTGAAGAGGTGTGAGGCATGAGATTTGCGCATTTATTTGGACTTAGGCCAACTGTGAGATGAGACTCACAGTTCTGTTTTGGAGCATGGACATTCTGAAATGCAGCAAAATGACGAAAAAGTATAGACCAGAGTATTTTCTTGAATATCATAGTACTTTGTCTTTAAGAGAGAGGGATGTAGAACAGAAATTTTCATCTTATCTGGATGGGTGTTTAATTTGTTCCTAATGCCAAGATTACATCTGAGACTACATATCTTGACTCATGAGATCCTTCCCCTTCGTTCTCATGATGAGAACTTGCAGGACAAACTATCTTGCCTTGCAATATCTGCCCTTGGCATTGGCATTGGCCTCTGTGGTGATTCCAGCACCAGTCTCCAGAGACGCTTATGACTTTGGTTGGTTTTTTTCCTTACACTGTCTTTTATCTCACCAGCTTTATATTTTCACAGTGAAGTTTGCCTTTTCCAAGCTGTAAGTAGAAAACTGTGGTAGCTAAATTGGCCTTAAGTGCTGCTCTGCCTTGAAAAGGGTCTGCATCAGAATGCACTTTTTCAATTGCTTGACGGGTTCCTTGCACGCATTCAGTATCATCTTTGCTTAAATCTCCCACTAACATGAGAGAATACTGCTGTTAACCTTGTCAGTCCTGCAGAGGAAATGCAATTAGAGGACAACAAGCTGGCTTTTGTTTCAGACCCTGCACTGCCAACAGAATTGTTAACTGGCTTCCAATTGCAAAATTGTTACAGCTGGTGATGGAGAATCAGAATAAGCTTTACAATGAATTTTGATGCTGCTCAGCAGGGCTGACTGGAAGAATGTGTGGGGCAGCCAGTTTGAGGAAGACACTGGCAGTGCTGGAAATGGGGCTCCAAGCTTGATTATTTTAACAGTGATTTTCAGAGAGGAAGGGTGGACTCATCTGCCCTGATTTGTGACTTCTAAAGGATGAGACAGTTGCTTAGTCAGTGGCAAGAAAGAGGTTCTTCCAGAATGTATTCTATATGCATCTGCCTTCTTTGGGATGTCAGTATGAGAAGGGGAGGTGCTGAGAATTGCCTTTCCTCTGCTGACCACAGGGTGGACAGGACAGGTAAAAAGACAGCTCCTACTCTTTCACTTGATGCTCTTTCAAGAAAAATGGTTCCTTTTCAAGGAAAAATGTCCACTCAGCCTTTTCTGGCTGAGTTCACAGTTGCCAGTTGTTCTTAAAAGCCCTGACTGGTGAGTCCTTTGGGTTGAACTGAGCAGGTCCTGTGGGGTGTCAGGGAAAGGAGGAGGGTCAGCAGCCAGGATTGTGTGAGTACAGTGTCCAGCAAGTCCTGGCAGACAGGCTCTCTGCTTCCCAGTGAGGTTTGGAGCTGGTTCTGGGCTTGGAGAATCCCATGCCACTTGCTGAGATGACACCTGCCTTTGAGAGCTGTGGGAATAGGACAAGGGACTGCAGGAGCCCTTCAGCACACGCTGTGAGGGCTGTGCTCCCTCCCATTTGGTCACAGAGCCCTTGCCCCTGTCTGCCCCATAACTGCAGTGCTGCTCCCTGCAGTTAGATATAAGGCTGATCTAAAATTCGGGGGCATAAATCATGATTATGCCCAGTTCAACAAATCCTCATGAGTCAGGAAGATCAGGGATGACTCCTGCCAACCCCTGCAGTCATTTCCAGAAGCAAACCCTGGCCTTTTTCTAACAGAGAGAATAGCAGAAGGATCTCATAAGTGTTATTAAAGTGCTCACTGAGCTTTCTTTTCCCTCCTCCTGCTTCTTTATTTACTCTGTCAAGATAGCTTTCCTGAGAAAGACAGCACAGCGGCTGGACTTGATTATTTCCTTAACTTATGCAAACCCTGGGGCTTATGAGAAAGAAGGTGGGCAGCATGTGAAGTTTTAATATACATTTACCAGAAGTTAATGAACAAGCACAGAACCTTGAGGGCACACAGCAATGTTGTCTTTAATTTTATTAAATATTTATGCAGCTCTTTTCTTCTTTGGGGCAAAGTACCGCTCCTCCTGAATATTTTTAATTACGAAGTCCCTGCCAGGCATTTTCGACTGTGCAGGTCAGACCCACTGAGAATGATTAAATTGAATGTTGAGAGAAAGAGCATTAGGGAATCTCCAAGCCTTTTAAAGTAGCTTACAGAATTTTTGCCCTCCAAAAAAAGAACAGTGGCAGCCTGGGTCATTGGGGACATAGCACAGTTTTGTCTCACCAAAGCTCTTCCTAGAGACTTTCTGTTGGCAGTTCAGACTCTGAACAGGGGAAGGATAAAACTCAGAGTGTCCTAAAGGGCACAGAATGCTTTCAAGACAGTGGCTTCTCTAGCGTCTGTGTTTTCACAGAGGTTTAGCATGTTGGCATTTGTTAAGTTGCTGCAGGCAAAAATCCAGAATCCCTTTATATTTGTCCTTTGAATCCAGCCTGTCAATAAAGGCTACGCATAGAAACCTGATCCAGAGCCTATTAAAACTTATGGAAAGCTTTGGATTAATCCTATTGCTTCATCACTGTATTGGCACACAAAGGCAGCTGTAAGAAGTAGTTTTGGATGTGGTTGTATACACTTCGACTCTTAGGTGGTCCAAGGAAGCATCAATACCCTGGATTGCCTTCCCTGTGTGACATAATACCATGTAATCCTTAGACTATGAAGTTGGCTGTGTTTTATTTTAGTGTTGGAAAAACATCAGCTGTATTTTTCTCTTAGGTGAGTCAGAGCAGAGTCAGGGAGCTGGGAGTCCATTAACATAGGTAAATATGCATACTATGGCTAGTTGTTCAGGAAGTGCTCCTAGTGTTTTATATTTCTAGCCACTGTTGGGAAAAAGTAACCCTAGATCTTAGAATTAGTCTGGTTTGTTCTAAAAGCAAGGACTGCAGAAAGCAAACAAACCAAAAGAACACAAAAAGTGAAATTTAATTTAAAGATTAATAGGAAAATAAAGGAAAAATATAATATTCTTTCTGAATCTCTGTCCATGTTTTGTTTCCAAATGAAACACAAGTCATCCAGTGCTCTGCAAGGTTGGTAGTTCTGGTGTTTTCAGGGATCAAATCCCTTCAGTGAATTGTGTTCCTGCCTCTCAAACTAGTCCAGCACTTTGTCTCTGGATGAGCCCAATCCATGATGCTGTGCCATCTCAGCACAGAACCACCAATACACACCTGCTTTGGGGACATCACCTAAAACTCTGAGCTAAATCTGGTGGAGGGTACAGTGCTGGACTCATGACTTGTTTCCACAGTGACTATGGGTATGAGAGGCACAGCAACAATCAGTGCATCCCAGCCTTCTGGTTCAGCCCATCCTCCCTGTCCAAGGACTGCAACGTTGGTCAGAACTACTGGAACAGCACTGGGTAAGTGCATCTTGCAATCTGTCTGGCTTTGGTGACTTTGCCGTCGATGATAGAACCTGGATGGCTCTTTTTTTCATCTTCATTCCATCAGGGTCTTTTTCGGTCTCATTCATGAGGTGAAGTTTGCAGCAGCATCTGTATGGAACATTGCCTTGCTCCTCAGAGACAGGGAGAAGCACGTTAACATGAGTGACATGTAGATATTGCGTTGCTATCAAATGATGTGTGATCCCTGGAGCCTAGACTTGGAGCTCCCCTTTGTTACAAAATTAAAACACAAATCGAAAAGGTCTATCTGCGAGACAGCTGAACATTTAAAAAGACAGGTTTGAGGTATTTCACGCTGTATTTTATTGAACCTCTTACTGTCTTACAGCTCCTATTTATATCAGCTCCTAGGAAGGCTCAAATGAGCAATTTTTAGCCTCTTTTATGTTTTTTTTCCTCTGCCATTTTCACTTTGTACATACAATGCCTTGCATTTCAGACAAGCTTCATGTGCTGATTTCTCCTGGTCTGACTCAGAACAGATAGCAAATATTGCTTCATTATGGCAGCATCACTTTGCAAATGCTCTACTATCATGCAGGAAATGCTGTGAGACTTGGGTTTCACTGGCTGTCGCACAATTGCAATGTTCCTTCCAGGATGGGTAGTCCCTGCAGATTTTGCAGGGCTGATTTTGCAGGGACATGGGTCCTGCCTGCTTGATGGTTACAGCAGGAATCAGCCCTGTTCCTGGCAGGTGGCTGGATGAAGTGAGGGTGCTGGGAGTCTGGAGGCATTTGACCTCAGAGACCCCTGTCAGCTAAAAAGTTGCTTTAAATATGGGATGAAATTACAGGAGCCCTGGCCAGTAGGACCACTTGTAGCCTTCTTGACAGAGAGCAACCTGAAAATGGTTGGGGTTGGTATGAAATTAATATAAAGGGTTAACCCCTCTCAACAACACTGGGAATAGCCAAGTGTCTTCCTCTTTAGCCAACCTCTTCCAAGAACAGCCAAGAGAAAAACCCATTCCTTGAATAATTTTAAAACTAAACTGGGCAAAGCCCTTGGCATATTTTTTCAAGCGCCCTCTAGCCCAATAGAGGCATTCAAAACCTAATAAAAAGCATCATTAAAAATCTGGGATGCAGGATGCAGTCCTGCAGGCATTGGGGAGCAGAAGGAATTCTCTGCCTTTTAGCAGGGCAGGGTAATTCACCTCCACAATGTGTCTGTCCTCAGTGATGCTGCTGAGAATCTCTAGAGAAGGTTGAATTGCGATTAGCTTGGCTTTCTCCCACTTAATGAAGCATTGGGTTTCTTTAATTCTTCCTTCCAGTGAGGGAATCATGCAGGCAGTTAGCCTTTGAAAAAACCCATGCAATAATGTGGAGAGACAAAGCAACAACAAAATAAAGGAACTTTTCCGCCCACTGTCTGAGGCCAACGTCCTTTTGTTACTGTTCCCCAGGTACCGAAGGATTGTGTCTAACAACTGCACAGATGGCTTGCGAGAGAAGTACATGGCCAAGATGGAGAAATGCCCTGGGAAAGCACCTCGGGGATTGCACATCCTCACCTCCGACGGGAAGCTGGTCATGGAGCAGGGGCACAACGCCACCTTCATCATCCTGATGGAAGAGGTGTGTTAGTGGTCTCAGCAAACTTTTCTCTGTGTGGCAGGACTGGCATTTTTTTCCTTCACTTCTCAGGTTGCTGAGAGGAAAACAGCAATCAAGTAATGAAATTTAGTAAGATGGTGAATGGTCCTGAGATTTATGAGAATTAATAAAAAAAGGGCTACAGTGACACATACAAGCAGGTCATATTGGGTCCCACCAGAGGTGTTTGGTTATCTTGTCTATTAGTGATGATGAAGTTAATGCTAAAGAAAGATCTGATAAAAAATTTATTTTCCCACTCCTTGCTGCGTCCAGTGAACTGCAGTTTATGGAGTTTGTGAGGCAGAAGTGATGTTGCCATGATCAATAAATCTGTATCTGGGATGCAAAGCTTTAACTGCAGCTTTGCTGGGAAAGGTTAAGAGCAGTAGAAAACACGTTCAGACTCATGGGGAGCAGTGAGGGACACTGCTGTTTTGTGGTAGGAATTGAGTCTCCTCAAAGCATCTCTGAGCTCCCCAGCCCATATCTCTCGTATTTATCTGTTACAGTTCCCTCTGTAGCCAACAGCAGCATAAGTGACTCCAGGCCAGGCTGCTGCCAAAAGCATCAAAATGTTGTGGCTCTTCTGGCCAGGGACTGAGGTGGTGCTGGAGAAGCACAACTATTTTTCATCAAGTTTTCTGTCCTGTGTATGTCCGTACTCCAGGGGCAGTACCTGGAGACAGCTGAGGCAGACCACCCACTGACAGACAGACACACTATCACACTAAATTAAATTCTTATATAGTAGTTAAGTATTTCACTGGGACCACACTAATCTGACAGGGCCTCTTTACTATTCCTCAGAGATTCATGCATGCTCTGCTTTTATACAAGGGGGATTTCTTGTCTGCTTAGTGCTTCTTTTCTATTCTGCAGACTTGACATGGTAAGACAATTTGTGTAGACACTCCGAGTGGGAGTTCAGAAAAGAACAGATATAATCTAAAAATTAGGAATCAACTAGTAATTTATTAAGGAACTCAAGCAGAACTGCTGCGTATGAAGAATGATAAACAGATGGAGAATAAGGCAGCAGTCAAGGTAGCTGAAGAGTGGAATCTTTGCAAGGCTTTAGAGATTGAAGAGGCAGCTGAATAAATACGTGAGGGCGTTCACTCTCATGTCCGTTGTTGAAAAATAATGATAGTTAGAAAAACATTTCATTGAAACAACTTTTTTTCCCAGAGGAAGAGGATCTTCAAGGACATGTCTCGGTAGGTGAACAGCTTATTCCTCAGAAAGTTGTGTTGAGTTTGTTTCTTAAAAGATGTTTCAAGAAGAGAAGAAAAGAAAAGGGACACTGAGATTTTGGACTAAAGCATTCCAGTCTCTTAGTGTGAACCTGAGAAAAAATGCGTTGAAGAATTCTTTATTGGTTGGAAGAAATAATTTCTGTAGAGGTCTTAATTGTTACTTACCTTGCTGCCATAGAGATTAATTTCTGACTTCCTTCACCTTCTCTGGTCAGTCTGTTTACTGGTGGGTTGTTTTGTACCTGTGTTTACACTTCCTTTCTGAGCCAAACAGCAGCCTGACAAGCCCTCCCGTGGACACATCTGTGTGGTTTCCATTCAGCCTTCCAGTTGTGTCAGGCTGGACTTATTAGCCAGTAGTTCTTTCCCACCTTCTGGAACACACCCTTCATATGGAGGTGACTGACCTTTAGGCTGTCAGTGGTAAATGAAGACTTCATCACAGTTAATCAAAAACTGAATTTCTCAGGATTTACAGAATTAGCTTTAGTAGTATTCTTGAGAGTGGTATTCAGAAAAGGTGCGTGGCAATGACTACAGACAAAGAAATGCAGAGTGACTGATGGTTTTCAGAAATATGGGGCTGGACTGTGATTTGGACTGTGTATATATGCAAGGGCACATGAGGAGATAACAACCTTTTAAGACAGTTTTTTTTTTTTTAATCTGAGTTTGGGTTTGATTGCAAGACAATAATAGACTGCCAAATAGTTGCTGTGGAGTTGTGGCCTTGACCACGTCTGTTCACTGATTTCCATACTCAGAGCTCCAATCTTTGTGACAGCCCATAGCTTCTTCCCTTTCAGTGATTTATGGGGCTTAAAGCAACAAAATATGCCTTTTGAATATATATGGATAAGAATGATTTTTTTTTTCTTTTGAAATGCCTTCACTTCCTTTCTATTTTAATTTATATTCATAAGCTCCAGAATATCTGGCATCTTTGTGTGGGACTAGCATGCTTGTTTTAGTATTTTAAATACTGGATACAGAGGTATGGAAAGGAGAAAGAAAACATGATTAGTGTCATGGGCAGACTTTGCATTGAAGACCCAACTCATAGTTGGGTGAAAAGATCATCTGCTACTGTTTAGTCAAGAAAAATCTGTTCCTGCTTCTCATTTCAGAGAGAATGATATTGGAGAAGCAAGAAGGAAATAGAAAAGAGAAGTAGAAAAGTAAGGCAAGGGAGATGAGCTGCCATGATTGGTGCAAGAGATTTCAGCCTGAGGTCATCAGTGATGAATCCAGCCCAGATCAAATTTTTATCCTCTGTTCAGTATCTTCCATGTGAGATGAACTTGTGGTCTTAGTTCATTCCCTTGAGAAGTGGTTTTGAAAGGTTTAACAAGCTGTGGGAGCCTTTCTATCAAATAACTGAATATCCCAAGAGTGTGATTTTGCTCCTGCTAGAGAAATTTTTAGAGTGACTTTAAAAACTCTCTGTCTAAAGGATGTTATTGACCACTCAATATTATAGGTATGTTTTAGTGTCACTACCACTTTAGTCCTTTCTGATTGCTCTTTGGTTTATACTGAATTTTTAATGTCCTAGTAGAGCAGGGGTGAAAATGGTGCCCTCAGCAAGTCCATAGTCAAAACTCCCCTGGCTCCCATGGAATGGGAATGATGGAGCAAGGAAGGAGAGAGATCTAACATATATAACCAAATACCCATGTTTCAAAACTAGATGCAATAATGCTGATTAAATGAATATCTGAAGACCCCAAGCATATACTCAAAGCAAATTCACATCCGAAAAATACCCTTCCTGCAGTCTTATTTCTTCATGCAAGAGGAGGATAAAGTCTGTGGGGGCTGCTAATGTCCTGATTCACACAGGGGACCTGCTTCATTGTGATCTGGCTTCTTGTGTGTGCTCCCTCTGCATTTACAACTAAAATGGGGTTTATGAGATGACTGTGAAATATTTCTGAATTTCGCATTAAAAAAAAGAGTAAACTTATGAGCAGAAATTTTTCAGTTTCTATTTTTTTAAACTTTCAAATCACATCATCAATATATCCAGGGACTGACTTCAGTTTGAGGTCAGAAACATCTCCAAAATGTAGCAGTAACTTCTTCACTCACAGTGAATACAGTGCAGATCTTTCATGAAAGGAAATTACTTGGCACAACACATCTTATATATATGCAGAAAGCTAAAGCTGCAGAGATTTAATCTGAGTTGTAGTTTTATTTCAGTTTAGTGAAATCACTGCAGTGGGCTTTAGCTTTGTTTAAATTAGCCTTGTTTTGTGTTACATTAGTCAGCTGGGGGCAAGTATAAAATAAGGCTCCAAGAAAACTAAATAACAGACACTTCTACAGTTCTACTACAGTAGTTTAAAGCATGATTTAAACTAAAATAGTGCAACTTCTGTCTCTAGACAATACCTGTGGTGCTGGAATCTCTTTCTTGTCTGTTGTTCCCTCCTTCATTTAATAACTGTCATTGGCAGTAATCCTAGAAGAGATTTTTTCATCATCTGCTTCATTCTCCTGTGTATCCAGACCCTGTCTCTGTGTTAACTGACATTAGACAAAAAAATCTGTCAGTCCTCAATGTGGGACACAACCTGTATAAATTCAGCCATCCTGAAGTTACATGTCTAGCTGAAACTAGTCTTCTAAACTCTCTCTCCTCAGGGGTGGATATTTGCAAAAGATGATTCGTGTCACCTGTTTCAGTTACCTTAGGATGGGATGTTGCTCTTTAGCTGTCTGTGTCTGGCCACTTTGGGGAATGACAGAACAAAGCTCAACTTTTTTGGAAAACTTACACCTTTGTGTCGGTGCTAATGAAATTAGTGGGATGGGGGTTAATAGAAATCCTTTTTTATCACCCCAGTGATAAAAAGGGCTTTCTCTGTTTCAGGGCGATCTCCAAAGGACAAACATCCAGCTTGATTTTGGAGATGGCATCGCAGTATCCTATGCTAATTTCAGCCCTGTGGAGGATGGCATCCGGCATGTGTACAAGAGTGCTGGAATCTTCCAGGTGACGGCGTATGCAGAGAACAGCCTGGGTTCAGACACTGCTGTCCTCTTCCTGCACGTGGTCTGTGAGTACTTCCACTTGCCAGATTCCCTGGGCCAAAACCTGACCTCACTGAGAGTTCCTGCAGCTTCAGTGGAGCCTAAGAATAGCTGCAAACTCACATACACGTGCAGCTCATGCTCTTCCAAAGGCTTGGGCTTCGAGGCGCTGTTCTAGCTTGTTAAGTAGACTTTATTGAATGAAGGGGAAGGGAAGGGTTTTTTGATACAAGTATATTTGCAGTCCTCAGAGTTATGGAGAAAAGGTTAAAAAATGTCTGTTGGGCTTTCTGAAAGGGTCAGAGACAAAGCAGGATATGAAACAAAGTCCAAATGTGCATTTTCGATACGTCTTATTCTGAGAAGTTTAGATTAAACTAAATTCTAAGTCAGTTATTCAGGATTTCAGAGTTTACAGTGCTAATTAAATGAAATTAAAGGATTGTGCTGCGCATGCTTCCTGAGATACGAATGTCCTGAGTGCTAATGTGTGCTTTTCACATTTCATGTGTTTGACATGCATCCCTGATGTTCCTGTCGTATTTGGTAGATCAATGCAATTTCTCTCCACTTGACACATGAGCAAACTCAAATATAGAGCTCTCAGTTAACTTCTCAAAGCCACAGGAGAGAGCAGAGGGTGTAGAATGCAGGATGAGATCAGAAAGAGCCCACCTCTTTGTTATTCCCTACGACTATTAGATCTTCTGTGTTCAGATGTACCCCATCAATTTTGCCCCTAATGGTGATTGTAGCTATGTCTGTCTTCCCTCTTTACCTGCCAGAATGTCTTACATCCTGTATTTGAGCTTTTCTGCTGAAAGGAAGTGCATAAGAAATTTCCAAAACTCAAGAACTTTTCTCACTGTTTTAATTTCCAGCTCCCTGTGTGAAGGAATAAATGTTCCTTGAAGCTTTTATTATGCTCATAATTCCCTCAAAGTCAATCATGGCTGCACTTAACAACCTGTTATTAGAGCATTAACTGGTTTTTCCTTCACCTTGGGCCATTAGCTGACAAAAGTGATGGTTACCTGGTAATAACAACCAGATTTGTATGGATTATCTGATTTTTCTCAAAGGAACTACTTTTTCACGGTGAGGATTTTAAAGCAGAATGCAACAAAGGACAGTTCCTTGGCCTGGTTTTGCTGCTCCACCCTTTTTTTCATCAACCTTTCAGATCTCTCGTTTGACTTTTATAGCATTCATAAGTGGCCGATTTATTATCATTATCTCTAGGGAAATATTTTGCAAGCACATTCATGCTAATGCTGAAATAAGATGATACCTCAGTGCTAGACTTTTAATATATTTAGATGTACTAGTCAATGTTAGAGGTTTGACCTTGAAGCTCAAATGTACAGACAAAAATGCATGTGAATCATTTTCTTGTTCATTCTTATTATACAATCTGTCTGGGACTAGAATGCTGTGCTAAAATATATATATATATATATATAAAAGAAAAGGGCTCTTTGGCCTCAAGCAACATAAATTTTCTACCCTGCAACTTTATTAGCAACCAGTCAGTTTTTCATCTTTCTGAAATCTGCTATCAATCTGTTTAACTTCATATTTGAGGGAAGCAAAGATATTAATGTTTTTCTTCTTACATGCACTGTCACAAAATATTTGTGGGAACCTTCTACTCTTGCAAACCCAGAGTACTTCCTATGGTCAGAGTTCAGGAGTGACTTGCTGATAGAGACCTCTTGGGAAAAAGCCAAAAAAAAAGATCAAGTTTTAAGGAGCCAAAAGCAAGAATAGAGTCCTTTTGTGCTTGGAGCTGTATGTTCCAGTGGAAAAAGAACAGCTCTTGCTCTCCACAATCTTTGTAATCCAAGAAGATGGAAAACTGATTAATGTTCCCATTTCATTTTTGAAGAGCTGAGAGGTAACACAAGAAGATTGTCTCAGTTAAAATCACCAAATTTCCTGCTTCCCAGAATGAATGCCTTATTAAAAAAATAAAAAAAGAAATCTGACTTTTCTTATTTTGTCCTTTCTGTCTCACTGGGATAGTCTATCAGTTTGCTGTTTTAAAGGTACTGCCCAGAAAGTAACACTGTCTGTCAGGCAGCAGTAATCAGCTGAAATTCAGTGCCAGTGGAAACAAAAGATTAAACAAGAAAAAAAACAATGGAGATAGCAGAAGCTTTAAACAAACTACTAAACAAAACCTCAGTATTTTTTACACATGTCGTTTTTTCTACAGAGGAACTGCCTTCTGAATTCAGGACATCATGACCTGGACTTACTCTGGGTATTTGCATTTATTAGATGCAATTTTGCGTTGGTACTTTGTTATTTTTTAAGTCTTTCAGAATCAAGTGCTTCTGACAGTTACATGCTTTGGTATGCCAATGAACACATCTTTCAAGTGTTTCCTGATGTTTTTCTAGGGGTAGCTGACTCCCCAAAGATTTCCCAAGGTCAAGCCTAAGTCAAAAAGATACCAAGGATTTTCAAAATCATGAGCTCTTTATTTTAGAGACCTTTTAAAAATCTGTCAGGGCTATTTAATCAAGTCATAAATGCCTCTTATATAGCCAGATTTAAGCCATCTTGGCTAAAATGATTTCCCCACAAATCTTAGTAGCTCAGTGGCTATATTTTCAAGAAAAAAATCTTCTTTCTCTCTTGTGTCCTATCCCTCTAGCTTTCAATAGAAGCTTCCCTATATAATGCAAAACCAGTTCATTGTTCTTCTTCAAAATGCATTTAAAAAAATTCTTCTAAAGAAAGTGCTGACCCTGTCTGAAAATTAGCACTGTGGAAAATATTCATTTCTGGCTCCCCTAAAATTAAGAGGGCAAAAAAAAAAAGTTGTATTTATAAATCTGATATCTTTTTCTGTTGTTTATTAACTGCTGAAATTCTCTTTTATTTCTAAACTAGGCCCTAAACTGCTGACATAGGACTTTTGATTTATTTTAAGGAAAGATCCTTGCTGTTCACAACTGTGCGGGGAAGATTTAACTCAAAGCCTCTAATAATGAACTCTCGTCCAACAGGTCCAGTGGAGCACGTCCATCTGAGTGTCCCCTTCGTTGCCATCAGAAATAAGGATGTCAACATTACTGCAGTAGTCTGGCCCAGCCAGGCAGGCACACTTACCTACTTCTGGTGGTTTGGCAACAGCACCAAGGTACAGATACCCTTCGGTTCATTTTTCCTTCCTGAGCTTGTCATAACACACAGGGAATTCTCTCTGCCCTAGTAAAAGTTCCTTGCCTTTGCTTCTTTTGTGTTTTAGTTTTTTCCTTGCCTGAAAAGGGTTGTCATTATCTGAACTTCAACCTCTGTGGATGTATTTCCTTCTGTCTTGTGCTGTCCTTAGGAGTCATTACTGTCTACATCTGGTTGTTATAGCCCTACTGAGTTTTGAAGACCACTGTTATTACCAGCGTTCACTTGCAACTTAACTGAGCTATGTCTGGAATAATGCTGGCTTTCAACACAGTGCTTAAAAACTGCTGGTGCTCAAATAACGCGGGGGGTTTCCATTATGTACCAGTATGCAGTACTTAATGCTGGATTCCAACATGGTACTTTAAAGCTCTTGGTGCTCAAATAAACAGTTGTATCCAGAATTTCAAGCTGAAGAGTCGGGCTATATTAGGCAGATGAGACTTCTTTGTGTTGAATTTTCAAATGATGTGTATCGTAACTGCATGTATTATAAAGAGCTTTTTTTTCAATAGTTAAGGTAAGTGAAACTACAAGTTAACGTCATGCTTTCAAATGGAGAGAGCAGGATTGCTTATTAGCTCCAGTTTTTATTGTAGGCTTTGGGAGTGAGACAGGCATTTTTCTCCATTCTTACAGTTATGAAATGAACAGCTGTTAATTTTGCAATGTAGTTTCTGCTGTTACTTACAAAAGCAGTTTAAATCACATCATTGTCTATGTTTGCAATTGAAGGTGTGCACTGAGGTGAAATCACAGCAGAGAGAAATGGGGATTTTACACTAAATATGGAATTGGAGATAAAAAATAGGCACAGAATTATTTTGTTTTCTCTTTGACAAAGCTGCTTAGTTTTAACCTCTTACCCTAGCTGCCAACAATATCAGGAGAGGCAAAATAAAAACAGTAAGTGCTGCATCTACTGGGATTTTACATTCAGTTAGGAAGCTCACTGTAAGAACTTGCTTATTTTTGTGGAAGTCTAATTGAGGCACATGAAGGGCTCAGGAGCAAAAACTTGTACTGTAACTTGGCAAATTGCTGTGCCTTAGCTGAACTATGGCAACCACCCACATATCCACATCAAGTACCAGGTAATTCCACATAGTTTATGCTGCACTGAAATACAGGGTTGCAAAATCACATTATGGTTCAGATATTTTTAGCTTAGTGCTCACATATGGAAAACCATTAATGTGCATCTGGTACAATTTACATGCTGGAATTTGATCATCTGCTTAAGTCCTCCAGAGTAGAGTTGTTTTGCCATTGTTTTTCTCCTTACTATAGAAGTTGATGGTGAATAGGGCCTTTAAAAATATTTTTTTTGAAATAGAAAGTAATCTAGAAAAGGTAGAGCAAGGCAGTGGTGTTTGTTGAAGAGTTTTGTTCAGTTCTCACGGCGCTTGTTTCTGGGCTGGAAATATGATCTGTTTCATCTTCTAACTTAAATTTCAGACCCATAGGCAGGAGAGTACAAGCAGATATGGATGTGTTTGGGATGGATGCTTTGGACACAGCTGCACATGGAGCAGCTGATCCTTTGACACCTTGGCAGGATTGTACACAGTGGGAAATATGAAAGACTAAATATGGTGCTGCTTACCTGTGTCTGAATCTCAGACCCAGAGCACTTTTCATTCTTCACAAAGCATTATCTCCAGCTACCCCATGGAATGTCCTTTAACTCCGACAGAAGTATGGCAAAGGATATAGACATAGCTGTATCAGCCACCTTTTTTTCAGAGCAACAGTCTGCATCACATCAAAATTCCTCCTGGGATGTTTAATGTGTATGTCAGATCCTTCTCTGTGCCCACTCATGAGTAAACCACGGTGTTCTGAGTAGAGGTGGAATATGGGGACACTGAATTAAAGGATGAGGTGTGTAAAATTGTGACTGGTATTATTAGATGATATATTTTAGTTCCATGCTGAGGGGCTGCACCTTCTTTTCCTGCTCAGCCCATAGCCATCCCAGGCAGAGCTAGATGTGTCTCATGTCACTGTGCAGTCTCACTCTGCTGCTGCGCAGGAGAATATTGCCTTAGACTCAAACAACCTGGCTGAGACTCTTCTGCTGCTCTCCCCACCCTGCTGAAACTCCTGTACTGAATTTCTACTGTACTGGTTTTTGCAGTATGCCCAAAGGCCAATTTGCCTGAATTAACACAGGTCCAGTTTAATAAATGTATTCAGCTGTCTAATAGGTTTGAGCAAATGAACCTTAAACTACTTGATTTAATTTAGAGTTAGTTTCCAGGTCTTGGTTCTTGAATTAAAATTAAGGAATTGGCTGAATGTTAAAACTCCATGATGGAGGTGAAATCATCCATGATAATGGAATGTCCAGCATGCACACATGCAAAAAGAAAAAACTGTAATTTTAAAGGCCAGATTGCATCCTCTTATCTGCCTTTGCACAGAACCACAACCTGTAACCTCCAGGAGGATTGCTGATATCAGTGCAGTTTGATACAGACCTGCTCAGCTTCTCCAGGGTCCATGTATATCTCAGTAAATGTTAGCTGGGCCCCCAGGGATGGCACAAGCTTGGACTGTGTGTGCTATGTGATAAGACTTTTTGGGTTTTACTGCTTTTTCAGCTCATGGATGAGGGATCAGAGGAAGGTGGTAGTCTAGGGGGAGAGAAATGTGTTTGCCAGTCTGGCCTATGCCAGTGGAAATTATGATTTGGCTATGAAAATGGCATATGTGACCACTATTGTGAAGTGCAGACAGGTTGGCAGCCTGATGAGATAAGGTGTGAGAGATGGAAGGTGAAAGCTGAGAAGTTTATATCTGAAAACGAACTGGCAATGTAGTGAAGGGACAACAGCAATGGTACAATGGCTTTATCTGTTCTCTCAGACCTCTGTGTGCTTTTGCAGTGTAGATTAGTATCACTATTTCCATTTTTGTAGTTTCTCTAAATGAAGATTTTTTTTTTTCTTTAGACCAGTTGTCAGATCAGTGACACTGTGAGGGCTGGACCTTTGGTTTTCAATTATGGTGGGTTGATGCTATCTGGACACCAGGTGCTCACTAAAGCCACTCTATCGCTCCCTCCTCACATGGGCAGGAGAAATAAATATAACAAAACTAGTTCATAATAACGACAGAGAGATACTGATTACTGCTAGAAACCACAGCAGCCTTGACTTTGTGAAACTAGTGTAATTTATTATCAATCAAATCAGAATAGGATAATGAGAAATAAAACCAAATCTTAAAACACTTTCCTGCATCTCTCCTTTTTTCCCAGGCTCAACTTCACTCCTGAATTCTCTACCTTCAGCAGTACAGGGAGACAGGGAATGGGTGCTGTGATCAGCTCATCACATGTTGTTTCTTCCAATGTTTCCTCTTCAGTGGGAGAACACCTCACACTCTTCCCTTGCTCAGAGGGAGTCCCTCCCACAGGAGACAATTTCCCATTAATTTCTCCAACGTAGGCCCAACCCATGGGCTGCAGCTCTTCACGAACTGCTCCAGCGTGGATCCCTTCCACAGCCACATTCTATCAGCCCTGTCAGCAGGAATTATGCCATGCTTTCAGCCTGGTTAGCATAGCTTGCCAGCTTGTGGCTGGAGCTTGCTTACAGACTCACAGCATGGTCAGGGCAATGCTGGATGTCCTCACTCTGACCTGAGCAGTGTTGCTCTGTGAGAGATAAATGGATTTGTGGTCATAAAAGCAAAGGCTGGCTCTGAATCTGAACAATATGGATTGTTTGAAGAAGCATCTGCATCTTTGGTTTATTTTCAATTTGAATTTGGGTTTTGTGCAGCAAATACAGCAACTGAGCTCTGTGAGTGTGTGTACAACACTGCATTCTGCTGCACTAATTATGAATTGCTGACTGTGCTCTGCTGAGGAGTCCATATAAAATAGGTTGTGGTTGAATGGAAGAATATTTCAGAAAACTTGTACTGAAATGAGAGAAACCTCTGCCTGTGGGACACTTCTCACAGGATAGTGTTTGGGCCACCTTTAGTCTTTAGAAGGGCATGCAAAGTTGTAGCACCACACCTGTATCAAGGAGAAAGGACAATATTGCCTGGTGGATCAGTCAGGTGCATGTTGTGATCCTGAGTTAATCTCACTCTGATTTTGATATTGTCATTTGTGTTTGCCTCTTACAGCCCCTCATCACCTTGGAGAGCAGCATCTCATACATGTTCACTGCGGAGGGGATGAACACTGTCACCGTGCAAGTTGCTGGGGGCAACACCCTCATCCAGGACACCAAGGAGATCGCAGTTCATGGTACCCTCAGCCTTCTGCCATCACATCACGGGGGGCTGAAGGACAGACAATCACTGCCAATCCAAAATGAGCTCTAGGATAGTGCCTGGAGGAACCTCTGAAGGCAAACTTCTGATGAAAATGTAGTTCAGATGTGTCAAGATGCCAAAATATAGAAGTGAATAGGATGGGGCAGCTAATCAAATTTGAAACCACAGCATTAATAAGGTGGCTGGTGTCTCCTGTGTCTGTTGGTCTGTCTGTACACCCAAACACGGAACTACCATACATAAAAAACACTTGAACCAGACTGTGGAAAGAAATTGTCACAGTGCCTCATTAAGGTGATCTGAATGGTGTCCCTGGCAGTGACTGTACAAATGACAGGGGTCAGGAGGGGTCTGGAAAAGAGAACAGAAATGATTCTGTTGTTGGTATCACTCTCTATCTTTCATGTCACAGCTGGAAGTCTGAGTGTGCCTGCTGGACTTCCCCATGGGTAATGCTGGGTATGTTCTTGCCATATCTGCATGTCCTGGGCTTCAAAAAGCATCCTTTGGCAGACAACAGAGCAGGATCCATCCCTGTTTGTGGCTTGATAAATCCTGGGTGAAAGGGCTCTCTCTCTCAGCAACTTTGGCCAGGACTTTGAGATTTCTCCAGAGAATAATTTCCACCCAGGGCCAGTCTTAATTATCCTTATCCAGTTATTGGCATCCAGCATTTGAGGACAAGCTTTTCTTTGACATCAAGTTTTATTGAGAAATCTGGGCTTCAAATAACTTGGTTACTTTGAAGCTCAGCGCTGTGTAGTTGCATTATGTGTGTCTTCTTTCAGTAATTAAATACAAACAAATATCTTGATGTATACTCAGATTTAACAACCAGTTAAATATATATTTATTGATTGTCTGGCCATGAAATACAATAGGCTTTAATAATTTGTTAATTATTAAAGCCTATTTATTAGTTTATTAGTACCCAGACTTGCTATTATCAAATATTGGAACACTCTACTTCATAATTTTGAGCACCGCAGAATGCAGTATTTACTTCTGGGAAATTTCCATCTTTCACTAGTTTCTGGAATAAACCAGAATCAAATATATTTAAGAGTGATCCCTACAGGTGATCGTGATCTTTAGTCCCAGTAGGTCCTACAGAGTGCTCCTCACTCTGTTTTTAAACACCTTGGAAGAAATTTTGCCATTCGTTTAGAAGATCCAAAGCTTTGGGTTTTATCAGAAAGAGAAATTGACCCATTTGGATGTAATCCAAATAGCCCTATGCAGTGCTGTGCTGCAGACTGACCTGGCCTGAGGAAGGGGTCCTCCCAGTCCCCCAGTCTGGTGATCAGATCAAGTCTGAGTGCATAAATGAGTGACACCTTTAGTAAACATGTCCTCTGATAAATTTGTATCCTGATCTGTGTCCTGAGTCAAGTGATTATGGGTCTAGGCTATAACCTAGGCATGGACTTCTGGTGTTATCTGTGGAGGAGATTTATTCAGATATGTTCTTAATTTGAGATAACAGGGAAATTTGCTCAAAAAATAACTTGGACATGGTATTAAGAGGTCAAAAGTCAAAGATTCTATATATCTGACTCTAGGTTAAACCTTCAGAACTGGATAGACTTTCTCTGCTCTCTTTCATGCTTCTTTTATTTCAAAATATACTGTACCATCCAAAAAGAAAGAACAGATCTTGCAAAAGATGCCACTTTAATTGTGTCCTGGCACATCCCTGCTTTTCTGTGGATTTCCTCATTTATACTCTGGCAGGTTTATCTTGATTTAAAACTAGTACCTTCTTACAAATGATTAATGGTACTTATTTGAAGTGTCTGGAGATCGGTTGCTTCAAGGTGAGGCACAGCATATCTCCAAAACTAGAAGGGAGAGTCTTCTGCACTGAGAACTTCCATATGAATGTGATTCCAATCCCAGATCTGTGCCTTCCACTGCCCCAAAGGCATTGTGCATAGCTGCCATAAGAATTCCAGACTTGTCCTTTGGTGACATCAGTGGGAAGAGTTGGAATTGGAGAAAAATTTAAATTGTTCTGTATTTTAAGCCTAGAAAGCTTTTCTTCCTCCCAGCAATCAGTCAATCAGTAAGGAATTTCCAAGTGTCTCCTCAATAACCTTTGCTTGATCAGCCAGTCATTAGCACCGCTGGGCTCTGCCTTGTTGGGGTATTAACCACACCCGGCCCCCCTCCAGGAGAGTAAACAGAAAACATTACTTACTGCAATTGTTTGCTCTGCAATTGCACAGACAGGACTCCCAAATTTCAGCCAGGTGATGCCTTATTTGATGGTCAACTTACTTGTGAGCAGAATCTGAAGATGTTGAGTGGCAAAATTACAAAGCCCAGAGGCATCACGAAGGCATCCTCTCACTTCTCTCATTCTTGTTTCTGTTTCTCTGAGGAAAGCCAGAGGTTGGCATTAGGGCAAAATGTCCTTTATAAGTACCATTATAAGAATTCTTCCCTTGCAAGCTTTCTGTCCTGCTTAGTGTTAGCCAGCCTTTTCCTTCCTTCAGCCTTTTCTCTCCCTTTTGCTTTAAGATAGTTATGGTCCTCCTGTTGTCTTCTGCACTCTTGCCTGCACCTTAAATGCTGCCCATTTAATATTCTCATACTTTTTTTTTTTTTTTTTAAATTCCAGAGTATTTCCAATCTCAGCTCCTGTCATTTTCTCCCAACTTGGACTACCATAACCCTGACATCCCTGAATGGAGACAAGACATTGGCAAAGTCATCAAGAGAGCACTAGCACAGGTGAGCATCTGTTTCCTTGTCTACACTAACGTCTACTAGGCTGTTAAAAGATGTAGCTATTTGCAGTGGTAGCATAAAAGAATGGGTAAGGACAGCAGTGATGAAACTATCATTCAAAAAAAAAAAAAGCTTCATAAATATGCTGTATTTATATTCAGCATATTCTGCTGTATCTTTTTGCAGAGCCAAACTATATTGATAATTTTGTGGAAATATTACAATCACTTTTATTAATATTTCTGAGTACTTTTGAGCTTTTAATATCCTGGAGGATTTTGCATATTCTAGATTGTAATAGTATCATTATTATTCTTGTTTTGACAAACTGATATGATGGTATCTACTGTTTTCTACTCCAAATATTTGGTTAGTGTTGCTGTGTGTTGTCAAACAGCTGATCCACTTCATCCCAGAAGACAGATATTGTAGTATTCTGGATACATGAGGAAGATATTTTTATCTCTTCCTGATAGTCAGCAGTTCCACATGCAGATAAGTGTGGCAACTGGTGAACATTTTAAAGCTCTACTCCCTTTCCAACTGGGGCAAAAAATGAGGATTCAGAGGGAAAATAAACTTACCTTTAAAATACAGGATAAAGAGAGACTTCTGTAGGTGGAAGATACTGAATCTTCCTTTGGGATTAATTAGAATATGTAAACTAGTACTCATATTCTTGCAGGAAAGGGGACTGATATAAGAATCACTTATATCAGTCAGAGACTTTTTAGTTTTGTGTGAAATTAGGAGCTAGATTTAGACAAGCTTTTGTGGGTTTTGCATTCTGCCAAAAATGTATCGTTGGCTCTTTTTTGCTTTAGCTACAGCTGTTCTTAGAAATGGAGGCTGATTATTTTTACTGGAATATACATTCCTCCTCAGCTTTTCTCATCTGCAGCCCACACAAAATTTACAGTTTATATGCCTTTCCCTGATTGTTTTTCCATCCCGAGAAAATACTAAGTTTATTTTCTTAATATGTTCTTCCCTTTTACTGGGTTCAGAGTCAAGCTTCTAGGAAAAAATAAATTAGTGTGCCAAATGTGGATCCCCATAGCCTGATAATAGAAGGTGATTGCAGACACTTTTCTTCATATTGTCCCTGTTAGTTGTACATTTACCAGTGGTTGCTCTGAGAAAGACTCTCTGGGTGTGACTTTGGGTTGGTTGTTCTTTTGGAGCAAGGAGGACTACATGGAACATTCAGATCTGGAGACATCCTAGGTTTGGACTTTGCGTTGAGATCTTTGTGCCCGGGGGTGCTGTCAAGCCTGTGCTCACTTCTAGGAAGGAAGTAGAGTGGATCTTTAGTAGAAGGTCAATTTCTGACCCACCAAATACACAGAACAGCTCATTAGGACCACGAGAACTACAGTGGAACTGGCAAGTAACAATTTGATGGGAGCACCATTTCTGGTAGTGAATGGAAACATAAGGAACAAAATAGCAGCTAGAGACCTCCTTTTTTACTTTTCTTGCAGGTGACTGGTATCCCTGATGAACAGATCTTGGTAGCTGTGTTCCCTGGGCTGCCTACTTCAGCTGAGCTCTTCATACTGCCCCACAAAAACACAACAGAGAGGAGGAAAAGCAGCGAGGCTGATCTGGAGCAAGTAAGGAAAGAAGGAGTCGTGGAACATTTATTCCTGTCCTGTTGTTTGCAGATGGGACCCTGAAGTTGAACAGCATTGGAAATACTTACAATAAGTGTGGTGGAAATGGATGCATCTGGGACTGTGACAGGATAGTTTATGGCATTAAAGAAAATTATTTTCAGAGGAAAAACAGGATTTCCTAATACCTCACTGAGATATGTCACAGTCTACCACTAGCAGGGATTCTTCCTAAATCAGTGGAGTGTCTTTTTACAGTAGTTATGGCCAAAGGAACCTTGAATATGTACTCCCTCTACTCCCCGGAGGAATGCTAATAGAGGGAGGCCAAAGCAGCAAGATAATATACTGAGGTTTACTAAAAATAAATCAGGCTCTTCAGCTCATAGATCACTGAAACAAGACCTCTTTTCTTTTTTTTCTTTTTCTTTTTTTTTCTTTTTTTTTTCTGCAGCAGAGAATGGCCTGTGCAAACTATATTTGGAAGTTACAATATCCATCCATTTAGAGAAATAGGTAATTACAGTGATGAATAGCAACAGTGATATGCAGGCAAGGAAAAACAGCACTAGGCTGCTGGAGCTTTCATGTTAGAATTACCAAGTGATTAAATCAGGTCTATAAAGGCAAAGGAGTAAAGTACTGCTGGAAAGGCTGCTTGGCTCTAGCTCATGTTCTTGTATGCAGGATTTTTGCAGTGTGCAAATTATGTGTGAGCCCATCGCCAAGTAACTCTTGGAAGTTTGGATCAAACATTAAATAATTCAGAGGACTGGTAAATTCAGTGGAAGTTCTTGTCACCCACTGAATAAAGTCAGTTCCTGCAGGGTAGTTCCTTTGCCCTAGGAAGTTATCAAAGCTGGCCTCCTAAATTTATGGTGGTCAGTGTGCAGGAGAGATGCATTGAGGTGGGAAGCTTTGAAAGGCTTTTTGAAGGGATGTTCTTGGAGTGATTTCTGTCCTGTTCAGTAGGATCTACCAGTATTAAAACTCCTGAGCAAGCTGTTGTGTCAATATTTCATCTATCAGTGTTCTGCTGACATCTCAGTTAGATTTATTACTAATTGACCATGAGGCCTGAAGCTCTAGTGCTCTAATTTTAGTTGACAGTCTACTCAGCTGTACTTTGGCACCTGTTGTTGCCTTCTGCTTGAGGAGCTCTGCCTGGAGAGTAGGTCGTTAGAACTACTCATTAGCTGTGCCCTGTCCAGCAGAACTGCTCTGTGGAGATCAGACATGAACAAAATGGGAATCCAGGGTGATGTGCCAAGTACGTGCTCTGGGGCAACTAAATAACATATCAAAGCTGGGTTGCTCATCTCCCAGCTCAGCAATTCCAGTAAACTCTAATCCAAGGCACCTCTTCCAAGTGAAGGAGAAATATAGTGAATTTTCCATTGATCTTAAGAACTGGATTGTCTCATTCCCAATAGCCTATTTAAATAAAAGCTACACGGCAGGATCAATGGGAATAAAGAAATGTAAGTCTGGACTGCCTTACTCAGTTTCATTATCCACCAATGAAAGGCCACTATGTCGGTGATTTCCAAATGCATTTGTCAAACTCACAGGATGTTGTGGAAGGTGAAAAGGTCCTTTGTTATTTTCCCTCTTCCCGTAGCCCCCAAAAACAAAAAAAAAAAAGTTGCTAACATTCTTGGTTTGCTTCCCAGGAGAGAAATAATAACATACAAGGAGAGTCTCAAAAGTTCTGTAGGGGAGACTTGCATGCAATGACATCCAGTTCCACCTAAATCACATATGATTTCTCTCCACTTCCTCAGTCCCTGCTGAAGCCAGTAAGAGATGTCAGCCGCTATTCACAGGCTTTGCGTATTCCTGAATGTTCTCCAGGCTTTGCCACCTTCTATACTGTAACTGTTGTGCCTCTCCTTATTTCATCAGGTGGTAGAAATCCTTTTTAATGCTCTCAACCAGAACCTGGTCCAGTTTGAGCTGAAGCCTGGTGTTGAAGTGGTCGTTTATGTTACTCAGTTAACATTAGGTGAGTCTGGAGTCAAAGGCATATCTGTGCTTCTCCTGAGGCTTCAGACAACCCCAGGAGAACCAGTCTGCATCAGAGCACTCATACTTTGGTGTGTGACACTGGGAAATGTGCCAGTCGAGACACTCTGGTGGAAGCAAGAAGTGTTAAAACCAACCCATCAGGGGCATCTTCATGCTCCAGTTTGTACAAGTATAAAATGTACCTTGTAAGACTTCCCTATGGCTTAATTAACAAGTGCACTGGTGTTTTTCAAGTGTTTCAGAAAACCAGGTGAATGGTGTTCTATTAAGTCCTTATTGAGCACCTGTGGAATTCAGTGGGGATATTACTAAGTTTCATGGATGTTGGATCAAATCCTTATAGCAAAGGGCTTGTTACTGTTATGACTAGCTAAGAAGCTTTAAAGGGGCAAAGTACTCATGAAAAGATCTAAGCCTCTTATAGGGAATATGTGCCTGAATATTGAGTTCTACAAATTAGAACCTAAATTTCAGCGCTACCTGTCTCCATCTTCGCACAAAGTAACAGAGTTCTTTAAGCTTTGTCACCCCTTTTACTTTAAACCAGCCTAGTGTGAAGTCTCAGCTATTGATGAGACAGTGATGGTTACAGAGGAGGTGATGGATTTTTTTTGCCCTTGCTTTTTATGACTGCCCTTGCAATGGTCTGAAATGTGGGATCTTTTGCAAGTACCATTGCTGATAGCCTCTCTTAAAGATTGGGATTAATATCCCACAATAACACACTTCAGCTTCTTTTCAGAGAGCTAAGAACTGGGCTAAATCAAGGCTTATGACCTTTCCTACACATAATGCCTTTTTACCTTCACTCTCTAACTGCTCTTTTGGAATGTGAGTCAAATACTAATAGGAATGGCACCAAATTTATTAATTTACAAAACTGGGATTGCAATACAATGTCTGAGGTCTCCAGGTGGCTGGAATTCTCCAGAATCTGGCTTGGTTCTAGCAAGGCACTGCATTTAACTTCCATTTTGCAGCTATTCTTGCACTCCCTCCAGTGCAGGTGCTGCATTTTTTTCATGACCATTCCCTTAGTGTTTTGACTTGGATTAAATGACAGTCTTTCCCACAGAAGAGTCAGAAGTATTAGTATTATTAGAATACTATCAGGATCAGACTGTTAGGTGTGGAAATTTGGCAGTGAAATCAGAACTAACTCTATTCGCATGACTTTGTCCCTATCTTCAGGGTGACAGAAAAAGAATAGAGAATAGTAAAACACCAAAACCAAATATTTATGCAGAACGAGAAACACTCACTTGCTACTTATAATCATTTGTGCATCATTAGAGACTTCTCATCAGACACTTGATCTCAGCACAGTGCTCAAGCCATTAAGATGGTGTGCTCTGATGAGCTCTTGGAATAGCTGCATAAACAAGGTATAGGAATATACTGTATTTAGCCCAACCAAAATGTCAAGGATCAAAATTTCCAAAATACTATAATGTATTTTGTGCTTGGGCCCAGGATTATTGCTTTGGGCTCCTCCACATTATGAAAACTGACTCAATTTAAAAGTCTCTAAGGTCCTATACAAGGATGGGCCTTGAGGCTTGTCACAAGAGTATGTCCCTGTCAGTATGTCCCAAGATGAATATCCTTGGAAGATGGGAGTCATGCTGTTAATTTATGCTCTAAGGTATCTTCTCCAAAGGGGAATAGTTATGTATTAAGCCACACTTCATAAAATTCATTTCCACTCCAGTACCTGGAAAAACCTGAAAGTAATAGCCCAGAGTGTTACCACAGGAGTGATCAGGCATTCAGCTAAGCGTGGTTTGCTGTGACTTTTCACTCGGGGATGTCAGACTGTGCTGTCCTGAAAATGAACCTTGGCTTTTGAAGGACATGAGAACCAATTGTTTCCTACTGACTGTCTTGCCAAAACCAGCATGCACCACGCAGTAGGGATAAAGCAGATGTGACAAAGACAGAGCTGAGCTCAACTCTCTGGTAGTTATTGTGTTTCCTTGTTATATCCCACAAGTGTCATGCTTTGCCTTTTCTCCTGCAGCACCCCTTGTCGATTCCAGCTCGGGTCACAGCAGTTCGGCGATGCTGATGTTGTTGTCTGTGGTGTTTGTAGGCTTGGCTGTTTTTTTAATCTACAAATTCAAGAGGTAAGTTGAAAAGCTTTGGGGTGGGAGGAGGAGACACTGGGTGGTTTACAGGAAATCTAGGCAGACCTGTGACTGAATTGCAAATGCAGAGGGAATTATGCTGTCCTCAGGCTTAGATGAATGTAGTTCCCAATTTCTCAGAGAGAAAACCATTTACTACTGTTTCTCCACAAAGTTGGTGCTCCAAAAGTTCATCAAGAGCTCAGAAATCATCTTCTGCTTCAGCAGATGTGTTTAAACCACAGACCAGAAATGGGAACCCTTTGTGCTCTCTGAGTGCTGATATACACAAAGCAAGCTCAGTCAAAAACCTCATGATGGATGACTTCACACAGGATACACCCACCTGGCCAGCTGCCTCGTGCAGCAGCATCTCATTTGTATCTTGCTAAGTGAATAGGTTAGTCATGCAGAGGAGCAGGTGTGATTGTGTTAAAGGTGGAAGACTCAAAGCCAGAAAACTTTGTGTAAAGCATCAAAATGCCTTTGGGAATTTGTGCTGAGATTTACCTTGACAGATGTTAGTATAAACCTTTTGCTTCCAGACAGCAGGCAGGGCCAGGGCTGGCCCATGGCACTTGGCTGCTGCAAGCTGTGAAACAAAATATGTGATAAGAATGGCCTGTTTGCTGAAGGTCTGCTTTATGAGGATATATTTTAGGCAGATGGAGCTCCTTAGGAGAAACTTTGC
The DNA here is from genome assembly GCA_013397955.1 of Grantiella picta. Taxonomy (NCBI): domain Eukaryota; kingdom Metazoa; phylum Chordata; class Aves; order Passeriformes; family Meliphagidae; genus Grantiella; species Grantiella picta. Next base: position 2,409,465 of record VZRM01006793.1, on the reverse strand, counting down.
ATTCAGTATAATACTTACAGTATAAAATGGTCTGTGTGCCTAGATCCTGACCAGTGGCAAGATATTGTATTAGAAACAAAACTTCCTGGCCAAAGTAGTTTCTGTAAGTGGAAAACTAGAGCTTTTCCTGTCCAGATTTCAGCTATATGTTTCTTTTCTGCACCCCAGGATAAGGCTAGTACTCTCTAATGATATTAGTGGGATACAAACAATATTAAAAATGAAGTGATATGATAAGAGAGGCATCTATCCTAGTCTCCAGGTTTAAAGTTTCCCTCATTTCTAACCTCTTTCATTAACCATTGTCATAATCAGTGAGTGGTACTTCTAGTGCTTGATCCTGTACACACTAATATCTGTTATCAAGCTCCCACTGATTTCAGTGCCCCAGGACAATTTCCAGGGAATACATTTGTGTGACTCTGCTCAGATGCAGATTTCAATGCCTTCAGCATGACCTTCTTCTTGCAGTCTGAAATCCTCCCTTTGCTTCTGTGAGGTGGAATACAGCTTCCCAAGGGAATGGAACGTGGGATTTGTTTAAGGCATCAGTTTAATGGTGTGCTGGGGAGGCAGCTGATGATTTCTCTCACACCCAGATGTAGGATGAGGAAGGCAAAGAAATCTTTCTGGGAGATGTGTCAAGATGTAGGTACATCCCAATGTAAGGCATGCTTTCCCTTGTGTTTTGATGAGATGGTTTTTAAGGTTTGGCCTGAGGTCTTTGGCTCTGTGGTCAACAGTGACCAGGAAGAAGGGTCTGTATATTCCAGCTGCCAGAGAACAGTGAGGAGCTTGTTAATCCACTTTGTTTTGGTAGTCTCCAGGTCATGTTCTGCTACTACAGCTCATAAAACTGTCTCCTGTACTACTTAAGCACCATGAGCTTTGAGTATAGCAGCCATCAGCCTTTTATTGTGCTCCAGGGCTGGGGAGAGCCTGCCTGGTTAAAATCTCTCTGGAAGTTGAATGTCTTACAAATTGGGAGTGAGGAGGAAGGTGGTTAAAGCATCAGTTTTGACTAGCCCTAAAGCTAGGGGACTGGTTGTCCCCCTTATCTGCTCTGTCCCAAAGGGGAAAAATCCAGATGAAATTGACAAAGTTTAGGATAAGTCATATACACAGAGAGTTCTCAACTTGATTTTCAGTACAGAAAGCAACTTTTCAGCTCTGTCTAAAACCCCTGGCTCAATGGAGCAGAAGTGAGAGCATGCAACGATTCTTAATGGAAAAAGGGGGGCAAACCCAAAAGCTTTCCTGTAGCTCTCAGTGATGCAGAGGTCCATTAGCCATGTGTACTTTTATGATTAATGGTGGTTGCAGCCTGAATACAGAACGTGCTTACAGGGAAAGGTTATGGGAGAGCATAAGGCTGGCATGATTTTTTAATTCTACAAATTCATAGATTTGTTGCTTTACTGGCTTGCACACTGACTCCTTATTACGAGTCCATCAATTTATAGACTCAACAGGCATGTTAAACATTGCTGCCAGAGAGATGCTTGTTGAGGAAGTGCCGGTGGAAAAGGAAGGAAGAGGATAAAAGTATGGAAATAATCTGTAAAAAAAGCTGTTTCTTTTCTGGAAGATTGAGAATATATCAGTCAACACTGTGAGTGTATAAGTGCTGAGCAGTGGTGGGGCAGTGGGACATTGTGTGTGTCCTGGGACAGCAGTGCAGGAGTGTGTGCTTGTCTGTGCTCTGAGTGATGTGGTTGTGGCCACCTGTGTCTGTGCTGGGAGGCACAGCAGGATTGGGTATTTAGGTATGGATTGACAAATGTCTCTTTTTTTTTCTCTCAGTCTCTTTTTTTCCCATAACTCTCTGGAGTGCCTGGGGAGCTCTCTGCCTCAATGCTAAAGAGCTTTCTCACCTTTCCACTCAAATTTCAGAGATGATCACTGCTCTGCTGTTGCATTGTTTGGAAGCAAAACTAAGTCTTCCAGTATCTCCAGGCATGTTCTCATGTCTCTATATTTCTCCAGACAAATTCTGAGCACTTGAATCCTATTGGGAACATATTAGCTCTCTCTCTTTCCTGTGTAGTCTGGTGGCATTTAAGGCATATTTGAACATTGGAAAGTGAGAGAAACTGAGAGGATCATGAGATTTGTCAACTGCTGCTAAACATCCCAAATATGTCCTGGCTTGCTGCTGGTTAAGACCAGAATGCCAAATCAAGCCAAAAGCACAAGTTGGTTGAGGCCAGAACTTTACTGGAGTAAAATCAGCATAGATCTATTGAATTCATGAGAGTTAAGGCAATTTCCACTGCTTTCAGTCTCTGACATGTCCAACAGTGGACAGATTAGCATAAAGTTATGGCATTTTATATTATTTCTCTTGTACGCACCTTCTTTCTCTCTCTCTCTCCTGTGTGCTTTAAGGAACTGAAAATATCCTCCAAATTTTTCTTATTGGAGCAGTGTGAACTGCATGGCACAAAGGCTTTCTGAGAGCATTAGGAAAAATAGTCAACATCCAACAGGCAATGCAGATAATCTTGGCAACCCCCATGATGCTTAACCACATTCTTTTTCAGTTCTCTCATTTTAAACTTGCATTTCTCCAGGGATTACTACCTGTCAGTCTCAGCCTGTATAACTATCTGTCTACTTAACTGGCTCTCAGGGATATCATTCTAGCAGGCCAAGTTAACTTCACCTGGGAGAAGGAAGAAGAAATAATCCCTTAACGTCCTTGGCTTCCTGAGCAGCAAGGAAAAATAAGTCCCTGCAAACTTGCATGATCAATAGCATGACAAACTGTTTTTTGCAATGAAATGGTAACAAATAGACTTTGGATGGGTGTTATGAGGTCCAAATCCTTTCTGTACTCTGAGGCAGGAGCAATTCTTTATAACTCTTTCAGATGTGGCAATTTCTTCTGAGTCAGTGTGGGCCTGTCAGCAGCAGCAAGCCCAGCAATTTTTTTTGCTCAGCTGATACTAGTGCCAAATTGATTTTTACTTTTGGTTTCCAATGCACCACTGATCATATAATAAATACTGAGAGCGTTGACAATTGCAGCTGATTGTACTTAGTTGATTGCTGCTCTCTGAGCAGAGTGCAGTGTCCACTGTGTGCACGACTTCTCATTTAAAAGGGCAGAACACTGAGATTTGCAGCTGGGGAAGCCTTTGTGTACAGGATATGAAGACAATGGCCTGAGATTTGGAGTACCTTTAGGCTGTTGTTGGAATTAGTGGATGCTAAGGGCACTTTCAGAGATAAACATCTCTGTGGTACTTTCACCATTCTGAGAGCTCATGCTTTGCATCACTGCCAGTGCTGCATTTCTGGGATTGGTCTCAGATTAGTTTGTCTCGTTAATAAATGACATGCTGAGGATTCCTGTGTTACAAAACATAACCTCTCATTTTCCTTTCCTGGGCAGGAAAATCCCTTGGATTAACATCTATGCCCAAGTTCAGCATGACAAGGAGCAGGAAATGATTGGCTCTGTCAGCCAAAGTGAAAATGCCCCCAAAATCACTCTGAGTGAGTTCACAGACCCTGAGGAGCTGATGGACAAAGAGCTGGACACACGAGTGATGGGTGAGAGAGAGACCTCAGCTGATTTTTTTGTCACAGTCTGGGTGAGGATGTTGGTGTTTTGGGTATTAGGAGAGGCAGTGACCCTGATCCCAGGTACAAGCAGAGCCCTAAGTCTTTGAGATAGGGAGTAAATCCCTCTCTGCAACAGGATAATGGAGTTTCTCTTACAGCTTTTCAGCTTTTCCCAGGGTAGGAAGCTGGAGACAGCAGTAGGTATGCAGAAATTAGAACAGCTGTGGCTCACAGCTATGCCTGCTCATGACCCTGCCTCTCCTGTGGAGGAGTGCCTAACTCCCTGCACCCTCAGAACAATCAGCTGAGCCAGCCTTACACTGTTGGTGTGCCATGATTACAAGTAAATATATCCTTAATATCTTAATGAGTTTATTGCTGGTCAGCTGAGCTGTAGTAATGATTTTTCTGCATGCTCCCTGCTTCTTGCAAATACATAAAAGGATGTGTTACTTTTAAGCATCTTTTCTGTCTTTGCACTTACTTACACTACCACATCCTAAAGAGAAGTGAGAACCAATATAGGCCAAACTGTTGAAGCCACTGCACTGATTCTGTTCTCCATTTTCTCCTCCACAGGAAGCATCTCAACAATTGCCAACAGTGAAAGCACAAAGGAAATCCCCAACTGCACTAGTGTTTAATACTGAGAATCCACTTGGTCTACAGCATTTCTGACTTTTTATTTGTAATTATTATTGTTATAATTATTATTATTATGAAAAAGAAAGAGTTATATGTCATTATTATAATTTGGGAGGGGATGGGGTGGGCTTTTTGTGTTTACCAGGGCTGCATTCATAAATAGCAGGGGTTCTTCATATTTAGGAAACACACATCAGATTAGAACTAGAAAGCAAAGAATGAGTCAAGTATACAATGGGATTTGAATGCCAGCTTCCTGTTAAATACATAACAGGAATTACTTATTCAAATCCAACAGATAGGTATTGTCCCTTAGGCAACATGTAAGTAAATTGTCCCTTTTTGGCCCTTTTTAAAAGAAATCATGAATCAGCTGCTTCATCCTGCCAGAGGGTTCAGACTGGGTTGTTGGAGCAGGCTCTGCAACATGCCAACATCCCTTGCTTCCCAGTGACATGCATGTCTCAGCTTTTTGCAGGATCTTGCCTCTTTTAATTGCTTTTAATTTCAGTCACCCTCTGGCACTGTTGACTGCTGAGAAAGGCAAAAAAAAAAAATCAGAGCAAACACACACGTCAGTGTTCCTTGGACTACAGATTGGCTGGAGGGGACAGCAGCAGAGCAGTGGAGGAGCCAGCCTGAGTTTATGAATGCAGCCCGAACCCTGTGCATGTGAATAGCGAGGATGCCGAAGGCCTACTGTAGATAATTACAGTGTACATAGCTTTTTATTTCTTGGGAAATAATTTAATGTTTAGTAAAAGAAGATATGTTTAAAAGAAAACCTGAACCACACACACACATGCACAGCCACGTGCACACACACACACGCCAGCCAAACAGGGACCCTAGTGAGCACTTGAGTCACACTTTGGTTCCAAGCGTGTTCCAGTTGTCTGTCATTTTTCAATCTGACACTGCTGTCTATAAACAGCCTAGTTTATTTCTCTGTAGAACTGCAAGCCTTTTTTTACATGTACATATATATGGTGTCATTTCCTGTGATGGAGCAGAAAAAGATATTAGCAGGGCAGACTGAGCCTGTCATGAATATTTTAATCATGTTTATCATCTATTCATCTCTGTCACTGTTGCCCACTTCTGAGAAGGATCTTGGTGACATCTTTCAGTGAAATGAGGAAAAGAATCCTGAAATTATCACCATCTCAGTGTGGGCAAATATCAGTGGTCTTGCTGTACCCAGTACAACCTCAGCTCAACAGTGGGGCAGGTTGCAGTAGCTTTATTCCCAGGGGGAAGTCATGCTTTTAGCAGTTAAGCTGATGAAGTGAAATGCTATTTAGGATGTGTAAGAGTAGTAAATTGTGGCTGAACATGATGTATGCAATTAGGGATTGCTCTTTGGAGAGGGCAGTGGAGGGTCAGTCAGACTTGCATGAATGAGCTGTGGAAGGTCTTTCTTGTTTGTGCTGCAGAATGGCAGCTTCCCATTCAGAATGGAAATTTCTGCATGGTGGGCTGGTGTTTTCTGGTCAAAACAGGGAGGTTAATGAAGAAAATGTATTGGAAAAGCTCTTTAGAAATTTTCTACTACGCTGAATTGAGGATAGCCGTATGAGGTGGTGGAGTTTTGGGGCAAGAGGTTGACTTACCAATGAGTTACTTTTGGGGCAAGAGGTTGACTTACCAATGAGTTACTTTTATCCATTTTGCTTGAGCTGATGATGTCAAAAATGAACCTTATTCTGCAGAGTATTGAGTTGTAGGACCCAGGAGGAGGGGAAGAAGACTGGGGGCAAGTCTGGGAAGATGTTCTAGTGCTTGTGTGATAACAGGAAGCAGAAATGACAGCAGATGACAATGTTTGTTATTATTTCTTAGGCTCTGGATACAGAACCCTAATCATCTTTAATATATCCAGGCTGACATGAGGAAATGGCTGGAATTTAGGGCTGATTTGCTATCTCTCTGCATTGCAATATGTCAGTGGGCTACAAACCAGCCTCAACTGCATGTGTTCACTCTGTTCATGGGCTGGAATCACTTTCAATGGTTAAAATCCAGATGGCTCTGCAGATGGAGAGAAAAGTGGTTAACCACAGTTTTACAGAAGAACTCAGGAGTTATTTCAATATTACAATTGTAAACCAAATAAATAGGGAAATACTGTTTTTTGAGAAGTGCTAAAGCTAAATATTTTCAGTTCTTCTCCATTTCAGTCAGGTTTGTGGGCCTTTTCTGTTGATTTAAAAATATTTCTTGTCTGTTTTCCCCTTCACTCTTCTGCTCTGGTTTCTAATATAAGGTGAAGAGCGATGGCTGTGTTATTCTATTTAACCTTGGTTTCCATCCGTCACAAGTGCATAAACTGTTGCATTACTGTCTCCATTCTACTGAAACACTGAAGTAGTTTACAGTAATGGCCCAGTCTGCTGATAAGACTGTTAGCACAAGGCCATAGCTTCCCATTTATATATAAATGGGAGGGATGTACATAAACAATGGTCCCATGGGCTTTGAGTTAAACTGTGGGCTGATCTCAGTCTTTGCTGATCATTGGGATTTGAGGTACTGCTTTGGTGAGCTGCTACAGAGGACTGAATGTAGAATAATCATTACTCTCTGTATTAACTTTTTCCTTTATAAACCATGAGACAAAATGAAAATGTTCATGGAATTTTCTAGGTTTTTCATGGGATTGATCTCACGTTGCTTTAACAAGAAAGGCAGAGGATTACAGTTTTCACAATTTTTTTTCTTAATTTCTTCTCACAATTTTTTTACATTTTATTCCTTTATACTTTTAAAAATTGATGTTAAATGTCTCAGATGGGAGGAAGTAAGATGGAAAAATTGGGAGTAAGCTGTTGAAAAAAATGGAAAAAATTGCACTTCTCAGAAAGAAATTTAATCTCAGCGAAGGCTGAGAAATTTCTGAATAGCACAGTTAACTTTTGGAGAAACATGTGTCTAGAATGTTGTTTTCCATCCAAAGTGAACCTAAAGCATCCTACAAAGCAAACAAGAAAAACCCATGGAGCCAAAACTAAATGACTGATTCTTACGTTTGCTCAAACTTCCTCTTCCATCCGACTTGGTGGTGTCAGTGCCTCTCAGCATAGTTTGTCACCTGCTGTCAGGACCAGGGTGTGCTCCAGGCACATCCCCAAGGTGTGCTTGGGACCACATTTGCCAAGTCACAGCTGCTGCATTAGGGCACAGACATGGCTGATGGCAGCTGGAAAACGCTTGTCTTCATGACTGAAATCTGCCCTTTTAGAATACTAGAGAAGGCTGAATTCTGCATTCCTAACTATCCGTGGGACATCTGTACAGTTTGGATTGGGTTACCAGCCCTGTTCAGCTATTTTTGAACATACTGAGCTGTGGTGTTAGCCCAGACTGAAGTATTGGCCACTTTTATTTGTCTATGTCTTGCTGGGAAATCATCACTTGGGGTTGTCATTAGGGTTTTTTCCCCTGCGAGTTTTACCCCTGAGGAAAATGTAATGGAAATCCTTGAAGCTGTAGATTGTTATTTACCTACGTAATGAGGAAAAGAGGCAATGGCATGAGTGGAACATAAACAGCTCCCACACTGTAGTTATGTGAAAAGAGGAAAAGAAAGAGAGGGAGAGAGACAGAGAGCAAGAGATTGGGTCAGTGCCCTCTATCACTGCCAACCTTTCCCCTGTGATGGATTAGCTGTAATTTAGGAATAATGCATGAGGTCTGGAGACTAGGTGCAGCTTTTGGCTCTGTGTGGCTGACAATCTGATGTAAACCATGAATAAGTCCTCTGTTTAGTTTAACCAGTACTCAAGAACCCTAATACTAAACCTGGAAGGATCAGAGGTGAGACCAGAGTGATAAGGGACTGCTGGGTGTTTCACACACAGTTGCCATCAGTGAGAGCATGTGCAGGAAGTGTGCATTTTCTTCTGGACTAAACTTTGGTTTCACAGATGTGCAAAGATGTCTTGATGTCCTGTTCTCCTCCCTTTCCCTTCAATTAGCTCCCACACACATTCCAGGTCTAATGAACCAAACCAGAATCCTCACATTGTTTCTGATGATGTTGGACAGTGCATTAAACCCAAACCACCACCGTGGTTTCAAATGATTAAATGAGACAGACAATTGCAATACCTGTATTGAACACAGTAATACAACTGCATGAGTCATATATATACATATATATATACTGTTCTTGGTTTTATTGTTCCATTTGAATATTTCTACTGTAAAAAAAGGCAGTGGTTTTGAAATTGTTGAAAATAAATGTATTTTTGTACATCAGAGTTACCCCTGGCTGTTTTTCAATCCTTGTTCTTAGAGTTCCTTTTGGCAGAATCTTCTTTGTCTTCTGAATTTCTCTTGCCATATCTATGACTCCAACTCTGTTGTTCAGGGTCATGCATGCACATGGAGTGTCAACAGAGAAATGTTTTTAGGCAAGATTTTTAAGATAAAAGAGAAAACAACTACCTCTCCTTCCTTCTTAGTGCTCCTCTCAAAAAATAATTATCTTCTTACCTTTCCATTCTACAGGCTGATTCTCTTTGGAACCTCGGAGGTGATTAGGAGGGGAGAACTCTCTGCTTGTGCAAACACAACCCCATAAATCCCATGCTCTCACCTATCTGATTTTAGCCTGTAAGAGATTGTTGAGTGTCCATGTAAAAAAAAAACAAAAAAAACAAACAACAAAAAAAACACAACAGGAAAAGAAAAGAAAGAAAAAGTTTCTTCCCTCCTTGGCACAAGAGGCTGTTTAAAAATGGCAAAGAGAGCATGGAATTATGTCTTTGGATATGTATCAACCATTTCCACCCATGCACATGCATGCGTACACACCCCACTTTCCCTCCTTTCCTTTAGCTCTGAGGTCCATAAACTGCAGTTGTTTCTGTTTTTCCTTTATGTCAGAAGAAAGCTGAAAAAGTCAGGCACTGAAGGGTTAGGTTGGCCATCCCCGAGTGTGGTGTATGAGATGCCTCCAGCATCATGAAAGACCTCTCAGCTTCTGAAATGTTTGTGTCTGCCCCTCTTCACAGCAATGACAGTGTAACACTTGTGTTCATGGGATCCTGAAGTACAAGGTATGGACAGAAAAGCACAAGTGATGAAATTGTCATGGCTTCACCAGGTGCCACTGGGACGCAGCACTCGAGTGCTCAGAAACCCAGCTAAGTGCAGCTGTGAAGTCAGGTGCAGACACTTAAACTTCCTAACCGAGAAACATGAGCACGAGCTCAATCTTTGCCTGAATCCAGCTGTTTTTCTATGATGCATGGACCTCTTTTTCCCTTTATTAAAGGCAGTTTAAGCACTGTTTACTACATTATGAAATTCTCACTGTTGTGCCAAATACCCCTCTATGAGGAAATGTGGTGCTGCTCAGGAAAAATGTTTCATAACCACTCCTGGAGTCAGCTCATCACTGCCTTGTTCCACTCGTGGCACCACACTCTTGGACAGACTGAGGCAGTGCTCTGCTGAATTTGCCTTCTGCCCAGGCTTTCCTTTTCCCTTGGCCCTCTCCCCAGTGAAGTACTCTGATTATTAAGCACTATCAAAGCACCATTGCATTACTGACATATTATTGTAATACATCACTTGAGTGCTGGTCTGCTGTTGTATATCACGGTGCTACATCAGGGAACTGGCAGGTGACAGGAACCCCAGACCCAGAGACAGATCACTTTTCTAAGCTTTATGGGCTGCTTTTTTTCCTTAAGACAGCAAATAAAGGCAAAGAAAGCAGTATTGGGCTGTTGCCATGAAGCTTTCAAAAGCTTTAAATATATTTATCTATACATTTTTCCCTTGACCCTGAAACATTAAATAAACAAATCTGCTGATGTTTCTATATGAGACCATAGAGATGAGTTTATTTTGGGTCATGGAGGAAGGACCAATTGCTCACTGTGAACTGTTTCATGTGTGTGTGTGTGTGAGCAGAAAAGAAACACTTGTCCTTGCAAAACAAAAAATAATTTGTTCCCTAATTTCAAAAAAAATATTATTATAGTAGGTCAATTGACTATATTTTAAATGTAGTTGTGCTGGTAGAGGTGGGGCAGAAGGCAATTGTGGTGTTAGTGTTGCGATTTTACCCTTGATAAATACAAAATTATTTGTTTTACCATTGCTTTATGCTGGTTCCACCTGTTCAGGCCCCCTGATATCAGTGAATTTAGTCTTGATTTACACCAGTCTGAGCTCTCACATTAAGAGGAGTTACATGCATACTTCAAGGACAGAATAAATTCTTTTTAATGCCTCATTGTGAATGTCAAGCAGTTTTCATACCAAAATTTAGGGGAGATTGTATTACTACTAGTAATAAAAAACACATACAGGGACATAGTTGAAAGGAAGGAGAAGCATGTTTGTTAAATTAAACAGAAATTTTATGATGATGTGTGTTTTTAAAATCTTGTGTTGGCTACGTGAACCTAGAAGGCAAAAACAAGAAGAAACTGGAATCCAGATGTGAAGCAGAGTGGGGAAGAAGAGAGGTGGACCAGGCTGGCTGAGATCCTGTGGCTGACCAGGAGGCACAGTGAGAGGCACATAGTTGTTTAATCTTTTAGTGGTTTTAGCATGGGAAGTTTCTGAAGTCTCAGCCTGGATCAACTGAATTAGATGTAGCACATTCAGTGCATATAGAATGGAGTAATCTCTGCTTCCACATCCTGATGCTCAGCATTGAAATTCAAGTTCTAAGCACGTGATTCCCTACTGAAGTGCCAGTGTTGAGCATTGAGGGTCCTGGCAGAGCAGAGGTGGGTGAGTGAGGGCTCAGGCAGGATTTGCTGGCCAATTTCAAAGCTCAGCCCAGAGCTGCATGTAATTGCATTCAATGGGTTGGGTGGTTGTTGTGAAAAAGAAGTGGCTCCTGATGTGGGTTGTAAGGAAAATGGCCTGAAGACATCAGTGGGGAAAGGGAAGGAAGATGGGATAACAGAGTGCTGTGCAATATTTGTCAGTTCATGGAACTCAGTCCTCATTCATGATATTATTTTGCTGTATCCTGAGTGAAACAATGAGTTAAAATCCTTGTCTGGGGTGGGAGACAAGAACCAGTCTCTCAGTATTAATGAGCCACCGAGAGCTGACTGAGGCAATTGTCTGGTGTAGGACAAGGGGTGTAGCTACCTGTCCTTGTCTTCTTGAAATTAGCATTCCCTGAAGAGACCCTCAGAGAAACCAGGGAGAGACATTTTAATGAGTACAAGGGGTGGTGAAAATAAATGTGAGATTATCTGACAACCAAGATAAGGCAAAGTCAAGCTGGGCAGCATCTGCTGCTGCCAGATCTGGAAATGTTTGGGTGAACTTACAGTGTCCCAACATGCACACATCCTTCATTTCAGAGTGGATTGGTGTCTCCTGAGAATCCACGAGGATGGAGAAAGATTGAGAGCCACAACCTGCCACATGGAAATGTTTCTCTTACCTCAGGAGCCTCCACAGCATGCATGTGCTGAAGTGCCTAAAACTTACTGCGTGCAAGTTTGAGATTCGAAATCCATTTGTGGCTCTGGACCTTACTGCCTAGTGATATCACCTACACTTGGCATGATCTGAGATATTGTTAGGAATACCAGTGAGACTATGGTTTTAATCCTTTTTTTTTTTTACCTTGAAATGTTCCTGTCAGTTCCAGTCTAGAGGCTGTTAGAGATCTGAACTGAACTATAAGATGCTGAGGGACTTCCTTCTTCTTTTTTTTGTGTAAAATTTCCCTTTGTAGGTTATGCAGCAAACTCTCAGCGTTAGCTTCAACACCACTTTCACCCACTGCCCTTTGGGACCATGAATAATTTACAATATGGATAATATTTACTGTGTGAACAATTTGTCCATTTCTAAAAGGAAAAGGCACAGAAAGGGCAAGACATGTACTCCGTGGCTCTGGTGCAGGAGAGCCTGGAGGTGCTGTTGGCATCAGTGGGCACTTTTCCTGTGGATCTGTCATTAACTCCTACAGGCCTTGGGGCACAACCTCACTGCATAAACACTCACAAGAGTGCCACAGCCCCTATAATTTACCAGCAGAAGAGGAGGATTTAAGAACAGCTGCAAATTACTTTTTAATTCAAAACACTTTCATCAGCCTTGAAACATTAACTGATCCTGAGTAGTGGGAGGGAATTGATCTAATTTATTTATTTATCCACCTCCATTAATGAATTCTTGACAAAGAGATTTTGAGAACAAGATGTGAAGACAATGCAAAGTCTAAGCAAATTAGGGCAGACTATGCCAGGCTGAGAACCAATTTCCTGCATGTCAGTCTGGTGGAAGTTTCTGGGCTTAGGAACTGTTAAGTCAGTCAGTCCAGGGCTTCTCTGTGGGGATGGATAGCAAGAGGGAACCAAAGAAAAGGTTTATTTCCTTACTTAAGTGGCTATTTGGACTTAAACCACTAACCTGAGGTCATGCATTAGTTTCTGTTTTGGGCTAAGGTGAGTGTCTGCATGTAGTTAAGCTCTGTTATGTCTGAATTTTAATTTCTGTTTGTAGCTGCTGCACACCAACAATCTGCAAGCTGGAATGGACCTTCCCTACAGACCATCTGGCTTACATTAGGGACTCTGACTGTGAGAAAACCTAAGAGGAACACTTGGGTCAGTGGACTGGAAAGTGTGGGAGAGTATAAGAGGCTGTAAAAGGCTTCAAACTAGGCTGAGGGTTCACTCTGAGCCCAGAAGGGTGCTAGGGTTTTGGATTGTTGATTTTATTTGATGGTAAAACCCTGCCTCTAGTTTTTTAATCATAATTAATATCTCATCAGGAACATTGGCTTCAGAAGTTACTATTATGTTTCAACAGATGTTCAACCAGTCAGATTATTTAATTAGCTTCATGCTCTTTAACCTCATAAATCTGTGAAATCTGTGACAAGGAGAAGGAAAACGAATTCATGAAAATAAATTGATACCCTAGACCTTAATACAGCCTGAAAAGTTTTGATCCAAGCACCACTGAAAAGTTTGGGAAGCAAACTTAATTCTTGTCTCTGGTCTATAAATCACAGGTGAGCACAGTTTCAGAGGAAAATGCCCTGGATTCTCAGCACAGCATCCTTGGGAAGTGGGGAAAGCCTCTGTGTGTAGGGAACTGTTCTGGCATTGGAGAAACCTGCATGTGATCCCCACCTCTGACAGTGACTTAAAATGTGACGTTCAGAACCTCTGTTTGTTTTTTCTTGCCCTCTTCAAACAGTGGAAATGTTGTCTCAAGCAGAGTCCAACCCTAATTTCTCCAGAGAAGAGGATCATCATTTAAGACACTATTTAGAAGAAAGCCTTCTCTGCTTCCCATTGACCAGAATGCCTTGGGAGTTTATCTTCCTGATTTCCTCACCTCTGGTACTTCCTTAGCTCGGGTAATAGCAACATCACTCCTGTGATACTAAAAGCCTTTTTATGTTTGAAGTGGGTGGATGAATAGATGCCCTAGGGTCCTGAAAACAAATCTGCAGAGCACCAAGGCCACCCCAGCCAGCGCAGAGGGAACGCTAAGTGACAATTTGGTTGCTTCACTCAGCATAGTTCATCTGTAGTACTTTGTGCTATTGTAGACAATGAGGTTGGTGCTTAATGGATGTGAATCTGACCTTGAAAATAATCCTCCCCTGATCAGTTTCAGGCCATTCATTGAGGAAATATTTCTGTTGCATGGCAAGGACCAGTCATTGCCAATGTCCTGGAGCAGCAGCTAGACTGGTGCCTCTGCATTCACTGCACTGATATATATTGTGTGATTACAGGAGACACAAGTCGGTGAATCAAAGCATACAGTGACCCACTTCATCCTCAGCATGCTTGGAAGTAAAGGGTTTTATTCCCATGTGTGGTATTTTAAAATGTGTTTCCCTCATCTTCATTTCAGAAAAATACTTTGTTGACAGACTTTTGCCCCTCCAGAGACCAACTTCAAACAAGAGATCATTTACAGAGGAAAAACTCCATTCAGTAAGGCCTTTTTTGTACCCTCGTTGACTCCAGCAAACCATTTTTTTCTTAAATTTTCCTTCCAGCAATTTCCTATAATGTCTCACAATATGCCAGCCTTCCATAAATCAGTCGGGATGGAAACCTGTGCATGGCAGGAATGGACTTGCTTCAGAAACTTCTGGTCAGTTTTGACTTTGCTCTGAGCTCTGTGCAGTGGGATTTAGGTCAAGCTTGAACAATATAGTCATTCCCCTGAAGCCTACAATTAAATGTATTTTTTGCTGCATGACCCTGGTACCACTGCACAGTGAGCATTGCTCTGGGCTCTGTTTTCCTGACTGCAGTGCTGCAGTGGCTCTGCTCTTCCTGTTGTTATTGCCATGAGAGGAGCTAAGATCAACAATTGCATTTCTCTATTTTTTATATTCAGATGCTTTCCTGTGGCTGTGTTTGGTTTTTTGGTTAGCTTCTTCTTTCCATCTCCTGCAGCACCACCTACTTCTCTGCCTTTCTTACTTGCTTGTATTCCTGCTCAGAAATTTCCACCTATGCAGGCAGGTTAGCAGGGGGGCAAAATTCCCCCTTGTAAACTCAAAGGTGAGGAAGAGGAGAAATCTGCCTGTCAAGGATTGCCATCTTTTGCATCTTTACTTCACAAGTCACAAAATTTAAGTTCAAAAAGGTTCAGGCAATATGACCTCCCTCCTTCTGAGGGTTAAAAGCCATTATCTGCTGTGTCTGCCTGCAGGTCAGGGAATCCCTTGTGCTGTAAGCATCTTACTCAGGCCAGGCTTTGATGCCACCTGTGAAGAAATGGACAGGACTCTCAGCTAGTGCTCAATTTATTTTGTCTTCCTCTTCCCATCCTGTAGGAAAACAAACAAATGATGTTTACATTTGTTGCCTCTCTTTAGAAACTGTGCTACCATTATATATGGTAGCATCACTTTTTAGCCATGACAGAAGAAAGAAACTGCAAGGGAAGAAAATGCTGGTGACGGTTACATTTTTTGTTTGATGAAAAATACCTCCCAGGTAAAGGGAGACATTTTTCTCTGATAAATCCCACATTTTGTGCAGAGCATGAACAGGTAGGGCTGAGGTTTTCATGGTAACCCATCTGCAGTACTGTTATTACTGCCAGTACCCAAACAATCTTCTGTTTTCTAGCAGTTAAAAAGAAACAATAAAAATGCCTTTCAGTGCAATCAGGAGGGCTTCTTTTAGAAGCTCTTCTTTTAGAGCTCCAATGCCTTTAAAAACATAGGGTTTTTCCTTCCCCTTTCATTTCTTTTTTTTTTTTTTAATGAAGAATACAACAGGGATTAAAATGAAAAAGGATCTGGAATCATTTTGACTGAGAGGAAAGAAATATTTGTACATTATTCATCGTACTCTCAGTTATTAATCAAAAGTTTCATTCTTCAACTAAAGTCTTTTCCTTATCTTAAAGCCACTGACATGAATATATATCACCAAGTTAAAAAGATTGAATTACACTTCTCCTGCTGCTGCTGAGATTCATGGAAGCTCAAAGCTCAGCCTAGTCCCTAGGTGTACTGAGCCTCTGCATTTTATGATTTTCGGAGAACAACGCTAACAGGGTTTGTCTCTTCATTGTGATACAGAGATGATTGAAAATGTGCTGCTGTATCACTTGATAAAAGACCGTTGCCAAAAAGGAGAGCAGCTTTGTCATTTGAGAACATTACCCATGGGGTTTAAGAGACCTACTTGACAGCAAAAGCTCTAGCAGGTTTTTTTTTTTAAAGCAATACGTTCTCCACTGCCATTGTCGACAGCTTGAACAAGAGATAAGGAGCTGAGATGTGATCCATAAAATCTTCCTCGAGTATTGTGTTGCCCCATAAGTACCAGGGGAACAAGTGACATTTTCTTGCTGTGGTTCTTAGTGCTTGTTCAGAGAGAGAGTCACTCGTGGTTTGTGCTGCTCTGGGCTCACACAGCAGCTCACACTGCCTGGTGTCTGTTCTGTGGGTGCAAAGCCCCAAAATGAGCAGGGCAGAGCTCTGTGCTGCAGGCTCAGTGTGGGGGGATTGACTGCCCACCCTGACTCACTGCTTTTTGCAATTGCAGGGGAGACCTGTGCTGCCGCAGGAACACTTGGAGTGCAAAGAAAGGTGTTTCAAAGTGAATATGGTGTGTTTAATGTCCTTTGCAGGATGTCTTGAGGCAAAGATGTAGGGAGGCTCTGCTCCCCAATGCATTTGGAGAAGGGCTGAGCTCTGACTTGCCAAGAGCATGTGGAGATGACTTGAACTGAAAGAAGCTTGGGAGAGGAAAACGGTGTCTAAAATCTCCACTTAAGTTCAGGAAAACTGGATAAAATAATGATAAAATGGCCAGGAAAAGAAAAATAGTAATTTGCTTATTGTCATTTCAGATTATATGGAGCCAATTTAATATGGTGATTGAGAGAAATGCATTTTTAGAAAACATAAAGGGTCTTTATACTTCTTTTCCTTGTCCTTGAAAATTAGGCCAAGGTTGTTTATCTGGTTGCCTCATCCCAACCATAGTACTTGCAAACTTTGTCTCCTCTTGCTGCTGCAAAGTTCAGAAAAGAAGACTGGGGTTAAAACCCAGCCCACGTAGCCCTCAATTTGCCTATTTGAAGAGACAGATTGTGAGGAGCACAATGAGAAATCACATTTCTGTGATTTGAATACCCTGCCTTCTCCTTAAATTACAAAGTGATGCTGGGCAAAAAGTATCTGAGGCACTGTGGTTTGCTCTTGTGCTGGTTGAGCAGCAGGGCTGAACCAGGCAGATGACCAATTAGTGAAGGCAAATAGCACAGGAGCAAACTCTTTTGAGCCAGGCTGCTGCTCCAAACGAAATGAAGGGGTTTTCGGCCTGTGCCCAAAATTAAATGAGGCTTAAGTTAATCCAGATGTCCTAGCTATGCCCTCAGCATCAGTTTCATATACACTGTGCCTGTGCTAGGGGGTGTTTTTAACAACAGGACAGAGACTATTAGGAATCTGGGGAGTTGTCTGCTTTGTTTTGAACTCTTAAACCTCCTAATTTCCAAGATCTGTGCAAAAGCCTAAGGAGGTTTTTAAAGCACAAATAAGAAAATACTGAAAAATCCCACTTGTGCCATTTCTGCTACCAGAAAATGTGCCAGTAGTAGCAGGTTCCTGCGGTAATAAAGAAGGAGGTCACAGCCCATCAGCTCTGAGGCTGCTGGACTGGGAGGATGGTGTGAATCAGTGCAGTGCTCTGGTGCCAGGCACTCACACATTTCCAAGGAACTGCACTGGGTTGTCCCAGCCCTGGCTCTGACGCCTTGCAGTGCTGGATTGAGGTGCACCAGGCCAAAACTGGGAAAAAATCTCTTCAGCAGCTGCCCTTATTTCACAAGTTAACTTTTTTGTCTGTTACCCTCTTCCGAACTCTGGAATTCTCTCTTTCCACATGAGCAGAGCCTTCTTGAAAACGATTGTTTAATGGGAACATCTGGTGTGTGAATGGAAGACTTAGTCCTCCTTTTCCCTTCAGTAAATGCTCGTTGCATACTTTAAAAGTTGATCTTTTTTTTCCTTCCCCAAGCACAGAAAAAAATATGGATCATTATTTGACAGAACAGGCTGTGCTCTTTAGTTACTCAACATGTGCAGGTGTAACCTGTGAGCCCTGACTTAAGTGCTTTCCCCATAATTAAAAGTTTTCTGCTGTAAGCTCTTGGTTTGTGATGAAAATGTAGCAATCCCTCCTATTGTTCAATTAGAGCTAATTAGATAGTAACTGTGCACAATACTGCTTGTCAGTCAATAACCACAATCTGGGATATTTCTTTTTTGAGAGAAAAAAAATCTTACAAAAAGAACCCCACAAAAATTCTGAGTTCATTTGCACGCGTGCTGTTTAGAACTGTGGAAAATTTAAAAATGAAGGATAAGTAGGTGTAAAAAATGTATCATTTGCATTCATATTTTGCCTTTTTCTTCCCTTCTCTCTTCCTCTTTACTATGGAGGTGCTAGAGAAACCTACTGCTGCATGGGCTTTTATAATAACTGGCTTGGCAAAGATCTGGTGTTTTTGGTGAATTCATGGACTCCATAAACTTTTGTTCATGCACTCTGATGGCTTTTTGGCTATGTCAGCTTTAGTTGAACTTGCCAGCTGAAATTTATTTATGATGACCCAATGGGAATTGCATAGGCCATATAGAGAGAGTGGATGTGCAAAGTTTTAGGGCAAGATGCTGCATATAAACACAGTTGCTCTAATATCAGTGAATCATGATGACTCCCAGCAGATCTGTGCTGATTTGTGCCCCGACATGGATGGGTGGCAGAGATCCACAGTGCTGGCATGAAAAAGGTTGAGGCTCACCTTCTCTATGTAGCCAGGAACACATCAAACTGGGAGCTGGTCCCCGTGATTTGTTTAGGACAGGCTCATGAACTCTACAGATGAGGGCAGTTTTGCAAATCCCACGGCAAGAAAAGTGGATGCAGCAGTGAGCAATATCCATCCATGCTTTGAATTGCAGGATTAGCCTGGTACAGCAGTGGCACTGGTTGTACAACTGAAGTGATGAGCACTGATTTACCTAAATGCATTGGAGCCTCCAGAGAAGACAAAAAACCATCATATTGTTGGGGTTGAAACACTAGATATTTTGGCCAAGGCTTGTGGCATAAAGCAGCAGCTCGGGCTGAGAATCACAAAATAGAAGCCATTCACCATTCTTTTGGAATTACTCTGTGTCAAACTGACAGAAAACGATGCCAAAGTTTGGAAAATGCCATCCTGACCTCTCTGTGTCAGGTAGAATTACCCTTTTCTGCTAGTTTGGGTTAAAACAAACAAGTAAAATGATTTACAATGGCATGAATCATCAGCTTGTGCCTCCTGCACCTGCCCAGCCAACTGTCTGGGAAGCACTGGCTGAATCCAAGAGCTCTGCAGTTGTTCCAGTTCATTCCCAGTTAAGCCAAGCAAGGTGTACACACCATTTGAAACTGCCTGCACACCCTGGTTGAATGACAAGCAGAAAAGGAAACTCCAAATCAGAAACCAGAGCCTCATTTCCAAAGCCTGACATGCACATGGAGTGCTTGTGAGAAGCCCCTACCCTTCACTGGCCCTGCAGGCTGCAGTAAGGAGCATTTTGTCTGTCTATTCTTGCTTTACTTTTCCCCACCCTGCATTTCAAAAAAAAAAAAAAAATCCCATATTGAATACAGATGAGAATTTTTCACTTTAAAATCTAGTTGTAATTCCCTGTAGGGGACCTCTGAGCCTCCAATAAAAGACCCCTTGGTCTTTTGGCCACCAGTTGTCTGAGATATTCAGAAAATCTGTGCCACATCAGCTGGGAATTTGAAATGACCCCGTGGAGCACCAGGCTCAGTCTACATAGGACTGACTAAAATATATACACCTGGTGAATGAGAGTTTAACTATCTTGGAAATGAACTCACCTCCTCTATAATTTGGAGACAATGTGCCATTCTGTTCATTTCTGTCTGACCATTTCCTATTTTGATGTGACAAGACACTGTTCCCTGCATAGGCAGCTTGGTCCCCCTCCTCTTCCCCTCTGCTGCTTCTTTTTTAAAAATGCAAACATTCAGCTGTTCATCAGGAGCCTGCTGTTTCCTAGACATTTTACTACCAGCCTTGTGACACTGGCAATTTTGGATCATTTTGCTCTACGCATATTTCATTGTGCAATTATAGTATCAGGACTGTGTCAGGTGAGCTATACAAATGATACTTTGAATGCCTCTTTGGGGGTTTTGCCTGTGTATGGTGTTGTTTTGGTTTGCTTTTATCGAGCTTCAGTCTCAGAAATAATAGACTGCTCATTTATTCTCTGGGTTTTAACAACCACCATGGTAACTATCAGAAACCACAGTTACACAATGTTATACACCTTCATTTATTATTTTTCTGTGCTTTATCATGGAAGTGGGCCTTTTCAGTTAAATGCAGGTAAAAGCCAAAGAGGATTAAAAGAGGATTAAAAACGGGACCACCACTCTCTGTCATGGTCAGAAGCTTATCTATCAGAATCGGTCTTTGATTTACTTACACCTATATTTGAAGTTACAGGACTGAAATGCAAGAGAGTGGCTGAGATGCTGAAGTTTTCACTCAGAAGGAGAAGAGATTGGGATGCATCTTCTGACCATAATCACTAGAATTAGTTCTATCCCAGACTATCCAAACCAGGATTACTGTTCTAAATCATGTTTAATCGAGAACTTGAAGCAAAGAGATACAGTCTGTTTTTAGCAGAAGTTTCTCTGATGAAAAGGCAAAAATGGCCTGTAGGATGGACAGAATCCCTCTTGGTCTCTTCTCTCACTTTCCCTGTCCTTCTGGGCTAATCTTTGTTTATCTTTGTACAGATTAACCTTTAGATGAGAAAAAAAAAATATCAACCCCCCAAAAACCATACCCAAACCCTCCACAACTTAGAGATTTATATCCCCGAGTGACTTGTGTACTTTATCTGTGCAGCAAATCTCTACATACAGGCTTCTAGTTTCCTGTTTCCCCTTTAGGGGGTATTAACTATGTAAACAACTTCAAAACAAAGAGGCAGGATTGTTTCATTAGGGAAAACCATCCCTGCTTCCAAAGGCCTCCTGGGAAGCAGGAGAAGTTCATTAAAGCCAGGGTGATGTAACGGCTTTGTGCGCATGCAGAAATGGAACCACCATGAAACATTAATGACCTCAATGCATTAGCAAATCTCAAACTGGAGTAGAATTACTCTGCCTCTGGGGACCCAAGTGCACCTCCTTGGATTTTTTTTTAATACCAGGGAAAATTTAGCCTTCAAATTTTAATTTCAAGAGCAAAACACTTTGATGGTGTGAACTGAAGAAGACAATCAGGCTGGCCCTAGGCATGTACAGAGTGTCCTAATTGTCAGCTGCTGCCCTTGCTGCAGACAGTGGTGTTGCCCAGACAGAGCTGCTTAAGCCATATTGCCAAATAAAGGCTCACCCAATTTCTTTTCCTTTTGGCTCTCCATGAGCAGAGTCCACTGCTGAATCTCTTTCCTTGCTTTGCTAAGTAACCGCATGCCTGTCATTTATAAAGCGCTGAAAAGACATTTAGCAGTGTTACGTCAACAGTAGGCAACTGTTCCTGGCTGTATTAATCCCAATGGAAATTACTGTATAGGTCTCTCCTGTGAGTTATGATCTTTATTAAAGTTGGGTGACATTTCTCCAAGGAATACTTTGCTCAGCAATGGCAGAAAAAAACACAATTTGAAATGCATTGAAACTCTGCAGAAGAATTTATGCTGAAATCTGCAAACATTATCCATCTGAAGAAAAATATATACCTCTCTCCCCAAGAAATTTAGTTTAGAAATGATGGATCAAGTTTGTTTAAAAGTTGCTATTGAAAAGAGGAGAGCAAGTCTTTGATGAGAGGTGGTGTCTTCTGCAATTTTTGAGTTCTTTTGTCTTCCCTTCCTCTCCTAACACAGGGTGGAGGGAGCAGGTCTCACCTGGATGACAAAGCTTTCGAGACTGGAGGATGTGGAGAAGCAGGGGAGTGTGCCTGTGATATGGATTGTTTGAGAAGAAGGCTTATGGCACAACCCCTGTTTCTCATCTTGCGAAGTGTGTGTGTCCTTGAGAGGCGGGAATGGTCATCCCAGGTCAAAATCAGGGAGCACCCAGCCCAGAGCCCTCTTTTTGGCAGTGGCTGTGTACAAAGGCTTCTGGACAAGAAGGAGCAAGGCCAGTCTGTGAGATTCTTCTTCCTAGTGCTATGCCTGCTTCCAACTAGCTTGGATATTTCTGTCTCTCATGGGGTTTGTTTAATTTGTAACTCTGAAAGGATCATTTCCAAGCACCTCATCAATTTCCACTCAACCTCTCTGAGACCACAGCATCCTTCAGTAAAGGATATTCATCCCTGTAGTGGTTTGCTCAGCCTCAGAACCAACAGTCTTGAAGAGGAGGCGGCTAATCTTTCTCTTCATTGCTCTTTGCTGTTTTTAGATACACAGCTGTCTTCTGACCCAAATGACAATGACATTTCTATGGTACAACAATTGTCCACTGCCTCTGATGCATGAAGCATGTTGGGATTGCCTGAGCCAAAGAACTAATGATTCAGTGCCATGTCTGATGCTATTTTGCTGATGCCAACTGTGCTGCTGCTCTTTATTTCAGCCCTAAAGCTAGCCATAAATACTAAATCCCACCATTAGCAAGATCCACAAAGCACCCACAATATGAAGTTCCCACTGTGCCATGATATCTGACTGGCACTGGTTGGTAAGGTCAGGGTGGAGACAAAAAAGTAGCTGTGCCCACTAAATACACCTTACTACCACAGGCACTGAGCAAACCTAGAAGCAGGTGTGTGTATGGGGAGGGAATCAGAGGGAGTATCTTCTCACTGGCAATCATTCCTAGATCTAATTTGATTTTAAGTCTTTGTCCAGAGACAATATTAGGAATAAGAATTAAACGCCTCCACCCCCCTTAAAAACCAGCATGGATGAAATTAAAGCTAATTCCATAGAAAGTGCATTTTTAAGTTTTTGGTTACTTTTTTTCAGAAAAAGAATGAAATTTTAAGAGTACCTTTCTGTTTGTAGACACATGATGTGGTGCATTTCCTGTTTTTCTCAAGGATAAGTTCTTGTATGGAGCAAAGCTTTTATGCTGGTTTTAAACTTTAATGTTGGTTAAAAAGTAATAATGCTTCTATGAGGCATGATTGTGGAGGTAAATATTTAAAGGAACTTCATAAATCTGCCTTGTATCAGAGGCAAGGTTTTGGGAAGGATGCTTCCAAATTTGGAAAGAGAACATTTTTTATCTTGTTTTTAGCAGATAATACATCCGTCCATCCTCCCCTGCGTTTTCCCAGTCAATGGAGGACCTGAGCATCTCTGCCATAAAGAAGCAGCCAACAGAGCAGTGTCATTTTCTTTGTGATTGGTGTGTGCCTTCTGTATTGATTTTCCCATGGCAGAAAGCAGAGCAAGTTCTGTGTTTAGCGGAGAACTCAGAAAGACAATGTGTAAAAGAGAATAATTGTTAAAAAAAAATAGCAGCTTTTCACTGTTCTTGATTTTTGCTGAGACAAACAGTTCTGGAACCATCCTCAGTCTGAGCCTGCCAGCATCTATCCTATCAGCCTCTTGGTAATTGCCTGGGCTGGGAGTTGGCTGTGGGGTTGTTTTGGGAAGCTGATGCCACATGCAGCTTGTGACACTATTAGTTATTTGCTCCCTTAGAGCAGCAGGGGCACATTGATCCTCAGGCGTCCTGGTGGTGCAAACACATGTTATCCCTTAGCTCTCTCAAGCCCTGACTGCATCAGCTGGTGAAGACAGGGCTGTGTCTACACACCCTGGAAATCCATTTTACAACATTCGCCCAGGTGGAGAGACATATCCTTGATTGGATGTGATAATTTTCTTAAGTTTCAAAACAGGAGGCTTAACAGCATCTGTTTTTTAATTCTAACCAAGGAAATCCATATCTAATCATTATTTATATTTTTAATAATAATGATTGTCAGGTTTTTTACAGCTAAATTGGAAAGTATCAGAGGGGGATCTGGGAGGTTTCTCAGTGTCTGGGAGTCTGTACCAGTTCCCCGGTCCAGTGTGCTCTATAATAGGAAGTAGTGGGCATTTTTAAAAAGGCTTTGTCTTATTGATTGTGCAAATCCCAGAATAAGGATGAGGAAAGCCCACAGATGTCAAGCCTGGCTCTCCATGTACCTCTCTTGACTTTCAGGGTTGTAGTATCTACTCCAGGAACACATCTTTTCTTTCTGTATCAAGTGGTGGACACCACAAAGCCACCACTTGTTGTAAGAGCTTCTCGGCTTGACACATTTTGTTAGACTCCCTTTGCAAGCATGATCAGAAAAATTCAAGTCAGAGAAATTTCTAGTGTTTCCTGGGACAAATTTTTTCCATCAAAATAATCCCATAAATGCTGGTTAAAAGGGACTTGTGGAGGTGTTTGCTCCAGCCTCCCACTCAAAGCAGGACTTTCACTGATGCTAGAGCAGGCCAGCTGTGGTTTCATGTAGCTGAGTCCAGAAAGTTGCAAAGGACAGAGAATCTACACCTTTAGTGACCTCTTCCTGTTCTTCAGCATCTTTCTTGTAAAGAAATTTTGCCTGCTGTCCATTTGGACTGTCCAAGCTGGAACCTGTGGCCATTGCTCATTGTTTTATTCACAGAAGCAGCTCTAGGAATCCTTGATAAGTTTCCTTAAAGCATTAGTGTCAAATATGGGACATTATTTGCAGACCAGGTGCATTTTATTTGATTATAGACACATTAGTCATTCCCAGCTGGATCTGTGAGCACATCATTGCCAATCCACCCTCTCCTGTAGACCATCAGGACAGTGCACAATACAACAGTTGGTGCCTTTCCAAAAATGATTTTTGGTGGAGGGAAAGGAAAACCAGAAATGCAATTCAGACAGCTCTCCAGGTTGCTCTGTTATAGGTCTTCTGTTTTTAGCTGCCCTGCCTTCTTTCCTCCTGCCCACAGTTAATTACATGGCCAGGCTGGGAAGATAGCAGGAATATTAGGAAAGCCTGTGTGACAGACTTGTTGCTTGCCCAGAGTCAAGGGAAGGAAATTAATTAAATTGTCTTGCCTTGCCCATGAAGATGATGCTGCTACTGAGCAGAGAAATTATCTAACCAATTCCCATGGAAGAAGGGAGAGCTGAGGAAGACAGGGGGGAAAGGTGACTGAATGGCAGCTGGCAGAGGGCAAGGAAGTAGCATTTCCCTGGTACAGGTCCTAAAAGGGATTGGTTTATGGATCTCTCATTCTTTTCACATTTGGCTCTTTCATATGAAATCTGTAGACCACAGGCAGCACAAAAGCTGAACTTG
The DNA here is from genome assembly GCA_013397955.1 of Grantiella picta. Lineage (NCBI taxonomy): Eukaryota > Metazoa > Chordata > Aves > Passeriformes > Meliphagidae > Grantiella > Grantiella picta. Next base: position 2,384,427 of record VZRM01006793.1, on the reverse strand, counting down.
GCAACCTCTCTTCCAAAGCTGCTTCTGGATGTCCATATGCCAGTTCTGACAAATGCAGTTACTCTTCACCCTCCCATCCCAACATCATTCCCTTATTTATTCTAACCAGTTATTTTTCTTGTTCCCATTATGCAGCTTTGCTTCCTGTTCAGAATATGGTGTGTATGTTCATGCACACATAAAACTGCTGAACATGATCATAACTCTGCCAGAATAGAGGAGTAGATATGGCTGAAAAATCCAGTATTCATATTCACATATTGAAAGCCATTAAAGAACAATGTGGATAGGTGACTGGAAATGTGTTTTGACGGCAAAGGTAACAATGAAATTAAAACATTCTGCCAATAAAGGAAACCTGTTAAAGAAAAGTTTGTAATTGCTACACATGGAGACTTGGGGCCCAAGACTGGGAATTGGTGTCATTAGGCAAATCACAATGATATGCTGTGACACTCAAGAGGAGCTATCTGGTCCAGAACTGGGATCTGCTCTTTCTGCTCTCAGTATTTCGAAGATGTGGAAACAGACAAGAAGTACCAGTTCTTCAGACTTTTCACACTTTTCATGATAAGGGGCAACAGGCACAAAATGGAGCAGAGGAAGTTCTGCCTCAGTATGAGGAAGAACTTTTTTACTTTGAGGATGACAGAGCACTGGAACAGGCTGCTCAGAGAGTTCATGAAATCTTTTTTCCTGGAGACATTCAGCACTGTCCTGGACACAATCCTGTGGAATCTGCTCTGGGTGAGCCTGCATCAGCAGGCAAGTTGGACAAGATGATCTCCAGGGGTCCCTCCCAGTCACAACCATTTTGTGATTCTACAATTCCAGAAGATTTTCAGGGGCATGCACATTTCCGCATTCCTGTGTTTGTCAGCAGATCTAAGTCCATGTTGTAAGAGCTTTCCAGTTTAATATCAGCTGCATTTTCCTTTCTTTTGCAGTCAGAAAAAGACCACAATAATCTGCTATAGATTGTTCTGTTCACAGCAAGGATATTAAAAAGCCCTTGTTCAGAATTTCTATTCATCTGTTTTGCTTTTTCTGAAACCCTAATACCAGTTTGTGCATTCATTAGTTTTTATTTAAAAAAAAAATAACAACCCAAAAAGTAATTTAATTACCAATAGCCCTGTGATTAAATTTGGCCTTTCACTTTCCTTCAGGGTCAGACTCCTCAATTCCATCTCCCCAATGCCTCCCTCTGTAGTATCGATTCGGTACTGTTAACCTTTCTTTATTACTTGTTTATGTTCCCCCATCAGTTTAAAAACATCAATAAGAGGCTTTTTAAAAAGGACAGAAGCAACAAATAGAGAGACATTGAGGAAAGGTCAGGGATGCAGAAGAAGGCAGTGCTTGCTTCGTGGAAGGAGCAAACAGACAGTAGGGAAAGGTTAGTGGTCCTGCTGCTGAAGTGAAGGAAGGATTTGTTTATTCTACAGAAATGTCTGCTACTGGTGTAGATTTAGCAGCAGAGACAAACATCTGTCCAATCTGAACTTTGAGTTTCTGGGAAGAGCTGGACAGAGCCTCAGTAATGTGGCTGAGATAGTCTGCAGGACCTTTCCCTTTCAGGGATCAGGAAGTTTTAGGTGTGTTGGGTTCATTCTAGTGTCTGTTTGAGCATAAACCCAATCTGAGGGCACACCCTGCCCTGCTCAGGGCTGTGCTGGGAGTAGCTGTGTTGGTTGGCAAGGAAGCAGAGTGTCTGCATCAGTGTGTGACTGAGGGCATTCAGCCATCAGCATTTACATCCTCAGGCCAAGCACCACGCAGGGACCAAAGACAGCTTTCTCTGTTTTGGTGTCTGCTGAACTAGGAAAGCACAACTCAGGGTCCTCTTCCTCCCCCTCCTCCTCTTCTTGGCCCATAAAGCTGTACTCTGGGCAACTTGAAGTTCACTCCTGGATCAAATCCTCTCCTGAGTGAAGCTAGTCGTTTTCCTTTGAAAGGAACAAAGGATTGAGCCATTATAGCAGTAAATTTTTCAATTACTTCAGGGGAAATGTAAATTCTGCTCAAAGGTCTCCAACAAAGGCAGAAGCCCATTAGGGCCTTTCCATTCTTGGCTCCCCAGAGAGATTGAGTAACCTGGGGAGTACAAGGTTAGTGTGGTGGAACAGGGAAGAGACACCTTATCAACCCCCAGCTCTCTGAAGACTTCAGGATTCCTGGCACTCAAAAGGTAAATTCTTCTCACTGCTTGCTCTGGTGTTACCATTCTCACTAGCAGACCATGCCACTCACCTGTCTTCAAGAATGGATCCTGGTTTCAGAGTTTTCCAGTCTCAAGAAACTCTGTCTTGCACTTGCAAAGATTTTCCCAAAGGCACTGTAGGAAAATTGTCATTATTATTTTTCTCCCTTTCTTGATTGTCCAAGAGCTGTAATACCTTTAGCTTCCAGAAAACAATCTCTTGCCCTGAAGACTTTCCTGCTTTTGCAGTCCAGTATAGGCACAGTGCAGGACTTGTTATACAACATGGAGAAGACCTCCATTCCACACATTCAGAGTCTCTTAAAAGAAGACACAAAAGTCATCATAGTTATGAAAGACATATTTCTCATTTCCTTTTAGAAGAGATGTAATTATATATGACATGTCTTCAACTCAGAAAGCTGTAGAAATAACATATCTTTCCTGTTTTGAGAGGTGACATCGTGGCTAGAGAGGTTCTTGAAGTTTTGCATTGAAACTCAAAGGTGATCAGCCAGCAGCCCTCAACATAATTTGTATTATTGGCAGGTGAAAAAATAAAAACAAACCTCAGACTAGAAATTAAACTGAATTATAAATCCTTATGGTAGGCACAATGTGGACAGGTATTGGATTCTTCCTGCTTCTGCAAATAGATGATATATGCAGATGAGTATCATGCATTTTCTCATATAATGACATTAATTACTTACTTGAAATTTCACCTGACAGAACAATTTTCACTCAAACTTCATGAACAGACATTTCTTCTCAACTTACTCTTCAGTCTTAAAGTGAATTCTTTACTAAGCACATCGTGGCTATTTGTACAGAAAGAACAACTATTTGTGTTAGGTTGTGCAAAGGACTTTGATTTTTCTGAGATACCTTGGCGTCTATAAAAGGTATATCATGGCTTGGGCTGTTTGGTTGCCCCATGAGATCATTGTTTATGACATTTATCTCCTTAGGCTCTGTTTCCACTCCAAGGAGGAAAGCCTTGGGTGTTTAAGTGCTGTTCATTCCTAAAGTTCACCTTTCACCTAATGTTATGGAAAGGCAAGGGATGGAATAGATTTCTCCTTTTGTCTGCCCAGTCACCTGAAGATGTTTACAGTCAACCAGTAAAAGTGTGTTAAAGCTCTTCTTTTTCTTTTCTTTTGAAGTTCTTTATTCCATTACAGCATGGATATTTTAGCCTTAGGCATGTTGCTTTTCTGGTGGTTTACAATAATATTATTTTGTAAACAGTAAATGGCTTATCTGTCATGGACGCAGAGATGGCATTGGTTGCTCTTCATCAAGAGAAGGTACACTTGCAAATTGCACTCCTGGGCGACAGAAAGCTGGAAAGCCAACAGAAAGAGAGCAAATTGTGTGAGTCCATCTCAGGGAAACCGACTAATTCGTGTCTCCTTCGTCAGGTACCTTTCCTCATTTGGGGAATGTGCAGTTGCAGGGTGAACTCAATATAATCCCTGCTATGACATTTCTACATAAAACCACTGAGGAGCTGTCACTCTGTGCTGTGATGTGAGGAACAGTCACACTTTCAGGGTTGCCAGTTTTACAAATGAAAATGAAAAGAAGAAGGGTGTCCCGGGGCCATGTGATGAGGGGATGACCTTGCAATAAGTCCTTGGATTCAACATAGGGTCTGGATCACAGTGTCTGTCTTTTGTTTTTGTGATGTGATTTCAAGAATTGGAGTGAGGTGAGAGACCAAAAAAAAAGGTTTTGTTCCAGAAAAAGCTGGAGCCATACTGTATTTCCAATATTAGCTCAGGAGCATGAGTAAAATCCTTTCTGTTGCAAGCTTTTTTCAGCTAAATCAGGATGTCTGTCTCCTGTTTTACCCTGGTTACGTCTCATCACTTTCCTGAAAACATTGAGATAAGAGTTTTCTGTAGCAGCACACTTCCCTAGCCAAGAGCATGGTACGTGCAAGAGAAAAGAGCTTCTGCCTGAATGGCCTTCCTCCATAATCCTCATTCTCTTATTTGGAAATGAGTTTGTCACCCAATCAGGGAACAAAAATGAAATCTAAACCAACAGTAAATGATGAGTGGAATATACATATCACTTATACCCAGACAGTTACATGACAGTTCCAGTCCTTGGTGACAGTGATTTAAGAACCAACTGATTGTAATAGATAGGCAGTAAATCTTCATTTGCAAACAAACAAACAAAAAAAATATAATAAAAAAAGCTCTCCTTTTTGGTAATTCTGAAGAACTGCAAGTGCTTAATCTCCAGGAGGAGAGGTAGTAGGATAAATGTTTTGTTCAGAGAGATGGTGGAATAAATGGTTAAGGACAGTGTGAGAAAATTCATTTCAGCAGCAGTGAGAAATGACGGCTGAGCTTTTCAAGTCAGTAGTTAGCAGTGATTCGTAAGGATCTAACTCTTTACACCAGGGAAGCCAACATATCCTCAACAGTCAAGATGGGTTAACTGAGGGGATTAAGAATTACTTTTTTAGGTATTATTAGGAAAGAGATTTTTGCCTTTTTTTTTCACAAAGAGTGGCTCTGCCCTTGTTAGATCTACGGTGCAGGTCATCTTAGATGTACAGGTTCAAGCTGAAAACATTTCACTTGAGCATATGATAACCCAGCAGAGAGACCCAGGCTATTGGAAGCAAGACATCTCTAGGAGTAGAAGCAACATCAAGAACAATGCTTTTCAGTAATCAAACAACTCACACCATAAGAAATCCTCAGAAGAGAAGCTGCAGAATCTGTACACTATTGTAGCAGGAAACACTGTATTACAAATGAAAGCCAGCACTTGAACCTACCTATTAGCAATGGATGAAAATTCCATTAAACTTTTAAAATCAATGCACAAAATTTTAAGAATAATATGGTCAGACAAATTAAAATTTGGAAGAGGAAAAAGGTGAAAATACTAGGAGAATGATGGAGTATTAGAGGACCACATTAAGAAGGAACATGTAGATTCACTGTTGGAGATTCTTCTCATCAAGACTGCCTTTGTAGAAGATATGTTTGTCCTAGCATTTATTTTGTGTTGTCTAATTAGCTATCAATTAGTAATATCAAATGAAATGTCATGTTTTTTATATTCAAGCCAACCTGAATAGGTCCTTCTGATCCTGGGGAATCAGTCAGGGAGGAAATCATTGAGCACAAGGAGTAATGTGAAAGTGGAGTCCAGGCTCTAGGCTCTATTCTGAAGAACTCAATGCCTAACCAGTTACTGATTCCTTAATGAAACACTTTTACCCCCTCAGACATATCCTGACGGGGCTCAGTGCAGCCTGTAAATACAGACAGAATTCTTTTTGCTCTTCACTCTACAGAGCATTTTCAAGAAAGGATCTCACTGGTACACAGTGAAGTAGTTTTCTGTAATTATGTACTGTTGACAATTAGTCCAACCAAAAGGAGGAAGGCAACCAAGGACTTTTTATGAAATCAATTAAGTGGAAAGGAAAAAGAGAAGATGGGTAATGAGATACTCTAAATATCAAGAGTTTCATTTATGTTAACCATTAGGCTGCAGCATAGATTGAGCATTTACGGGTGGGCAGAGGATATCCTGCCTTGGCAGCAATCTACCTCCTTCCCTTGAATGACCACTGATCTCAGTCAGTAGAGATCAGATTGAAGGTATAAATGTTCAAAACATCAGGTGAATTAGGAACTTGGAAGACAATTATCTTCTCTATCATTACACTGTGTGATGGAGAACATTTGAAGACCATGAAGGTAATTTTTGACCAGAAAGCTCAAGTGATGGACAATCTTAAATTCTTCTACTGCAGGATATTTATGTGTGTAACTTCTGCAAGGACACTGTGAGGGTGGTCAAGCTTTGGAGCAGGTTGTCCTGAGAAGCTGTAGAAGCTCCATCCCTGACGATGGGCAGGTCCTGGGCCACCTGCTCCAGCTGACCCTGCTTTGGGAAGGGGGTTTGGACTAGCCTACCCTGAGAAACCTGGGAAAGTCATGCTGTGATATTTGATACTTAGTCAAGTAATTTTCTTGCTCACGAATATGTGGTCTAAATGATTAAAAAACCAGTAATTCTAAGAGAAGGAAAAATTAATAAAAACCTGACAAGGATAATAAACAGATTAAAAATAACTAACTCCTGGATTTCAGCTATCCTGGCAATGATTAACTGTCCTTTCCTTTGGTTAGACAACTGCTCAGCCACTTCTAGAGTAACCATTTATCATAGCCTATGATTTTAAATTTTTCTGTATAACAACACCTAATTTAAGCTGGTTTAATCTGTTGCCTGGTTTAGTTTTTGCTAGCTGCTCCTTGCTTCACCAGACTCTATCAGTCTCAGCTATGCTTTGCTCCATTTCTCGACTCACTGTATTCTCCAGCTGTTTCTCTGTTTTGCTGCCAGATTTTGCTACTTTAGCTCCTGTGAGAGAGTGGAGAAGAATACACAAGTCTCAGCTCACAGGAAATTAGGAAGTAGCTTTTTCTGTTCATACAGCTGCAAAATCTCCTGCTTCTCTATGTTCCATCTGTAGCCTTTGAACTACATTGCTAGAAGGGACTGTCTAATATTAATGGGATGCCCAGACATAGCTAATTAGCTTAAATTTCTGTACACTACCGTAAACACAAACTTCACGTTCTTTACTATGTAATTTTTAGTTTTTCAATTATAATTCAAGAAGAAGCCATATTTCAGGCAGCTTTTTCCTTTCTTCCTCTTCCTCTTCCTCTTCCTCTTCCTCTTCCTCTTCCTCTTCCTCTTCCTCTTCCTCTTCCTCTTCCTCTTCCTCTTCCTCTTCCTCTTCCTCTTCCTCTTCCTCTTCCTCTTCCTCTTCCTCTTCCTCTTCCTCTTCCTCTTCCTCTTCCTCTTCCTCTTCCTCTTCCTCTTCCTCTTCCTCTTCCTCTTCCTCTTCCTCTTCCTCTTCCTCTTCCTCTTCCTCTTCCTCTTCCTCTTCCTCTTCCTCTTCCTCTTCCTCTTCCTCTTCCTCTTCCTCTTCCTCTTCCTCTTCCTCTTCCTCTTCCTCTTCCTCTTCCTCTTCCTCTTCCTCTTCCTCTTCCTCTTCCTCTTCCTCTTCCTCTTCCTCTTCCTCTTCCTCTTCCTCTTCCTCTTCCTCTTCCTCTTCCTCTTCCTCTTCCTCTTCCTCTTCCTCTTCCTCTTCCTCTTCCTCTTCCTCTTCCTCTTCCTCTTCCTCTTCCTCTTCCTCTTCCTCTTCCTCTTCCTCTTCCTCTTCCTCTTCCTCTTCCTCTTCCTCTTCCTCTTCCTCTTCCTCTTCCTCTTCCTCTTCCTCTTCCTCTTCCTCTTCCTCTTCCTCTTCCTCTTCCTCTTCCTCTTCCTCTTCCTCTTCCTCTTCCTCTTCCTCTTCCTCTTCCTCTTCCTTCCTCTCTCTCTACACCGCATGCCAAATGCATAGTCCTCTCTTTTCATTGGTGTATTTTTGTTTTATTTTTTTTTACTGGGTTTGTTCCTTCTCAAGCTCATGGGGAAGAATGAGATATAGGAATCTTGCCTTCATCTATGTCTTGGCTCTAACCTTTTCTATACATCGCTTTGTCCAGAAGTGATCAAAACCAGATGTTGGGCAGATTCACTTTTATCAGGACTCTCTGTGTAAATCATTACCATTTCCCAAGAACAGATTGTACAGAAAGTTGGGATATCAGTAAAAAATTGAAGCTTGAAATAAAGTCCTTTTCAGTATCTTCTTGAGAAAAAGCAATGCCTCATTTTCAGCTGTACCACAATTCCTGAAATACTCTGGAGTGCTTTTCCTTTAGGAAGGAATATGTAATTGTATACAATGGTATTAGCTGTTAATGCTTACTATAATATTTATGTTTTAGGACGACTGGTGTCACTCTACAGTCCCTATGTGTACACATAGTAAAAGAAAATCCCTATCTCAAACACCACACTGTTCAAATTGACAAGGCAGAAAAAGGCACAAAGAGACTCTCATGATCCTCATCTCAGAGCTAAAAATTCAAACCTTGGGGACATTAGACAAGTATTTTGTTGCCATAAACAGGTTTGCTGCTGAACGGGGAGATGAATGGAATCTTGGGTTCATGTTTAACAATAACTAAACCAGTTTGGAAAACTTATTTGAAGAAACACAATTCAGCAGTGAGTGGTCTCCCAGATCCAACTCATTCAGAGCTGTAGGACAAGGTGCCAGAAAGAAGAATCATGTGGGCATAACACACACAAAAGTATGCTATTAGGATGGTACCATGATGTTGAAATTTGATTTTGCTCTCAAATCGGAAAGTTAGAAAGAAGGGAAATATAGACTGGAAAACCTGCAATAAACTGCTACAAATAAGTTTTTGAGATGTACATCTGACTGTGTTTGATGAAAGGATTTGGATAACTCCTTTGTTGGGGTATGTTTCATATCTAACACAGTCAACAGCCAACCTTTCTGCAGGAGTTGCTTGGATGTGAGGACAGCTTCCTCTGGAATGCTGATCCCAGCAATGAAACCCATTCCCCTATTCATCATGTCCACCACCAGCCCTCTCACACTCCCAGACAAGAGCTGTTTCCCCCCAGCAACTTCCACAGCCTGTGAATCAATGCCAGTGCTGCTTCTTTAAAGAATCACTGGATCCAAGTGTTCATCTGCACTGCTGCAGGAAACACAGCTGTAGAGCATCTGGAGCAGCTCAGGGCTTACTCTCCCAGGCAGAGAACCCAGTGTGTTTGAAGAGCTGAGCAGGATCATTATTATTGTTATATTATTGTGGCCATTCTCTGGTGACACAAGACAAAGATGCAAAGGTTTTTCAGCTCCTGAGGGCAAAGCACTGAGGAGGGAGGCAGCATGGTCATCTCCAGCAATTGATGCAGATTGCCTCCTGGCTGCGTGCTTTACAGAGGGCACCACTGACTGAAGTGCCAATACACACAGCTGAGGACTTCCCTGAACTCCCCTTCAGGCCCAGGTTTTAGCTCAAAATGCCTATGAGATATGAGAGAGCCACGCTGCAGCTGCCAAATTGTTGTATTCCTGCTAGGATGATGAGAGTGTGTTTCACATGCCCTGAGGCAACCTGGAGAGTGTTAGAAGACCGTCCCGGCTAGAGGAAAGTGAACTTTTTTGTTTTTTCCCAGTGAAATTTCCCAGCTTTTTTCTACACATATGAAGAAGAAGCTGCATTGGGTCTGAAGGCTCTGCGGCTGGAAAGGTGCAAGTATGCGGTTTTTCTGTCAGATTAAGAGTGGAAGCAGGAATGCAGTGGGAATGTTAGGGACTCCCATAGAATCAAAGAGCATCATGGAAGAAAATCCACCAGAACTATGAACTACGAACTACAAAAAAGCCGTTTTTTGCCTTAAGAAGCAGTGGCTTACTTGCAATCTAGGATAGTGTATCAAAGAAGTTTTGCTGCTTGTTTGCCCTGCTCTTATATTCTTCCTAGGAATATCTTACAGTCTAATGTTGGAGATGCTGAGCTGATGGGATGAAACCTTATGGTGCAGATTTGATGTGGTCCCTTACTAAGATTTCTGTAGTGACACCCCTAATTCTCTTTCAGAGCAAAACAAATGAACAAAGAAATTAATCATCCAGGAAAGCAGAAGAAGCTGTCATGCAAAACCAAGAGACTCATTGCAAAAATATAATATTCATAGTAGTAATAAGTGATCGGTCTTGCTCCGACAATAGTATATAATTTTCAAGTGTTTTGACCTTGAATTGTCCTTCATATTGGTGTGAGTTACTCAGAGTAGCTGTTGTCTTCCATCCCCCATCTAGTACACTTTAAAATGGAGGGGGAATGGTTTAACAACTGAGAAGTTTGAAAATGTGACATCTGTTTATATCCATCCTATCACCAAATCACCACATCTACATAAACAAGACAGGCGGGTAACTTTAAAGCTCCTTGGAAGGAGTTGTTTAGGGACAGAAATGGTCATATTTCGCTTGCAAAGTGGGACTCAGTGTTTGGAGTGGTTCTGTGACCTTAGCATGTGCACAGAAACAGACATCCACTGAAAAATGCAGAACTGCTTGCAGGATCACCTTATTGTTATGCAGAAAAACTGGTGGTCTTTGCTTTTAGCCAACAGGTTCATGTGCTTAATGCTATATGGGAGCAAAGGGTTCACAGCATAATGAGCCAGAGAGCAAAGCAGTGCCTAGATGGGCTTTTAATGTGGAATTATTGAACCCTGTGCTGTTGGAGAGGGTGGGCACAGCTGGTGTGTGTGGCTTTCACTGAGCAGCTTCACGAACTGGCCAGGCCTGGCTTCTCTAATGCTTACAGTGCACAGCTCCCCAGGATTAAAACCCCATGCAAACAGATTTAAGTGTTTGTGACTTCCAGCCATATCTGAATTTTAAGAGTAGCTTGGAGGAATGAATTTAAATCCACATCCCAAAGGCAAACAATGCCACAAGCTACTGAATTACTCCTGGCCTTCTCCGTGTATGTATAGCACTGTCTCCACAAGCAAATCCCTTAAGTTCTTTAATTCATGCTTCCAGGGGGTGTATTTAACCTGCATCATCCCCAAACCTGCCCTTCACAGCATTTAATAATCCACCCTATGGGTCAGTTTCAGTGGTGGGAATTGTTCCCACTGAGCTGTGGGAATCCTTGAACCCAGAGCTCCTCAGGCCTCTTTGCTCTGTTAGAGATTATGCTTACATGCACAGGACAAGTCCCTGTGGGATCAAATCAGCACTGCTTTGATGTGACTGGCATTCACAGCTGCTTATCTTGGCTGCAATGGCTTTAGAATGACCACCTTCATAAAGGGGTGTTTTTATGTACATTTTAAGGTAATTTTAGAAACAAACTTTAAAAAAAATTAGAGAAGTGGATAGATGGACAGACAGATTGATAGACAGAGACACAGGCAAGAGGTTTGGCACAGGGGCAATTATCTGTGATCCCAGTCTGATAACTCTGGGGATTTCGTGAGGTGAATGTTAATGAATGCTGGCACCTGAAAAGACTTGAGGTCTTTTTGAGATTCTGATGCCACCTGCTTCATCTCTCTGCGCTTCAGTTTCCTCAGCTGCAACGTACAGATAAAATATCTTTGCCTTTTTTTTCCTAGCTGTGAGAGCTGTGTCTCTGAAATCACTTTCTAAGGACAATATTCATCACCTGAGCATTGGTGGTCCTTCCAAACTCCTGTTTTTTGAGGTGCTTTGTGCTGCTGCCAAAAGCAGGGCTGTACCTTGATGCAGCAGGAGAACACACCCTCTCGTTAAAATGCACTTACAGAGACCTCAAGCACTCAGGCCAGTTCTGACCTGTGCAACAAGTTTCTGTCGTGTGGACAAAAAAAAACCAAACTCCTGCTTAACAGAGATCAGCAAAGCTCCCGAGAGATAAAAAATCATCTACATGAGGGTTCAAGCAGCAACTCTCTCCAAGTTCTACACGACAGTAAGTAAGGACTGCTCAGCTGAGCAGTGGGACATACATGTGTTTCTAGCCCATTGCCGAGGAAAGTTGTCAGGAATGCATTTTAAGTGACTCTGATGTAATTTTTTGTCTGTGATGGATTAGCAATCTGGCCAGCAGTTGGGTGGTAGCTTTTTAAGATCATACCTGAATTGCTTTCTACTGAAATGCAATATCCAGGCATTTCTCTGTGTTCTCTAGAGTTTCTCTGTGTTTTTTATCTGTCCTTTAAAGTAAGACTGAGCTGCACTAGTCTCAGTAAGGAGATCAGACAGTACATCTCCATGATCCCCATTATCATCAGGAGTTGATCTAGGGTAGAAAAGGGTATTTTTCAGCTCTCTTCCTCCAGTCCCTTAGCTCCTGCAGACTGCACAGCTCAGTCTGAATTTCAAAGGATTATGGTCTGGAGTCTACTTTTGATTATAGTGATATAAAGCTGGAGTCCTCTGGCTTTGAGGGACAGGTCTATTGCATCTGCAAACAGACAGAGGTCTTCAGAGAGCATTTTTGCTCCCAGTCTGATGTGCTGGTGTGCAAACTTCCCTCACCTTTCTCCCTGGCCTCCAGCTCCTTCCATTCACTCATTCTAAGATTTTATTTATAAATGAGTAATGAACCGGGAGAGAGTAAATGATCTGCTGAGGGAACCGTGATGAACCTTATTAATATTCTGTCTTTTCTCCCAAGTCACAGGGTAGGTGACCACAGCCCCGTCAGGGAAGTCCTGCCTGCTCAGTACTTCAGAGAAACAATTATGAAATGCAAATATTGACAGAACACACCAGTATCTCACAATCTTCAATATTATTTCCAGGACACGGGCTACATGTAAGAAACAACATCTAAAAAGCCTTTTTCTCACTGGACTGGGGTTGCTGTTCAAATAAGATGAGGTAGGGCAGGGGGAAGGCTGAAGTGGATGCATTTTTCCATGAGCCAAAACCCACTGAACAGGAGTCACATCAGATACATCCCAACAACTTCATACTTGCACCCTTAGCTGACTGCCAGGGTCACAGCTTTTCTCATGCCAGCAGCATCCTGGGAAAGGCTGTCCTCATTTTGCTGCGAAGAGAAAGGCTTAGAGAGCTCAAGTTTAAGGGTGTGGAAACAGGGGGACAATGAGGTCTCCTGGTGTTCAGTCCCTTCTTACCATTGTGGCCACAAAAAAAAAAAACCCACCCACACAGAGCTCTCTTCTGCCTTAGCTTGTTTCTCTGTAGAAACTTCCTTTATTTTGTTTGTCAAGACTGGGTTTGAATTAGGGAAAAAGCCCTTGTAGACCCTGGATTGGGACCAAGACTCTTGAATAAGGTGATGTATGCTAAAATCATCACACAGACATCCCAGGAAAAGCCTTCTGATATCACAGCCAGGAAAAAACCCCAAAGGATAGCACAAGGGATCCCAGCCTCTGATAAAACCATTTGGTAAAGGATGATATGAAAACAGGGTGAGTTTAATGAAGAAATAAAGCCTGGATTTGTTTGTTTAGCAGCTCTGCCTTTTGATGGATATGGCAAACCAGGTACATTATCAAGCACCAAGAAAAACTTCAACTTAAAAATTGAATAACTGGAATTCATTAAGAGGTATCAATATATTAGTCCAAAAAGAATAAAACATGAAAAAAAACATGTTTGACGTTAGAATGTCTTCTTTTTATGGTTTGGATATTGCTAAATTGTTTCTGAGTGGGAAAAATGAAGCTCAAGCCTCAGAAATTCATCCTGATGATGGGACAGTATTTTTGTCTTGTAAAGCTGTATCATGCAATGCTGTTGCTGTCATAACAACGAGTTTTATGATTTCTGCCTGAATTTTCCTGCTGTTCTCCATTTTTAAAAGCCTATTAAAATAACCAGGTTACTTGCAAAGAAGGATAGGCTTGCAGTATTCACACATGGAAACGAGGTTTGACGGATCTGTGTTTGACTACTGATAGTCTCCCTGGACTCCTAGATAAGCTTAAGCACTGGCTCAGGGTGTGGATATGGAAGTGGGTTAACTTGCATCGCAAGACAAGCTGTCTTCATTAAAAACAAAAAATGCAAAGCCTGCAAACACAAGATACAGGCTTTAGCTGTTCTAGCTGTGTCCCAGGAATGACAAACTTACCCCTGGATTAATCAGGGATAAGCATTTCAACATCTAGGACATCTACCTTTTCCTAGTTTTTCCTCTTTCATACACCGTTGTGATGGGGTGATTTGTTGGGTTTTATACTCTGTATTTTGTTTCTCAGTTCAGGTGACTCTTATTCACAGTCCTTCATTATGTTGTATCTTGAGTTGTGAGGAACCTTTCCAGATGAGCAGCTTGAGACTGAATGAATTCAGAAATCCAGGGTGTTTTGGGTGAATCATTTCCGTCAAAAAAGCGAAAAGTGAAAATAAGAGAGACCTGCTGTGCTCAGTCAAAGCTTTTGCAGAGGTTCCATTTCTTCTTCTGGAAACAGAGATGATAGAATTTTTGCTAATTAATCTTTACAATAATCCCAGAAATCAAACCACTTTCTATAAACTAATAGTCATTCTTTAGTGAATTGATTCGAATTAGAGACATAGAAACCCTTTCATCAATCTAAACAAATTGACTTTCTTTTCTTTGTTTGGTCAGTGGTGTAAATGCACAAAAGAAAATCAGTTATCTCTGCCAGGTCTGTGTTTTATGAGGTGAGAGCCATACACCTCTTGCCTCTGGCTGTGCCCCTCCAGAGGCTGTGGTTACAGAAGCATTTCTTGTTCTGATTTCAGCTGAGCTCCTCCCCTAAGAACCATTATCTTGTCACTCTTCCCCAACCCTGGCCATGAGTTTTTTACCCTGCATGGCTCTCTTCATCTTCAAGGGGCTATCTAGATCACAGAACTAAGCTGGTTTGAAATAACCATTCCTTCCCCAGCCCCTTTTAATGAGGTTTATTTTCAATCTAGATCAGTTCTGTGAGTGATCAGAGAGCACTGTGATGCACCAGACGGTGACATCAACACGGCTGAGCTGGTGCTTCACACAAATGGGATTGAAGGAGTAGCAGGAGGTGCTGGAAGAGGGGACCTGAAATTGTCACTGATTTAAACACTCTGTTTTGATGGCCTTCAGTCAAAGCTGAGCTTGCAGATTGCTTTGGACTACACTGGTTTTAATCTACTGCTAATGCTGTAGGTTTGTCAATGCAGAATCAGGCTTAGCATGGACTGTGAGATAAAGAATTTATCAAGTATTGATTTAACTCCTGCTAGGTTATCCAGCCTTCCCTCACCCTTCTGCTGCTTCAGTTTCATTGCTATTTGTGTCTGAAGAACTGTGAGTAAAAATTAGGGTTGGTAATTTGGGTAATTGGATCTGATAACTAAATAAGTAGGAGCAGAAAAAAAAAGGAATAATGTGCTAATTATGAATAATTACAAACCCAAATTAACTTCTTCTGCTTCTTCTCCAAAACAAACACACCCCACTTCAATCTGAGTTTCAGAAGCGAAAAGGTGTCTGTTGCAGGTTCCTAAGCAAAACCCAGAAAGAGGGATTATTCCACCAAGTTCTCAGCACTGAGACCTATTAGAACTAAACTACTGGACTAGAAAATATCCTTGACCCAGGTTCATGGCACAGAAGTGGTAGCTGTGGCAAAAGCAGTTTTCAGAGATTGGCAAAAGCAGTTTTCAGAGATCAGCAAAAGCTGAGGGAAAGTGCACAGGGGACATTTCTGAAAAGCCTTTCATTCCCTGCTGCAACAAGCAAGGAAAGTAGGATGAGTTGGAGGAGTTCCTGTGAGAGAGTTACAAGCAATTGGAAAATCAAATAAAACTTCTCACTAATTACAGCCTTCAGTTGCCACCTCAAGGTCCCACCTGTCATGCCAAGGAGGTGATTTTGGAAACAGACCTTACCTTGGCCATTTTTCACTTGTCTATTTTTTGACAAGTTGCCTTGCACGCAACTTTGATTAACACATTGATTGACTGAGGAGAAGGTTGGTCAGTGTGTGGGTTGGGTCAATCACCAAAAGGGATCTAGGCTTATTTTCAAGCAGAATTTCTATGTCACTGTGGTTTCATCACCAACAAACAGCCTTGTTGCTACAGCCCCAATCAGCACGGCTGGGAAGCTGCTTGTACTCACAGGACAAATGAACAAATATTTTTGTCCTTCTGTTGAATGACAGTTGTGGGAATCTCATTGTGTATTGCAGCTCATTTGTGGTTGATAAAATTGAGACTACTCTTATGGCTCTATGTGTCCCTCAGGGACAGAGCTGGGTTTAAAAATTTAGAGAAGAATCCTTGTCCAAAAACTTTTGCACCACTTGGGACTTGGCCATTCCCTTGTCCTGACAGACAATTGTTACACTGCTTTATAGAGGAGATCTGAATCTGGAATGGTGGTTAGCAGCATCAAAATGTTCATTCCCAAAAGGCACAAAATATTTAGGTAATCTGGAAATTTATGAACTGCCAAAAATAGCTCGGTGGGTTTAATTGGATATGCTTTAAGAATTCAGAAGTAACAGCTCATTTGAAGGTTGACATCATTCTGGCTTGAGAAAATGCCTTTGCCTCTGACTGATATTCTTGCTTTGTTTTTTTGTTTCCCAAAAAGCAGCAGCAGAACCCTCTTGGCCCACTGTGGTGTCCTAGTTTAAGCTTATGTATGACATTTCTAATAAAAGCTGTTGTGCAGTGGCAGATCTGTCTATTTTCTTTGTGAGATTAAAAAAAAAAAAAGTTTTTCTTAGAGTTCAGTGTGCATAGGAGTATTCCTCCACCTTTTACCAATATTTTGCATTACAAGCTATTGGCAAAGAGTTGAGGAAGCAATCAATAACTAGAGCATTCAGCACCCTGAGGAGGAATCTAAATCGTGGAGCACTCTTACCCTCTGGACTTGTGTGTACAGTCCAGAAACACTGCAGCTGTGCAGGCATGAGGATAAAAATCATGATGATAGATCTTCTGTCCCAGAGGCAGCTTTTCCTTGTATCTCTGGGAAAACTTTTGGGAGGAATAAAAAGCTGCTCTGAAATCCTGCATAACCTTTATCTGAGTATACCAACTTTCACTAAGTGCTCATTTACACCTCTGTTTTGCCCTTTTTTTGCCACACCCTTCAGGTTCTCCACAACAGGTCATCTTCTTTGCCTCCTGCTTCTTAGAACAGCTTTAGTTTTTCAGAAATTTCCATTCATCTTGTCTTGTTTCTCTTGGGAACATTTTACTTCGGTGTGTTGGCTCGGAATATTTCACATGTAACACATTTACAAGCAGTTTGCTACATTATTTCTGTATATCCTTGAGCTCTCTGCACAGCCCTGGGCAGAATATTGAAAGGTGAAACAAAGCTGGGATTCAGGTTCTACAAATGCTTTTCTCTTGTTTGCAGATATGCTTTCCTCCAAGGACACACAGGTCGGAAGTGCTCTACATCCTCACAGTGACTGCAATTCCTGCCAGGGTACTGGCAAACCCACCTGCGGGGCAGGGGAGCTCCCGTGTCCCTCCCTCTCCCTCTGCGTCTGTTTCTCTGTGTATGTATGTCTTCGAAAATGGGAATATGGGGTTGAAATGTTTTCTCAGTCCTCCCACCCCCTTTTATCCCCCCTTTTCATGAAGTCTTTCTGCTCCTCCTTATCCTGTTCTTCGTGTTTGTTGCAAAGCAGTCTGCTCCTTGTCACAGTTTAGGAGGAAAATGACATTGATATTGGACTAAATGCAAAAAGGGACTTTCCCCTTGTGAAAACTGCCTAATTGATGTCAAATCAAATAACCTTAAAGAGCTGTGATGGCTACAAATCGGATCAGAGAGGGCAATACCAGTTCATTCTGCTTCACGCAGGGTCTGTGCTTTGCAGTTTCAGCGACAACACTTCGGCATTCAGAGCTTCTTTATAACCCAAACAAATCAAATCTCAGATCTTTTTGATCCTGATGCCTGACAATAGCTGATGATTAAAACTGCCACACTGGAGCCTGGGAGTGGATTATTATTATAAATAGCTGCAGTCTTGCCGTTCCCTATTCTTTTCTGTGGGTCTGGAGGCTTGAGGCAAGAAAAGCTGGGGGGAATATAATAGAGAATAACATGAGAGGTCAAGTGAGACAAGGGGAAAAAAGATTTTTCTAATAGATTAACTTGAAAGACACTAAGATTATCTACCTCTTTACCTCTGTGATTCAGATTTCAAAATAAAAGGTAACAAAACATAAAGGATATTTTAAAAGCCAGAACCTATTTTCCCAGTGATGATTCCCTGAATTTGAACTGAACTGAACTGAATTATCTATTGCTCTGCATTAAAGAAATACAGTTTTAGACTGTGTCCACTCACTGTAGCACAGAGATGCAAGCTCACTCTTCAAAGGTTTCAGATTTACATATGCAATAAAAATGTATAATGAACTTAGATGAAAATCAGTAATGGAAACCTTGGAAAATGCTTCATTTTTTAAAAAAAACCCTTGCTTGGCAATACTGTATTGCTCAATTAGGAAGGACAATCTGAGCCGTATCAAACCTAATGTATAGGATTGCCCAGATCTGCTCTGTGGCTCTCATTTTATTCCAATTCAGTAAGAAAATATTGTATTTTCAGGAGAAGCACACCAGGTTTTAAAGCTGACTTTTTTTATTGTAAATTCTTTTTTTTTTTTAAGAATAAAATGGAAGACATGGTAAGCCATGTGTTCAGGTGGGCTTAGTATAAATTAACATCATTCCTGGCAGCAGGGACTTTGCATATTCTAAGGCAGCCAGGCTTAGATATAATGTTTTACTCTCTGCAGAATGATAATTAGTATTAAAGACTGAATGATTCTCAGTCTGATTGCTGACACACATTTACAATTTATCTCATGGCAAGCTCTGGGTAGAAGACATTTTCAGAACTGATTGGGAGTTAGGCAGAAAAGATTCACGTTAAAAGACAACCCTTATAATTTACTTAACACACAGCCTTAAACCTAAGATTAAAGTTTCAGTTTGTTTTTAGTATTGATGAACTGTAAAATTCCACTCCTGTATAGGTGTGTGGAGGAGGTAGGAGTGGGCAATTATAGCAGAAGTTTACACTCAGACTACAGAGACCAGACAGGCTGAACCTGGTGGGGAAAACTAATGATGGAAAAAAAGCGTAGAAGAAAAAAGTTTCACCACTGCTTTTCAGTGTTTAGTTTTGGTACTGAGCGAAATACCAGCTCGATTTCTTTATTTTGCACCCATAGCACAATCAGGAACTGATATGGAAGATCAGATTTAATGCTGGAAACCATTTGTCTAGTAAATGCAAATGGTGGCCAATTAAGTAAAACTGGAAAAATGTGCCTTTTCTGCTCTTTACATTACAATACAACACTGATCTGACATATGAGCAAGAAATCTTATCCTGCAATAGTGGCCAAAAGTAGAGGGAGAGAAAGAGACTCAAATAATCATCAGTAACACGAACCCAGCAGAATGGCTTATAAGACTTATTTTTTTTTTCTCCAGCAGTCTATAGAATTGTCAATATGCCCAGTGAAGTTGACTTTGAGGAACAAAACACAAAGAATTTAAGGGGCAGCAGGCCGAAACAACCTCAGTCTTTTAGCACTGGAATTGACCTGGAAGGACCTTCATTACAATGAAATGTTCCTACCACCTTTAATTTTCAGCCTTTTCAGTCATCTTGGCCCATTCAGCCCTTGCCCTCTCTGCCGAGGCTACCCACGAGGAGAATCTCTTTATGTCTGTGCTCGATGGTAATTTTTGTGATGCTGAAATATCTTCAGCAAAAAGACCCTAAAGACATCATATTCTTTCAATAAAAATTATTCAGCCCAAAGCAAGACAATAGTTACCATATTGCTGTGTGTTGGATGCAAAATAGCAGGCTTTGAAACTCGGCAGCATTGAGCTAACAAGCCTGCCTGGTGGTGTGGTGTGAAGGGGCAGTGATTTAAAGATCATTTTAAACATTTACTCTGTTTTATAGCAGCGAAGACTTTCCCTTCCCCAAAATTTAAAATTTAAAATGTGCCTCCTCTGAGCATAAGGGCAGTGCTTTTTGCTTTCTGAGATGGAACAAAGTATTTCTGCGATGAAAAAAATATGATTTTGATTTTAAGCAGTAGGAACATTTTCCCATTGCATATTTTTCATGCTGTGGAAACTAACCATCCACCAAATATTTCAAATGTGAACTCTCAAGCAGCTCTGCTGAAAGACATTTTCTTCCTCATTTTACATTAAAGCATAGCCCTGAAAGTTGTGATTGCAAATAATACTCTCCCAGCATCCCTTCCCCCAGATATCACGATATCATTCCCCAAATTCCATATGCATAAAGGAAATTTTCCATCCCACTTGTAGAACCTGAAAAGAAGAAGGATGAAATTAATGGGCTGGAAATGAAGTGGGTAAGTAAGGAACCATATAATTTCATTTTTAATCCTCAAAATGTGGGTGGGAAAGACAGAACAAATTTAATCCGAGTACATGGCTCATAGATATGTACATGAAAAGTACAATAGCACAGACTCCTTCATCTAGAGAAAAACTGTACAGGCTCCCTTGAGCTTTGGTGTATAACACTGATTTACCCCATCTAAGAACCTGACCTGGGAGATTATTGAGGCTAATTCCTCTTTAAAATACAAAAAATATAATTTGCCTTAATCCATTTAATATTCGACATCCTGTTAACCTAAATTAAATGCTTCCTTGTCAGTTTTTAATTTCGCATGCTGACCCCCAAAATGGAAAGGCCACTCACAATTACAACACCCACACTGCAGCCACCATCGTCTCCGACTTGCAGGCATCCTTATCATCCCAAACATGTTTCTCCTCTTGGCAAGCAGGAAACCTTTCCTCCGGGTGTGAGTACAGGCAGATTTTCACCCATGTGGTTTTCCATTAAAGTTTGTTAATTTACATGTCATTGGAAAGCTAATAAGGGGAAGGAAAGGAATACATATGGCCATTATTTTATTTCCTCAGGCTTCATGGGTTCCATAGAAATTGTCCAAAGGGTGAAAAACCCCCTGCAAAATATGCACCTCGAGAGAGTTTCCCCACATCAGGTGGCAGCTCAGGTGTGCCCTGTGCTTTGAAGGTAAATTCAGAGCTCAGGCAGGAGGCTGCCACTGCAGGGTCAGGTTTAGTTTGCCTTGAAGGCTCAACAGAAATGTCTGACCTCTCCTGGAAAACAAAACATCAGGGTGCCTCTCATCATGGCAAAAGGGCTTTTTGAAGGGAGACAGAAGCAAACGCTTTCACATTGGCCATGCCATGTTTCTGTCAGGTGGAGCATGAAAGGAAGCTTCAGGAATGAACATAAGCTGCAGAAACAGTACTGAAGCTCTGGAGATACTAGGAATTTTTCAATGCAGCCTGTTGCTATGCCTTCACTGATGATGCTGCCCTGCATTATGATGGAGAGAAAGCATTGCCTAATTTGTTTCAGAGACAGCCAAGTGATGTATAAATCAGGGTAGCTTAATTAACTGGGAGGTGTGTGCAGAGATAAGTGTTTAGGTACCCAAATTGTCACTGGGGTCTGTTGCTCCACTCTCTGAACAGCAGATGCCTCTGACATACATTTGCCTGCTGGGCTCAGTGGGCAGCTGAGCCAGCTGAGTGATGGAAGGTGGCTCTGTGCCCTCACAGCTGGGATAAAGATAATTGTAATTATGGGATTGTATTTGTTGCAAAATGCAACAGCTTTTGATGAGGCTGTTGCTGTGTGCTCACTCAGATGCAGTGTCCCACCAAGCTGTCCCTCAGACAGATCTGCCCAGCCCAGTCTGGCTCTGGGCTAGCCCTGCAAGCCCTGGAGTGACCTTCACCTCACAAATGGTGAGAGCTTCTGTCTGCTCTTATAAACAAACAGAAACATCAAACACCTATTTTCTGAATAAAGACTAATTCTCATTTTAGGTGCCTAGATCAAAATTTGAGGTTATCTCCTTTCTAAGCCAGGAAGAGCCAAAATGTTGGGTTTATCTTTCAAGTGGTTTGCACAGAGGTGTCTAGATATAACTCTGTATTTCCAGGGCTGGGAACTTGCTGTTGGTTCTAGACCTTAGCCTCAAAAGGGTACTGATGTGTCTTCTCTTATCCAGGACAGCCAAGTAATTCAGGGCGGGGATAAATCCATTGAGCACAAATATGACTATTGTTTTTTCAGCTCATATAGTCTCAGCTCTCCTTTTAAAATATAAAAATTATTCAATCCACCAAAATCCCCGTGGATGCACCAACCTCCCAGTCATCTGCCTTCAGAGGGAATGAAGTGAAATGAATCTCCACAGATTGTGTTGTACACCGCATTGCCAGCTGTTTTCTAGCAGGGGCTGCTGCTGCTCAAAGGTCATAGTGCAAATCCCTTGATTAAAAAAACAAAAACAAACACATTTTAAATTGGTAAAACCATAAGACACTGCCATAAAGCAGATTATGTGGAGTAGATACTGTTAAAACAGTTTAAATGCCTCTTTCAGACTTCAGTTTAGTTATCTCAAAGCATATTAGAGAGAGCAATAAAATTTAATGGCCAGCAGTAAAGTGTTTATGCGTGGCCCTGAACACAGCATTGTCCAGCCAGAGAATGTGCTACCTCTGCCACATGGGCCAGGCGTGCCCACCAAATGGGATTTGGGCCCCACTGGAGCTGCCTTAGGTCTGCTTGGGAACAGCTCAGCAGACCCCAGAGAGCTCACAAACGGGGGCAGGAGGGAGCAATGCTGCTGCAGGGCTGTCAGGGCAGCAGCTCTGGGCTGTGTCTCCCAAAGATCTGATTCAATGAGAAAGTCTGTGTGTTTTGTGTGTTGTGACACAGACACTGAGAGGACATTTTCAACCTAAAAACTGTTTTCCCAGTGCGGCATGAAGGTTGGAATGCTTCCATGCTGACCTAGCAGGATCCTGCTTCTCCAAGTTAATTGCAAGGTCCCTTGCCTCTTTCCTTGGCTATGCAGTGGTGCATCCTAGGACAGGCCAGCACTGTGCCACGTCAGAGATGGTGCTAAAGGTCATTTAACATCAGCCACAAACTTCTGATGGACCAGCTCTGAGAGTGTAAACCTACCAGTGCAAATGGACACAAGTAGAGTAATATTCCTTTAACAAGTTCTTCTCGTCTCCAAAGTGAGCAGATATGTTTCTGGCTTTCCAATACCTCTATTTCCTCGTAAACAAGCAATTCTCCCGGAGGTTTTGCTTCAGACAAGTTCAGGCCACAGGCTGGATGGTTACACCTGGCTGGTGCAGCCTGCTTAGCTGCTTGGGCTTTTCAAAGTCCAGGAGCTCATTTCCTATCGAAGGCCTTGCTCCCAGTTACGGATAAAGCTCAACAATGGCTTGTAATGCAATCAGTCAAATGCATTGCTCCCAAGTGTGATTCCTAGGCGCTGTTGTGCTGTTCCTGTGTTTTTGCCCTTCCCTCAGCTCACTGGGAGCCCTGGCTGCAACAGGGAGAGAGCATCTCCCATGGGATAGCTCCTCCTGCTCATGAACAGAGAGCAGTGCCTTCCCTTGCTTGCAGCTCTCCAAGTCTGTGTGGAACTCACATTTTTGCTAGAAGGAGGGCTGAAAAAGGAAATCAGTTTGGAGAGTCCTCTGCTTATCCCTGCTGGAACATAAAATCAGGAGGAGAGGAGAGAAGAGAAGAGGAGAGGAGAGGAGAGGAGAGGAGGAT
>VZRM01006793.1:2287988-2361075 GCA_013397955.1 Grantiella picta | reverse complement strand
AGAGGAGAGGACAGGAGCTGGAACATTGCCATAAGAAGCAGGCAGTGATGCATATTCAGGATGACTGGAGCAAGCAGAGATATATGCATG
Organism: Grantiella picta; assembly: GCA_013397955.1. Lineage (NCBI taxonomy): Eukaryota > Metazoa > Chordata > Aves > Passeriformes > Meliphagidae > Grantiella > Grantiella picta. Next base: position 2,360,985 of record VZRM01006793.1, on the reverse strand, counting down.
AGCACAGATTTTTCTTTTCCTCAGAGCATGCATAACAATATTTCTTAAATAAGTAAAAAAAATGGATTCAGTCAGTTCTATTTGTTTTCAGCTGGGAGGTGTGGATAGGCAAGGAGGTGAGTGGGAAGGGAACCTGCATTTTAATTTGCAAACTGGCTAACTTTTTATGCTTTAACCTCCCTCATCTTTGCTTGTCTCCCAGGACCATGCCAACCTGTCTTGCAGAATAAAGCATGGAGGGGTTTGTCTTACACATACAGCACTTTTTTCCCTTCCTTTCTACTGCTGTTCATCACTGGCCAGTCTGCACAGCCCTGATGCCACGGGGTGACCTCCAGCAGGTCACTGTCATGTTTCAGGTGTATTCTGACACTATACCTTAACCCCAGAGCTCAGAGGTGCTGGAGAGCATTCAGTGGACCTTCTCAGGGTGAATAAATCAGTTCTTGGCATTGTTTCAGGATACCCCATTTGTGAAACTGAAGTATTGCCATCCTTGCTTTTCAATACATTGGACTCTACATTAAATTATTATCTTCAGCTATGGCTTAACCTGGTTATTCTCAAACTTTGTGTGACACATGCAGAATTTTACTCATGTACTCACCATTGGAAGTTGCTGATTATTTCATGGCTGTTAGGTTTGACTGCTTATGAAGCTGATCAGCCCAGCCAACAAGCAATGAATTCTCCTTACACCTTGCTCTCCTCATTCGGATAAGCAATTGACTAAGCAAGAGGCTGCTTTTAAATCCTACTCAAAAAGCCCAGTTCAGCTGTTGCTGCTCATATGGTACAAGGGAACATCTCACCTTTTCCCATCAGTTATGCACTGCTTCCCTCTACATCATGCCATACCTAGCAACTGCAGCAAGAGTTATTTAATTATTTTTTTCTTCAGCAGAAACTTATGTGCCTCTTGGCTTAGGTGGATGAAAAGTCTCCTTAAATCAAAAAATCCTTAGGCTCAAGAAGCAAGGGGACTATAAAGCTTTAAGCCTACTCGTTTTAAAAATAACCTACATGAGGTGAATCCAGTATTTTTTTGCTGAATTTTAGTAGTTGAGGCATAGACCGCTTCCAGTATTAGTAGTGCTGCTCTGTGAGTTTCTAAACTGTGAATGAGGTCTATATTTATTGGCTGTATAGGAAATACAGGTTCCTAAAGCATTAATTAAAGCAGGCATAGATCCCTCCCCACGTGTTCTCACCAGTCAGGTCATCAGCCAGTAAAATGAACTCAGACTCAAAAATGCCAGATATTTATAGATGTGGTCCAAAGCTCTCTCTCCACAGCAAGGTACATCTGTTCTCTTTCTCCTGCTAGACAACAGAACACTACATTATTTTTAACCAATTATGTATGTGTGTGGGAAAACGTATTAGAGCTTAGGACATTACTGCAATGGAAACGAAAGGAAGTTTTTGTGTGCAACAAAATTACCTCTGCATTTGGAAAGTGGGAGGAAAAGGAAAGTAGGGAAATAGGATAAAAAAGGAAAAGAAAAGCAAAATAAATTAAAATTCCTTCCTTGTTGCATAAGGTACACGGCAGGGATTTTAAAGAGCGGAATTACATGTTACTTATTGGTAATCACTTGCCTAGCAAGGTGTTTGGTATCTACTGACTTAAGTAGCAAAAGGAAGCTGTGGTATTTCTGTTATCAATATTTAAATGTCTCCTGAAATCCCTGCTAACTGGATTATCACCGTGCTGGAGCTGTCACTGTGCAGAGCTGTGTGTGCCTGGGTGTTCCTGCACTTGGGCGCAGTCCTGTTCCTCTTTCTCTTTCCTTGTAAGAGAGATCTGGGACACTGCCACTGCCTCTGTGCACAAGAGTATTTCACAGCTAATGGGCAGATAGAAAAATAGGGGTACTACTTCTAACAATGAGAGCTGAAAACAAGTACAAGCTTTTACTGACTATCAGTGACTCCCAGTCTATTAGAAACCTTGCACACATTCTGAAAAACAGTAAAATGGACGATGAGATAATTTTAAAAATCAGTATAGAGGTTGCTCTCTGCTTGAGGCAGGCTCTGAAGCATTAGAATTAAAATTTCTTTAAAATTAAAACTCCAAACCCTTACATTTTAAAATCAATTAATGATTAATTTATAACCTAAAAAAGGCTCCAGAGAAAGGGGATATTAAAAAAAATATAATTACTATACAGTTCCTAATAGATTAGAAAAATAACCATTACTCCCTTCAAGACTAACAGTGGGAGAAAAAAAAATTGTATTGATTTTGAATAGGAATACATTAACCCATATATTATTAAGGAAGCAGAAACAATTTTCTTTCAACTCTAATGAAGGGTATAATCAGATGAGTTCTTATGAACCAATTATAATTAGTTAACACCAGTCAGCACCAGCTAACTTGTTTTTTATCTGAGGTGAGCCATGGAGGGATTGGGAAAGGGTGTTTTGTTAGGCTGGTATCTAGATTTTTTTTTCTGGGCTGTGCACATTGTCCTGGAGGATCTGCTCTTCTCAGAAACAAAACTGAGGAAAAATGAAAAGGGCATTTGCTAGGATTGAAGCATAGAGATAGATCTCATTGTGACTTCACACTCTCTTGCTCTCTGATGCAAAAGCCCAACTCCCTCTCAAGTCACTAGAAATACTTTGGGCTACCTTTCCAGCAGTAGGAACTAATAAGCTGAAGGCATGATGAGCTGCTTAAAGGGAGGGTTTGCTGCTGTGGAAAGGTTTTTCTTCCTTCCTGTACCTCCCCCTCGTCCTCCTGTTTCTTTCCCTTTCCCTGTGCCATTTCCTGTGACCCCTGCTGAACTGGTTCCACTCTCAAAGCAGGCAAAAAGCACTTTACTTTTTGCTGGTTATGCTTTTCTGATCATCTGTTGAGCAGAACCAATTTCCCGAAGGTCCAGTGGGCATCAAAGCCTGCGCAGACAAACAACAAGATGAAAGAGCAGGGCTACTACTTTTGGCGTCACCAACCAGAGTAATTCTGGTTTTCTCACCTTCACCTTCAAGAACAGACAGTAAGGCACCACTGGGAGTTGTGGGAGGGCTGAGGTAATGGGTTGTGGGTGTTGCTGAGCTGTTTCTGTTGGTGGAAGACATCAGTGAGAACTGTCACACCTTCAGCTTTTGCCTGGTGATTACATGCTCTGTCTGGTTCTACAGACAGCTGTGATCATTCTTGTCTATTTCCACACAGCATAAATATTGTATGGCTGCATTATAGATTATGAAATTATAATCATTATTGGATTTAGATAGAAAGAAGGCCTGGCTAGATGTAAGGAAAATGGATTAAAATGAAAAAGAAATGTTCTGTCAGGAAACAGTGGTAGAGGAATAAGTCTGGGCACTGAAACCCTTTTTTATTCACGTTATCCAACGTTGTGTGAAAACTACAGTTCATGCATTGGTACAGACAGTTTTTAGCTTAGAGCTATGTCAAACAGAAATTTGATTCCTGCAGTCTGATTTCCCTGTTATCTTTAATGGATTAGCTGGGGCAATGACAAACAGGGAGGGTGGCAGGGTTTCAGATGTAGATAGATGCCCATCAGGAATTTGAATGACTTGATCTAATCCTTCTACAGGGAACTCTACCAGTAGCAAAGTAATGACTTCTGAAACTAAATCAGTTCTTGAACAACAGGTTTTTGCTTAAGTTCATGACTCCAGTGCAGCTCTCCTTATTTACACAGTAGTTCCCAATTCTGCTCACAATTAATCTGGTCTCTCTGTTGACACCAGCACACATACACAATTTTGTAAGAGCACAGTCAGGTGTCTAGAGAGAAAAATATCTTTATTTCCTGGAGCCACATATTCCCCAACTGCTTGTTATTTCCAGCATCTTCTGTTTCCCCTGTCATGAAGGTGCATTTCTCACTTTAAATTGGCTTCATCCAATCGTTTTTCTGTTTTTCTGCCTCTTGTAGTATATTTGTTTTCCCAAGAACACACACACTGCACCCATTACTGTAATGATTTAATGGCTTTTAAATTCCTTCAGCCCTCATCACTGGGCTTTCAGTTTTTATGCTGCAATATGTAACAGAACTGTACTGGAGGAGTGGGTGGAAGAAAGGATGAAAGGACACCCTACATTAAAGTCTTCTCCAGGAAAGTGACTTTTAGAGTGGAATCTATGAACTGGGCTCTTCTGCCTTTCCAGCTTATATAGACAATCGTTAAATTTTTTTTCACACAAGAAAAAATCTTTAAAAATATTGTTTTAATTCCATTTTATGACCAAAGTCCTATTTCTACAGGGGAAAATAAAAGAGCGAAGTGATCTGCCTTCAAGGAACTAATCAAAACTGAAAGTGGGACTGGAGGACATATGGGATGGCAGAGAATTCACCTCATCTTGAACATGGACAGAAGTAAATGACAGTATTCTCTCTTTGAACCTTTCCCTTGGCATCTCTCATGATCATTTATATTTTGCTTCCTTTCACAAGGGGATTTTTATGTTTTGAGAAATTAGAAGACTTCTTGTGGAATAAATATTTTCTTGCCCCTGTGTATGTCTTTGGCTATTCCTCTACAAAATCCAAGCTGTCCCTCTGGCTCTCCCTCCACAGCTGTCCCTGGGCTGAGGGCTGGGTGACAGTGCAGAGGGAAATGCCAGGGAATCCTTTGGGAATATGATTTTACAGGACTGTAGGTCAAAGCTCTGTGCTCACAACCTACTGCACAGTGCAGGTTAAGGAGATGTCTTCTAGAAATCTCCAACTATCACTCATCAAGATCCTGGTGCTGCAGCATATTCAAGGAGAAACAGACTAGCAATGCTTTTCATCTCAGGTACTAGGTCTTGCAAGAGAGATTGTCTCCTGCTGAAATATTTCACAAAGTCAACAAGTGCTTTTTAAGTTATTGAAGTAAATGCTGCACTGCTAAGAATAACATTCAGAGAGACAGCTGGATGTGCTAAGTAGAGCTGATATCAGGAGACATAACAGGAATTCAGCAACGTGCAATGAAACCATGTATTACCTGAGATTTATACCTTTCTACAGCTCCTGTATTGCTGGTTTTACTAAGGGAAAGAAAGACCCCAAAATGTGCTGGGTAAGATATACTGGTGATGTGATCTCACCTGGAAATTCTAAGGATGCTGCATCCAGAAAATTATAGAGATTCCTTTAGCAGCTCTAAGCATGGGACAAGATGATACACTGTTGAAGATAGCTTCAGGAAATTGCAGCTCCAATCAAACCTAGAGGTCTTGCAATTCACATTGAAAGCAGATTGGAGTGGGAATTCTCCCTGCCCGGGGGAAAAGAAAGCTGCAGGGACAGAAGAAAGCTAGAGCTCTCCTCTGTGCAGAAGGTGAGGTGTTCAGTTCTCCCAAAAAAAATCTTTTAGCTGCTGGCAAGCTCAAATAATTGAAACAGATAGTTATTGAAAGAAAATGTGAACCCCTCCTGCAAAGCTGTTCGGCTATTGGAAGAGTTGCTTAATAGCCAAAAGCTGCAGCCATGATAAGCTAGTTCCAGTCTGCATTAGTAACCACAATTCCATGCCTGCATCCCAGAGCCCAGCCTGGCCCCCTGCAGCAGGTGGGTGCAATGCATCACCGAGCTTCCAAATCTTGCTCAAGCAGCCAATGTCGGGATTACAGAAATGAACACTTTTGCTTTTCTAAAAGGAATCTGTGACATCAAGTAAGCAAAACTTGAGCAGGCTCTTGTGGGGGAAAGAAGGAAAAGTTACTGGGTTAAGGTGGTCCTGTGGCAAATGGATTTTTCAGACCCCAAGAGATGTATGAGATCTAGAGACACAGGAGACTTGTGTGTTCTGAAGTTAAGAGAGTCCATTTTCTTGGTGCAGGGACACTGACTTCTTCACTGTGCATCTCCCCATATCTATTGATGACATCTCTTTTCCGAGGACTGAATTTGGTTGGATAACCGATTCATCAGAGTAAAGGATCTCTTCCTGACTTGAGAGGCTCCCTGGGAGTGGATGTGCTGTGGCAGAGTGAACTGGTTACCTTGATGGGAGAGCCAGACCTCACAGCCCACCTGTTCCCAAAGCCAGAAATTAATCCTCCTTGCCAACAGTTTACACCCATAAAAACACCCCAGGGCAGCTTAGGAATGCCAAGGCACACACACTAGAAGCCAGCAACACCTATGCATAAAAAATAATTTGCGTGTTTACTGAATTCATTGGGGAAGTGAACAGTAACTTCTCTCCTTCACATTGCCTCATAAATTTATACATGAACAACCTTTCTGGAAACTTTTTTTCCTTCTTCTTTTTGTTTGTTTTTTTTTTTTTTCTGTTTGATTCAAGAAAGCTGGAGATCATTTTGCTACGAGAAAGCCCAGAAATGGAGTGAGAAATAGGGGAGCTAAGGTCAGTCACTAATTCTGGATCACCAACCTGAGAGCATCGTGTAGACTTTACCTGAAAATAAATACCTGAAAAGTGGATTCCTGAATCTGAACTTATCATCACCTTGAGCCCTCTCAGCATGAACAGAGATGAGCTGTGTGCAGTTTATCTCAACATAAGATAGGCATTTAGAAGAGAAATAGATTGTGTGTTTATTTCTCACCACTGACTGTAGAGCTGTTCACAGTGTAAACAGCTGGAGCTAGGTGAGGAGAACCCCAGCCCTGGGTCTGATCCTGTGAGGCATCAGAGTCTACTTATTCCTGACACATTCCCTCTCACAAGCACTGCTATTAGCAGTGGAAGATATTCACATTGTTTTGCTTGAATTGGTTAGCTACACTCTCTAACCTGCTCTCTTAAGGAACTTCCAGAGAGATCCCAGCATCTTCTATTTTACGTGGTGTGAATGCACTTAATGGGGAACTTTGCTCCCTCTCACCATCCACAACAACTCGCTGTGGTGCTGCAAGACATCTGGGTCACTCTCAATTGCTTCATATCAGATTCAGTTGCTTAATTGGAGTCCATGCTGTAGAAACTTTGTGAACTTGCAGCAAAAATAGCCCAATTAAACACATTTTACCTCTGAAAATGGACACAGTGTATGAACTAGCCATTCCCTTTCTCAGCAAAACTTAACAATAGCTAAATGAAGCTAACATTTTCCAACTCAACAGTTCTCCAATACACAGCATTTAAGTAGGAAATAAAAAGAGGGTTTATTAGCTGACCCAGAAATTATGACCAGTGCCCAAGAAATAGCCCATTCCTAGCAAAAGGAGGAAATGTAAATTGTTCAACTACAAAAAAGAGAAAGGTGACTGAAAAACATTCAAAAGTCTGCTTAGAGGAGAGGGAACTTTTCACCAGAAGTTCTCACTGACAAGAATCATAATGCACTCATAACTATAGATGCAATTCTATATCTGAATATAGAATATAAATATCTTTGCCCATCAGTCAGAAAGAGCCCAGAGTCTCTGCACTGATTTCAGTGAATCCAGTGAATCCAGTTGGATACAGCATGGATGAATATTTCACATTGCACTGGGGCTGAATTTAAACTTTGCTACCATAGCAGATGGAGAACTATCACATTTGGGTGTTTTCTTGACTACCACAAATTAAAAACTAATCCCAGGGTGGGTTCACACTTGTAAATTAGATGCATGAAGAAGAGAAGGAGCTGGGTGGCAAAAAGTTCTAACATGCTGGCTAACAAGATGAATAAAGCAGAAGGTCTGCAGTCTTATTCATAGCATGAAAAATCAAAAATCTGGACACCGGTGCATTACCTATAATATTAAATTAACATACCTCTTATGTGGAACTGAAGCCAGACAGCATTAAAAAAATATAATAATAATACTAAACTCTCTTACCCTGCAGAAATAGGATGGTTCTATCCAAAATTGCTTATTGCAACTGTCTCTGATCATCTCCCCAGAAACTAAAAATAGTTTTAGAGAGTCTTAGATCACCTATGTCAACACCAGCCCTGGGAATGTTCCTTAGCCTTGTTTAATCTGCTGGTACAGCCAAATATGGGGTTAGCAGGGGAGATTTCCCAGAGCCCACACCAGAACTGTGACTCATGTCTTCTGGCTCATTAAATTTCTGTTAACAAAAGCTTCATGATAAAGCACAGATGTGCTGTCGTTTGCTTGACTGAGGGGAAAGATATTTCAGTGCAGTAGAGAACCCAAGCAAAACAAATTTTTGAGAAGTGCAATCCTTCCAGGACTTAAGCTTCCAGTAACACCTGAGATGTTTCAAAGAAAAAAACAGCAAAACTATAGCAGCCTAATCCTACTTACCTTCTCCCCAAACTATTCCCCCTATTCTTCAGGGAAAATGTAATGTGAGAATGCTGCTCTAGAAACCTAAAAGAATTTCATGTAGACTGCGACAGTGTTAGGTAAATTAAGAAAAGGCTGGCAGAAATATGTGCTCTGAGTGAATTCCTTGATAAACTCCAATTTGTCTTTCTTTCAGATAATTCACTTTAATTAGTCCAATCCTATTCAGCAGATTATTCACTTGTAAACTTCCTCTGAAGAGCATATGGAAGTTAATGTCAGCCTCTAGAAATAAAGATTCATATTCCTGCTCCTTGTGATCACCTACTGAGGTCCTCTCTAATCCTACTCCACTTTCAGAAGTGTAAACCACCTCCCACAGGCAAAGCACAGCAATCCCAAATTCACCTGTTATTTGTGGAGCTTCTGTGACTGCTGACAATCAGCTGTGGTCAAGGTGCTTATTTCAATCTTCCACTTTTCCCTTCAGCTGGGGGGGCTGGAAGACAGAAAATTTGTTTTGGTTCTCTGCTGTATTTATCTGAAACCAGACAGAAATGACAAGGAATTGGAGATTGCACCTCCTGACAGTGAATAAGGACCAGCAAATGGAGAGTTAAGCACACAAGGGACAGTTTCAGAGGCAGCTTCTGCATTTATTTTGACTCTTCTGTCTTCTGATTTTAAAAGGTAGATGTTAGATTTTCTTCTCTAAATAAACTGTCTTCACATTTCTAGGCAGGGATATTGCATGTGAACTGTCAGGAGTGCATTACAAATCAAAAATTCTTAAATAAATGATTATGTTGGTGGAGTAGTCAGCATTTGGAAAGAGGCTATTATATAAGGGGAAAGCTTCACAAACTGAAGGAGGAAAATAACAACAAGAACAATAATAATAATAAAGATTAAATAGATTCAACCAATTACATTACTCCTTTCATTGAAAGCAGAATTAATCATCAGCTAACAAAAGCTGACTTTGTGTCTCTACCTGTGACCTACTCACTACCTACTCACTTTGAACTATTCAGTGAATGTATTTGTGCTATCTGCTGAATAAGACAGTGTTCCCAGGTAGGTTTTTGGGAAAGGAAAACGCTGGAAAAGGATCATGCAAGATGTGTTTATAATAAATGCATCTATACACAGATATTTCCTGCCTGGCTGTGAAACCTTAATGTTCCTCATGTAGGAAGATACATTATCACAGCTAACTTGATATTCTGGGTTGATTTAGGGTTCTAGCAGACCAGTTCACAGAAAAGACCTTTCCTTTAAATTCCTCGTTTTAAGTGAGAAAGCACACAAAAAACTATCAGAAAAAACAGAGGAAAAAAAGGTAAAAATTGTTGAAGATCATAGAAACCTCCTCTCAAATTACTGTTTTACTCATTGAGACACAGCAGCTCCTAAAACATGTATTAGGCCATCACACAAACCCCCTAAATCTGTCCAAGAGACAAAATTTGTTCTTCTTTCTCCTTCTGCACCTGCATTTCTCCTCTTTTGTCCCGATTTCATCTGATAGTTTAATGGCATATTTTACCTCATACTGATTCTCAACTCCCTATTTCATTTCTCCCTGGCCTAGTAATAAGATTGCAAGGCTCACATTTCAGTTTCACCCTGTGGAGAAGCAATGCTGATTTGCTTTCCTTCCAGATGTGAAGCAACCCGTTTATGTTTAATATTCGCTCTTCAGTCACACAGAGGCCTGCATTTAACTACATTTTTATGCATTACAAATGCACATACATTTGAAAGAATAAAATTCCTTCTACCCCACATCCCTCTAAATGGAGCTGAGGTGAGCTCTTGTTTCCCTGAGGCAGCCTGACATTTGAAGATAATTTTTAACCATTTTGGTTCTGAACTGCACTTCTCCCCTTTTTGGCTCCCTGTGTTGGTTGATCTCCAAGCACTTCCCAAAACAGGCACTGAGTAGCTTTCCAGACAGCGTTCTAGGGAATATAAATGGAACTTTAATAAGAACAGGAAAGTGGCTGCAAGAAAGAACAGGCAACTTTAAGGAAGGTCTTGCAGGGATTTTGGTGTCATTTGGTGGAAGCTACTTGTCACATTATGTGAAGTGAAATATTTTATGGACTGATCCTTTTTGATCTCCAAACCTAAGGAAATTTTTTGTTTAATCAGAAAACAGTGTAGGCCCATTACAGAGAATCAGATGGAGTAGAACTGACTATTCTCTTTCAGTTTGTTTAAAGACAATGTCTCACCATGTCGTTGACTCTGATTTTTGGAAATGTAGACAAACTGCTGACAATACACACTGCAAAATCTAGAAGAAAAGGCTGATTACAAATTAGTGATGAGGATTTCAGCACATAAAGCATGACCCATCTTGTAACAATGAAAGGAATCACTGAACAAGGTGACTAAAGATATGGTAGATTTACCAGCATAAGAAGCCTAGAAATTCATTTGTTTTCAGCCACAGCAGTTTGGTGAATTTAGCACATGGCCACATCAACCTTTTCCCCAGCAGAAGAGAGTGGGAGAGACACTGCACAGCCAAGGATAAGACTATTCATTTTGGCACTATGCTTACATCAGCTGAAAGCTTCCTGCACCCTGAGGAAGCACAGAATAGTTTGTAGTATAAATAAGATTATTACTCTTGAGGAGCTTATTCATTGTGTTTGGAATTCATCCCATACAGTTCTGGATGACTACAACTGAGGTAGTCACCTTAGGCTTCCATGCTAATTACTGGAGGAAAAATAGAGCACAACTCTTACAGCTTGGATGAATTTCATCTTGGAAGGGGTTGTTTCTCTTCATTGACTGTCAGTGCTTTTGAGGGTGGCCTAGAGGTGTCTGCTTTGGGAATCTCATCCCATGAACTGGTAGTGAGGTGATACAAAAGAAATTGCCTACTGGGGCTTCCTAGGATCCCTGAAGTCATAACTATGCAGTCCCTACAAGATATTTACAAAGGTAATTTCCTATAAAACTTCTGCCAAATTCTGTTGTGTTGTGTGGCATCAAGAAAGTGAGACAGAGAATTGTTTTCTGCTGACCTCAGTCTGGCCATGACTTCAGGCTGGGGGCAACAACTCAGTGCTTTGGGGTACACAGAGTGACTCTTTTATAGATGAGGTTGGTTCGTGTCCACTTTGCTCCTGGGCAGCTGTTTTGATCTGGACTAAAGCTCCATGGTCTTAATTCACTAGCTTGAAAGCAAGTCCTGCTGTGGGAAGGAAATCTGGATTGGATCCCAGCAGCATGGTCCATCTGGATTTCTTAAGATGTCAGAAAGAGTTTCTCTGCAATAGATATTATGGACATATTAAGGACTTAAGGAATACCAAGCCAGAGAGCACAGAAAATTGGATTTCATAGAATAGAAACCCTAGACACCTTCAGTGACCGTTAGAGAAGGAATGTCTTCCCTAAACACATGGAGGAGATGTGAGAAAAAACAAAAGAGTAAATGACATTTATTTCATTTTTAATATTTCTAAATGAAATTTCAGCATGATCTGATAGATAGCAGCATGAGCAGAGATTGTTACTTCAATAGGATTACTGTCAGAAGCTGGCTGTGCTTGTACTACAGGGTAGATACATTTCCATGTTTGATAAGTTACAAAGACTGCTAAATGTATTTCATTTTAGATATCAGATTTGCAGCAATCTCTGTTTTTCTCATATCTGAAAGATTATATCTGTGGACATCTCACAAAGGGCTGAAATCTGGATTGTAAGTTCCAAAGGCAGTTTGTTCAAAGTTTGTCACGTGGTGTTGATTTACAGATATCAGTTGGATGGGTGCAGTTAGGCACCTGTCTTGGGGAACCTTCCTTGTTTCTCTGGATGGATCCAGAACCTGCATCCTTATCTCTACTTGTGACTGAGTTTCCCTGAATTCACTCAAATCCAGTGTTTGGATGCAGACACAGGCTATGATCCAGGCTGGAGAAAAGCTGTAGCTGCATCCTGAGCCTTCCTTACATCTTAGGATAGCCCCAAATGCACATTCCCTGTGGGACAGACACCCTGCTTGGTGGCTCTGGCTGTCCCTCAACAGGAAGTCCACATTTGTGTTTTGGGGGCAAGCACCAGGAAGAAAAGTCAGATGGACTTTTCCCTCACTGCCACAAGGGCCTGTGGGAATTGTGAAGAGCTCAGCTGGTGAGTATTCAGTGCAAATTCACAGTGTGCACCTCTACACTGCTCCCAGACTCTTTCACAGGTGCCTTAGCTTTGATATTATTTCTAGTGCTAGATTTAATTTCCCTCAGATGGCAGGCAGCCAATTAATTCTTTGTAGCCATATTTAAGCAACAATGATTTACAGTTAAGATGTCTCAGCTAATCACAGCATAATTAATTGTCTGTAATACTTTTATGTCCTGGAGAAGGAAGCCTTTAATACCAAAGAGTTTTGGCTGCACTGCAATGATGGTTTGTAGGACATTGCTTTTTTGAAAGCTATTGCCTCATTGTTTTGGAAACAGAGAATTCCAAATAGCTTGAATGTAAATTTGACATTTTGATATATTGTTCATTACAGCAGCATTTTCAGCTCTTAGATAGGATAAGTAAACACAAACCAGTTGAATTTCATTTACCAATACATTGCAAAATTTTTCACTAGGAATGCAGCAGACAATATCCAAGATCATAATTCAGAATTTTTGTATGTATACCAGAACGTGGGATAAAAATAAACCCACTGGGCTGGGAATCACAACTTGTGTCCTTTCCTATCTGTTTAATGAGCTGTCGTAACCTGGAGGAGCCCCATGACCCCCTGTAAACAGAGGTGGTTTGGAAAAATGAAGGAAAGTTGCTTTCAGACAGTCACAAAAACCCTGAATCTGAACTTCAGCTGGCCTGTGGGAGCAGGATGGGCTGCAGTGGTTTTCCCTGGCAGAGCCCTGTGCAGGTAAACCTTTGGCAGGAGCTCATATCTGCCAGGCCATTCTTTGGTAGATCAGTGATGCTTCTGCTGAAACATTAAGAATCTTTATGTTAAAAGCTGATTAACTCTCTCAATCATTCACAATCCTGATGTCAAAAATCCCTGTGTTCGGTAGGGCCCCCTGCAGCAGCACTGTTATGCCTCCAGACAGCAGCTTTGGAGAGGCTCTGGTGAAGCTCTCTGGGCTCTTGCTGGCACAGCTGAGCTGCTCCTGCTGAGAGAGGGACAGACATCTGGATAAGGTCCTGTGGAACTTCAGCACATCCTCCATGTGGAGTCCCAAGAAGCCTGGCCAGGCTCAGGGATGGATGTGCCAGCAGAAGACTATTCTAGCCAGTGCTGAGGTCCAGGGCAGGAAAATGATTCCTGGCAGGCACTGCTTGGAAATTAAGCTCTGAGCCTTTTTAGCAAGCTTAGATGGGAGAGGCAAGATTAATTGTCAGCAATACCTTTTCCTGCTGTTTGATGGTCAGCCTTTGCAATGCAGGACTTGTAGCCTTCCTACTGCTTCTGCTAGAAAGCTGTCAGCTGAACTCTCAATGCCTCATTAAAACATGGTAAAGTGATTAAAGATTTCAATTCAAATTTTTTCTCAAAAGAGATGATTAATTGAAAATGTGCAAATAATTTTTACATTTCTGTTAAGAGAAAAATAACAACTTAAATACTTTTTATTTTCGTTTCAAATAAAGTATTCTGAGTGATATTAAAAAAAAATCAAAGAAGGAGAGAAATTCAGTATTGTGCATGCAAAATTCTCCTATGTTTTCATACCAAGCCAGCTGAAGAAATTCACACAGGTTTTCCATAAAAGGTACCTCAAAACCCATGAAGAGCCCTGCAAAGAGGTTTCACATTGAAGCAAAGTAAGTAATGCAGAACAGTCACCTACAGTTACAGTCTTCTGTCTTTGCATAAAAACCTTTCTTTCAAGTTCCACAGAGAACAACCACTTGACACCATTTGACATATCTGGAGAGTGCCCAGTAAAGTAGCACTCTGAAAAATCATTCAATATTATTCAAAATACCATTAGGGATAAGTGAATTTCAGTTCGTGGGTCTCATGGAAGCTGGATTTGCCATCTGGGCTGTGGATGATTTCATTAGGAGGTAACACTGGCTCAGGTGAGTCATGCAGGGCCCTGCAGCTCTATCTGGGTCAAATTTGGTCATTACAACAGAGAGAGGGGGAGACATCACATCCCTGAGTCTTTGATTCTTTCTGGCCTGAATGGAAGGAAAAATATGATTTTTGCTACTCAAAGAAGTCAGAGAGAAAGGATTTGCTCTCTAAGACTTTTTCAAGCGATTTTTTTTCTACCTAAGCATATTTTCTTGGAGGCCTCACTTCTACTTGCAAAACAACCCCAAATCCAAAACAACCCTGTTGTATTGATGACATTTCAAGTAATCTGTCTTCACACAAGCACTGGGTAAGGACATGTTCTCTGCACAGTCACAGGAAGAAGGGGACACCCAACCATGGCACGGGGTGTCAGTTTATGTCACTGCCTGTCACAAAATGTTTTTCATTCACTTTTCTGAGCTGACCACACAGGCCTGGGACTCTGATCCTTAGTCCACAGGCTCGACTCAGAATTAAATGGTTTTCTGTATATTTAGTCCATGGCATTGGGATGGTAATGAAAAAGATCTCACAGATGGCAACGCTAACCACATTATCATCTTGTCTGCAAGTAACCTCTGAAATTTGTGTGTTTTAACCATAGCAAACCTATGGAACAATTAGGCTCAGGTGGACCTTTGTTTAAAAATAACAGTTAGGAACATTTACAAATTCAAAGGGAATATGTTATATTTTTATGGCATAGGTGGCAGAATTATAGATTGTTTCATGAATCCAGCAGGAAAAATTTAATTAAGAGCAATTTAATTAATTGCTGCAGACCCAAATTAGTATTCTGTTAGTGCCAGGACTTTTAGTTTCTCCTTTCTCATTTTTTTTCAAAATTGTGGAGCTGTCCCTCAAATGCTCAGTATATTCCTGGGCATTACCGTTAAATTTAAACACTAAAAAAAAAATAGTTAGGTAACAACTGCCAAGGAATATTAACCTTTTTCTTTTCTCATTTACTGTATTTCATTTTCTCTCCTCTCTTTCATCATGGTATTTTTGCCTTGTGCACCATTTGTCATGGTTCTTGAGCTCTAAGCCCTGACAACAGCAGGTGGGATACAGCCCTCTCATTTCTTTAGGGCATCAAGTGCAAGTAGGCATCCAACCCACTCTCTGAACCTGGCAGACTTGTTTCTGCTGAGAACCATTTCCTGACAAAATATCTTATCTGCTCATAAAAAAAGGTATCTTTTATAACTGGAATAAAAATGAATCGTGCTGATTCTTTTCCACTTTCTGAGGAGGATCATGAACAGACCCTGCTCACTCAGGTCACAGTGCTTGTCCCTTTAGAGCTGGAGCACAGGAGAATAGCTTTAATTTTGGGATAGGTCTCACAATCCAAGTTGAAGAAACCAATGGATTTCAAAGGCTACAAAAAATATTTCTTTACATAAATAGCCTTCAGCTATTATCCATACTCCTATGCCATGGGTGGACATATGTCTATCACTGCAGTTCACAAAATGATCTTTGCCTGCTGACAACACAGGAGAGGGCTGGGATGTTGAAAGGGATCAGGGAGATATGTGCCATCCTCCTCCTTCTGTGTCATGGCAGGAGACAGGATGGCTATCTAAGCACAACAGCATCCTAAATATCCTGTGCACATCCTCTGGAAATTAAAAACCCACTTCCTCCTTATCTGAGGAAGACCTTGGATGAATTTATGCAACTCTGGTACCCACAACAGGATATTGCTGCTTAATCAACAATGATTTTTCTGAAAGTCCTCAGCTGGCAGATATCTAGCTCTTCATCAGTAAGTCCCTGCTCCCTCCTCCTCCATCTTCGAGTACTGACACTTAAATCACCCTCCTTTCTTCCCCAGGGAACTTCCTGCTCTTTCCCCTCAACTTTCTGCTCCCAGAAACCAGGCAAGGAGTGTCAGCCTCTTCCCACATCACTATCATATCCTTGCCGTGTATTTAGTACCATTGTATCAAGGCAAAGCAGGTAAACCGAAAGAAACTTTTGTTCAAGAGGCAGATGTGCCAAGGGGAGATGCAGACATGGTTGTTTTATTTCACACCTAAAGCAAAAGAATATATTTAGTCCATGTTTGGAGGATCACATCTGGCACTTATTCACAGTAGCATCACAAGGCAGAAAGAGAAGATACAGCACATGTCTCCAGCCATTATAAATCACCTCTACATGTAAATACTATCATACTATACAATATATAGTATAAAATATTTTGTATAGAATACTTATTATATCACATAAAGTATATAATATATAAATGTATTTAACTGGTTCAATTGAACTGCACCTTGGAAGCAAATTTCTCTGCATTTGAGCAGTTTGGACCTGGCCCAGACCCAGTATTGCTTCACATCTGAAAGAATGAGAGCTGCTTTAGCTTTTCCAAAAATGACTATCTCCCAAATGACCACATCACAAACCCTCCTGACAGGGTACCACACTTACCTCATGAAAAAGATGCGGACTACTGAAAAATGTTGCCAAAGGAGTTCCACCCACCCCCTTCCCCAAATAAGTAAAGGTCACTGGAATTGCAGGGTTTTTTCCAGCAACCAGACTATGTGACTGAAGTCCTTTGGGCACGTCCCCTTGTGTGCCCCACTGTGTTCCTGGCATCCAGAGGGAAAATTGTTTTTCTAATCAGCATGCAAGGCAGGTGAGCTGTGGCTGAAAGATGATTGCTTGCAGCCCCCCCCACAAATCCCCAGTATCAACAGTGTTAAAATAATACAAACATCATTAGTGACAGAGACAGATTCATTGCCTCCAGCCAGACTATGCTTGTTAAAGGAGTTCTGTACAGCTCCATAACTGGATATGAATTCTAATAAAGTTTGTTCAAAAATGTGGTGGTATTCCAAAAGCAAATGTGCAAAACAGGCAATTCTGATTTTAACAAATCGACTCCTTGTAACTCTGCAGAGACCTGTATGTTTGATGAGAAAGGCCCTTTTTTTCCCCTTTTTTTAAACACCTTTTACTAAGAATGTAAAAAGTTGGCTTCTTCCCTTATTCCAACTCCAAAACATTGTGGGTCTACTTAAAGGTAGCAATTATTTATTTACATGTGCATATACTGTGAAGTTGCCCAGCTATGCAGCATGCAGAAAGCCATGTAGAAAACTGATTCACAGTAATGAGGCATGACCATGCTCTAACCCCAGAGGGAGAAGATTGCTTGACTTCTTTCAGCAGAAGGTCACGTTCACTCTGAGGTGAGGCTTTTGAAGCTCCCACCAGTGCTGGATTTTGTTGCAAAGAAATAGAGCGAATCTGAACTGACAGACATCCTGGGAATTCTTCCAGGATATATAGAGTACCTCTGGAAAAGTAGGCCCATTTAGTCTGGATTAGCCCTCAGATGCAGAAGGAATGAGCATAAATGGCAATTATGAAAGAAAAAATTAAAAAAAAAAAAAGACAAGGACACAGCAATGCCAAGCTCAATGAATTTTCCTTGAGGACAGATGCTTCACTCCTCCTTTGGAAACAGACTCTCAGTTTATGTCCCAGCTATGGAATTTATAGAAGGACAGAAACCACCTCCTGGAGCTGAAAGTAAGAATCTGTGTGGGTTTTGGTGTGGAATTTTTCATTAAAGGTACTAGGGCAAAAAAAAGATACCCACAAAGCATTTAGAAATGAACAGCCAAGTGGATACTTCACTTCATGGCACCTCAGCTGTGGCTTGGCAGAAGCTGCAGTTTGGAGGGTTAAAGCCATGGCTGAGCAAAAGCTGCTGCACCCCAGTACCAACCACACTATGCCCAAATTGCAGAACAGCCCTTCCAGTCAGAGCTTTTCCACTTCCAGTGGGATAGTGGAGAGCAAAATGTGGGACAGGATGGATCAACAGGTCAGCTAAGTAACTTCTGAGGGAACAGGAGGTTAAAACTCATCTTTAGGGTTCTTCCTATGGGGCTACAGGTTCAGCCTTGGAGGTCAGACCACACCAAGGACAGTGAATAACACAGTGAACACACAGTAACACAACTTAGTATGAAACATAGTAAATAAGAAACTCCTACATCTTTTTTATACTGGTTTGGAGTATGTACTTTAAAGAGAGAAAGATGGATTGCTGCTATTTTGATTTTGTGTCAGGAGGGGTGTGTTTTAGACTTCAGAGATGCTACAGAAGCAATTACAGTGGCAAATAAAACTATTATTAAACCCTGACGTTTTTAACTGCTATTTGCACGTAATCACTCTTAAATAAATGAAGGGAAAGTAAATGTTAGGAGAATAATTTGCTGCTAATCAAGAGCAATAAAGTGAGCAGCTTCATTTCCTTTCCATCCTTGTCTGATTTTAACCTCTCTGAAGTTTGACAGCAGGAGAAATCAGAAATCAACGTAACACTATGATGGTGTGTGTGGTAAGAAGTTCTGGAGTCTCAGTACTCTGGGTCTCATTCTTTTTCTCTCCTTACCTTCTCCCAGCTCTAATACAGCTGATCTGTTTAGGTGTGCATTTTTACTGGGATTGGTAGTAGTATTATGCTGAAGACTCTGAAATTCTGGACACTTCACCCTGATCCTGAGAAACACCATTTCTTCCCAGAAACTGGACCCTTCTCCAAAAAAAACGGTCAAAAACATTTTGAAGGCAGATGCAAAGAATCTCACTGAATTTGATGTAGTTCAGTTCACCCCTACTCCCTACCTCTGACCACCTAGATTGAAGACTTTCACTTAACAGTGTGACCATCATCTACTTATAGATATGTAGAATAGGAAAATGGAATCAACCTCTTTTCCATAACCTAATTTTAATTGATTTTGCTAAATGAAAGAGTGAGATTTTTCTCCTTAGGAGCCCATATTTAGGATCTGAGTAAAAATTCTATCCAAGGTTATAATATTAGTACAGTATCTGCCATAACAAAGCAGAAGTGGCCACTTGGCTCAATCATACTGAGCCCCTGTAATGATATCCCTGTGTACAGCAGTGATGAAGGCACATGACTCTGTGTAACCACAGGCAAAACATTTATGAACAGGCATTTATTATTCAGTTCTACATTGTGCATCTAATCATTTCTGAAGGGAAAAAAATTCAATTCACTCCTATCACAATACATTGTTACTGGCAAAATTGAATATAGCTTTAGCAATGTCAAGGGAACTGCCCATAAATTTCTGCTGGATGTAAGCAAGGGTGGGAGCAAACTTCCACAAATGTTGCACAGTATTTTAAACAAGCAAAGTTTGATTTCAATAATGACTCTACTCTCAAAGCACCTAATTCTTTTAATTTATCCTGTTATTAGCCTGTTCAGGAGGAATGATACTGGCAATAAAATAGAAACCATGAACATCAGATGTTCTGTGAGAGTCCTACAGCACCACCTCTGAACTCCCTCCTCCCTGTACCATCCCTGCACCTCTGCATGCTGTTTCCAGCCAGGGCTGGGCTGGCTCCCCTCCAGCTCACTCACTTAAGGCCATGTAAGTGGAGATCTGCACTGCAGCATTTGTGACTGATTTGGGTGAGAATCTCAAACAGTCCTGTGCAGAACAGTTGATAGATCTGACAACTCCAGCTCCACCTAACTCTGTTGCATACCCAGCGCCACAGAGAGTCAGGTCTTGTATCCAAATCCCTACCTTTCATCTGCATCTGCTCTTTTTGGCACTTGTTCCACACCATCCTAAGTGCTCATAGCCCTGTTCATGAGCTTTCCCATGGCTCTGTAGCTCACCTATTCTTACCTCCTACTCTCTCACCTACCCTTTTGCCACCTTTGGTGTCTAAGGGACTTCCAAAATACCTGTCATATATGTCAGGACTTGTTCCAGGGCCAGATACCAGAGTGCTGCTGACAGGTTAAGAAAGGGAAGGAAGGGCTGTGCTTTAACATGACAGCTCTGTCCTTATTCCATCCCACAGACCAATGCAGTGACAGTGAACAGGATGAAAGGTGAGGTGATTTTTCTCTTAAGTTCCTGTGTAAATCCATTTTATGTCACCTCTTCTTTCAGAATTTGGAATGAACAGAAAATGAAGTAGAGGGTGGAAGTTCAGTATGTGGGAACTCTACCTAAATCTACCTCTAAGTACAAGGCTCTTCAGCTGCTTCTCCATTTTAATTTCCAGCTTTCCACGAATACATTCAGCAAATAAATTTATGAGAGGGAAGGAATACATTTAAAATTCCTGTTACAGAATACTTCCAAGGAAAGATTTCATATTCATCCTGATCTAACCAGGCATTTGATGCGGCTGCAGTTGGAACACACGCTCTTGTAACTGTTGCACCAGGGTCTGATTTTCAATAGAGTGATATTTGCAGTGGTTGGCTTGGACTCTATCTGAAGGTGGTGAATTATTCATAGAAATCAAATGGGAGACACTTGTAAATACAAAAAAGACATCTTTGAAGTAGATATTTTTCAAGGAAGAGACCTTAATTTTAGAGTAATAAGGAACCCAACATTCATGTCTGGTTTAGCCCTCACTTTTCCCCAGTAAGTATCTCTGTCCAAATAGTCGACAGTAACCTAAAAGAACAGGAAAAAATTTTGAAGACATACACTGTGCTGTGATAGGCTTTCTCAGCACTGTCCTTTGCTAAATCTCTGTCATACCTCAGGAAGAAATTTAATCTGTACAATAATTGAGATAGCTTCTATTCTAAAAAATACAAAATGTAATTGCCTTTGTTTTTAAAACTATTGTTATCTTTCCTTGTTTTCTGGATTCCTATTCAGAAACTTCAATGGAAAGCATTTACCCTAATTTAAAGAAATAAATGCATAAGCTCCAAATACTACTCTTGGGTTCAGATTAGTTTTGGAACTACATATGTTAATTGCTTGCAAGGTTTAGTTCTTTTAAAAAAATTCATTTCCAGTCTTGGATCAATGAACAGTTTCTGTTAAATCAAGATTTGAGACAAGTAAGGAAAGTATAGAGGGGGAAATTAGAGTGCAAAATAAATGTCTAAGTGATAAAGCTGTGATATGACTATCCAGGGCTGGTGTTAGGAGTTTGCCAAAGATAGAATATTGTGCCAGCAGCATTGAACTCTACAGTCTTACTGCAAAAATCTTTGTGCCATTCAGATGATGCTGGCATTTGAAATCTCTACACTGAAACAGTTTTTTAGAATGTGGTTCCTCTTGCATTTCAGTTTTATCTTCTCCTTTACCCTATTTCTCAAATTATTGAAGATTACTCAAAATTTTTTCCCCTTCACCCTACAAGATTACCAGACATGACCACCTTTGATAGGTGCAAAGCCTTCTGTACAAGCATAGACTGAGCTTCCCAGCTCAGCATTCATTCAAAGGAGGCCATTAAAAAAGTCAAAGGTGACAACTCTTCAACAAATTCAGCCTTCTCTGTGATTCTTGTGGCCATAGTACCTCTTCCTCAAATTTTACCATCTTTATCAAAGTTATACTTTCAGATATTACTCCAATTTTGAGGCCAAATTCCACTTTTGTGATAAACCTTCAGCAGATGTTTCAGAGAGACATTCAGCTAAGCCAGTGTATGTTACTTGGAGAAATATCATTACTAAAATGTCAAACTCCTCTCCTTTTTATGCATGTATTATATCCTCTCTGGCCTAGATAGGCTGTGGACAGTACACAGAAGTTCTAATAACATCTTATGTCTAAACAGGCTTTTGTCTTGTTATCTCTCCTCTTTCCTTTATCAGCAATGACTAATCCCGTACTTAAATTATTTTTTCCTACTGAATGCAGTTTCCTCTCATGCAAGCAGAGACAGTAATATTCAAACCTGAGCCAAACCTGGGGTGAATTTCTAAGTTTGGCACGATTATGACCTTCTGCAAATACATCAATTCTTTAGAGGTAGAGTCCAGGAACAAGGGAGGCATAAACACCTCTAGGATAAGGCTCTGTGACTGTAAATGGAAACTCAAAGTGCTTCTGAAACAAAACCAGTAGTAATTATATACTTTAGGTTTGACCTCTTATTTTGTTCCTGCAAGTTCTTTTTTCACTGGGTTCTGAGCTGGGGCTGCAAAACAGTATAGATGTATAAATAATCTATCACTGTAGTCATTATTGTAATTATTACACAGGGAGAGATCCTGGAGAGATCCTCTCATTTAACCCTGTTGCAAATAATTTTGGGCTTCAGACTCTCATGTCAACTACAAAGGGAAAGCACCTTTATCAGCTTTTTCTGGGAAAAGCAGTGAGAAATGTCCCAATCTTTTCTACAAATGTCCTGTAAATGGAAACTCGAAGTGCTTCTGAAACAAAACCAGTAGTAATTATATACTTTAGAATTGTTCTTTGACCTCTTATTTTGTTCCTGTAAGTTCTTGTCTCACTGGGTTTTCAGCTGGGGCTGCAAAACAGTATTGATGTAGAAATAATCAGTCACAGAGCTCCCTTTAGCCTGGCCCAAGAAAGTCAGTCACCGCAAGCTCCTGTCTCTCTTTCCATGTTTCTCCCTGCCTCTTGTTGGTTTTCCTTGGCATGGCCTTTCCACAGAGATGAGGCAAACCCTCGACATGTGGCTGCTGTGCTAGCACTGCCCAAAAACCCATCCGTGGGAGATGCAGCTGAACAGATGCAGCCCAGCAAGCCTGTGTGGACTGCTGCACAAGGCTCTCGTGCTCCAAGCAGTGCCAAGTGCCTCAGCCATGGGCACCATGCCCTCCAGACAGACGGACAGGAGCAGGGACAAACTGGCCACCACATCAGGCATTGAGCACAGCCCGGCTGTGGGGCCCTCATCCTAGCCAGACCAGTCAAAACAGATGGCCAGACCTGTAGATCTTTGTTCTACACATCTTGATTACATTCCATGTTTACTGACCCTGTTGGAAAGGCTCTCTCTTTTAGGACTTTTCCTGGGTGCAAAACCGAGGTTTGAAAGGAGCTGTCAGCCACGTGATGAGGGAACAACTGCCTTATGGAAAGAACCAGATAATTTCTCTGTCTTTGCTAGATTATGTTTATATAGTAGGGGACAATAATTAATCAGGTCAAATTCAGAACAGATACTTGCAAGATATGCCAGACAGAAAATAAAAAGCAAGCTCAGTGAAGTGCAGGGAGGGAGAGGCAGCTGTGCAGCCAGGCTGCAGATCAGGCTCTGAGGATTTTCACTGGCCACAGGGTGAATGGGATCCAGTAGCACATTGCTGTCAGAAAGGTAGAACACTTTCCAAAATAGTCCTGTGGCCACCATCAATTTGAAGGTCAGGGAAGGTGGCCTCTCTGTACTTAATAAAATTTACTAGACCTTTTTCCCCCTGTTGCTGATTTTGCAGGACCAGAGATGTAATTATTTCAAAGCCCTAATGAGGCCTTTTAGTAAGGTATAATTTTATACATCCCATATAAACAGCAATTTAGACAAAATGGAGAAAGTCCAAAAGAAAGCAGTATGGGTAATAAAAGGCTGAAGAACGTGACCTAGAGAGAAAGGCAATTGAAATGAGGCCTATTTAAACTGAGAAAGCAAGAGAGTCTATAATGATAGTTTTCTATGCTGTCAAATGCCCTTAATGGCACCGGCAGAGCTTAGCTGTTTTTTTAAGGCGATAGGACATGAGGTAATCAACTCAATTTGTTAGTAGGACATGACAATTTAGGATTGAAAAGTGAGTAATTGTACATGCAAACTTGGAGGGGAATTTTAAGACATTAAATTATAAGTTACACCAAGTGAAAACATGACATGATCTGAGGATTGTGATTAACAAGCACTGCGCAGCTCTGATATTACACCACAGGACAGCAAAGACTTTTGTCACTGCCATGACAAAAGTCATGCTATCTGTGTAGGAAATCAGGACAACCTCTTACAGGAAATATCAGAAATACCTATTTCTGATATTTTCAATTTTCCTCCACTTTTTACAAAATCATTCTTGAAGCAGGGTTGTAGCAGCAGCTCTCCATGTCAGGGGGAAAATTTTAGAATGAGATGTTTTCAAAGATGAGCAAAGGAAGCAGCTTTAGATCTGGAATTTTAGGCCTGAGCTTGCCTGTGGGTTGCTTTCTTACTTGCTCCTGGGGTTAATGAAGCCACTTTTACAGAAAAGCATGTTTCACAATTAGCAGGTTGCTGGATTTCCTCCATGCATACAATCTGCTATCAGATGGGATCTTCATGTCTATCTAGTTCCAAAACAGGTCATTTCACTGAGCAATTTTTGTTCAATGCTCCTATTTTAGTGTTTGATTGGGTTTTTTTTTAATTTCTTCAATGTATTTGGCCTTGGACAGCTACAACTTCTTTGCTGGACATTAGATCCTTTAACCAGAGAAAGAGATTGAGCATTCCTGTGCCAATATTGGGTCCACATTCAAAGTGACAGATCTTGAAGAGCAACCAACAGACCCAGAAATAAGAAGAGAGAAAAACACAGACACACACACACACCCCTTCCACACATCTCCCTCCCTGAGATCATCAAGCAGAGGAAATATTTTCCTCAGTACATTAGCCACAATCCATCCTGGTTCAGATAAACAAAAAATTTAATATTAAAAATGTGTTTCTCATTTGAATTTAAAAAAAAAGAATAAATAAAAGAGCCCCAGATCTAATAAGCCTCCACACATTTATAACATTCTCATTTGGAAGTTACAAGGCAGGCAGGCTGGATATGTGCTAAATACAAGAACAAATAACCATGAATGAAATGTTAAGAATTCAAAGCCAAAGTCATTTGCTAAAAAGCAGAAATAGAACATCATTTCAATTGGTTAGATGCCAAATTAAATGTAAAATGAAACTAACAAAATAAAATCAGAGCAGAAAACGTTATTAGGAATTAAGCTGGGAGAAAGTACATGTGAATATTTTCTTACTTTCATGATTAACACAGGCTTTTTGGGAGGGAGGGGGCAAGTTTGAAGGGCAGGAGATAGGTTTGCAAGTCAAAATAGCAGGATGATCTGGTCAACACCTAATAAAGGGAAAGAAAAAATGCAAAAAATTTCTTTTTCAGGTCATGTTTGTAACAGAACTGAGCTCTCTACCCAAGTGATATTGTGGAGGATTTAAGTGGTGGAGCAGGGGAGAAAATCTCCATTTGCTTTTCTGAGGCACTGTGAGAATATGCCCTAAATCCCATCTTGCTGCATGTCTGGGTGTCCCTGGAAGGGTGGTGCTGGACACTCTTGGAGCAGATGGGATCCCTCCCCAGCCCAGCACTGAGGGGATGTGCTGGGGCAGATGCACTCTGACTGCAGGGATGCTCTGGGGAGGCAGCAGTGGGTGGCTGCTGCCCAGCAAGGACCCTGCCCTGCTCCCGGACAGCGCTGGCACCCCATGCAGTGGGTGATGCCATCAGGCTTCACACCCCATCCTTCTCCCCGTTGGTTAAGGAGTGTGGATCATGCAGAGAGGAATATTCCTGTGCTGGGAACACCCTCACCTCTGCTGTCACAGCGGGAGCACCTTGGGCTGCCCTCCCTCATGCTTCCAGCACTAGAAAAATTGCTTTTGCCCATTGGAATGGATGAAGCCAGGAGAAGCAGGAAACCGTGTGAGAAAGGCAGAGAGTGGGTTGTGTTTCTGACAGAGAAGAGAGAGCTCTAAGACAGATTTTTGCAGAAAGAGAGCTCCCCCAGAAAGGAGTTAAGGAGCACAAGTGCTCTCTAAAGCTTTGTCTCATCAATATGTAGCAAAGGAGCAGAGGCCAACTCTGCTGTATCATGTTAAGAAAAAACTTCTCCTGTACATTCTGGAGTCCACATGTCCCTTTTTGCTCTAATACCTCATCATTTAAAGAATTCATTTTGCAGCCTGCTCTCCTACTGGCCATGGAGGAAACTCCTATGCAAATCACATCAGAGGCCCCTCTTTTCTTGTTCTGCAGCATGAATTTTTAATGCTAGATCTGTACAGACATGACTAAGGCTCTTTCTCAGTAATATTCACACATGGTGCCATCCAGAAACAAGTGGCTGATCCCGAGTAACTCACTCCAGCACAACTTGATTTTGAGAGAAGCTCTTCAGGACAGAAAACCTCTCATCAAGGAGACTTAAATACAGATGACTGAGAACTTTTCCCCAGCCATTTTCTTGATTAAACAGGCATTTCCATTTTAAATTGGATGGAAATCCAGAATATTAAGCATTTCGTTTTCTGACATAAACTCAGCATTTTTTCCTTCAAAACTGTTTTGATTTGTGCTGATTATAGATCCTTCTTTTCAGTAGAATCAAGGCAGCTGTGCCCTGGGTGTGCTGCCTTCACCTCTGTGACTGCCTGTTACCTCCTGGGAGGATCCACAGCCCAGGCAGGATGAACCAGGATCCATGACCAGCTCAGCCAAACGGAAAGACAGAATGCAGAACTGTAAACAAAGAGACAGAAAGGTTTGGGTTTTATCCTATGTTTTATCCTCCCTCAGCAGGGAGGTTTGGTTACAGTCAAACTACCTCACTTTTGCCATGTGGCTGGAAGTAATTCAGGTTAAGAGCATAGTTTGACTGATGTGGCTTGTCTGTGCAGCTTAGATTAACTGGGAGAAAGGCAAGGTGTTTGGAGTAGCTACAGGATCCATAGATTTCACAGAGCAGTGCAGTAATAATGCCTTAGGAATCTCTGTTTAAGAAGTCCAAAATTTCAGTGGAAGAGCAAGCAAAAATAAACCCCCAAGTCTTATTTTAGACATTCTACAGCTCTGCCCATGCCATTTTGAATTAGCAAGTTGTTCTCAAACAAGGTGTAATGGGAAATAAACCTTAATGAAAGCAAACAGTACCTTGTGTTTCACAGCCTGTCACTCGGCTTGTGCACTACCTGAGAGAAAGCACTGAGACATTTCTCACAGAAACAAATTTAGTCTCCCTGCAACTTAGTACTGACAGAAATACACCCACTACTACCACTTCTCTCCTTTAGAGATATATTATCTTTTCCTTTTTCCTTTCAGGATTAACAAGACAAAAACAACATCTTTTTCTTCTACACACCTTCAATCTACCTGTTGCTGTAGGTGTAAGGGCACTGAAGTGAACTTTATATTAGGAGGGGAGAAAGTAACAAAGTGAGAGATGTTTGTTTTTGATGAGCAGCAGAAGCAGAGCCAAGAGAAAACCTTTCTGAGGAGATGGTCTTGTTCACACCTGTCAAAGGGGTTTGGACAAGGACCCATTGGCTGAGCCTTGTTCCCATTTACTTGGGAGCTGCTTCACCCATGGGCAAGTGCTGGCCTTTCCCAGAGCTGCCACATGCCCAGCCATCAGCTGTCAGCCCAGATTTCTACAACACTGACGTTGTCTGAGTAGGCAATATCTGCTTTACAATTCTCTGCAGGTTCCTGCTTAAGGCACTTGTTTGTTTTGCTTGACCTTAGACCTAGCCTTAAATTTACTGGCAGGTTTATAGAGACTGGACCTGTCAAAGCTCTGAATCTCAGAGTAACTCAATGATTTTCATAGATCCTCACCTCCAGGAGTCATGTGAATTATATGTGATTCCCTCCTTTAAAAAGTATAGACTTAATAATTATCATGGTTTTGGGAAAAAGCTGAAAAAAAGCGAAAAAACTGGTCATTGCATCTTAAAGGCACAAAACTAGGAGCCCCAAGAAATACAGCATAATTAATTCAAAATAAAGATACTACATATACTGTAAAAAAAACCAACAACAACAAAAAACAAACAAAAAAACCCCTAAATGTTGTGGAGCATCTGACCCAGCGGTGCCAATGTTGTTATGCTGTATTTATGAAAAGGGTGCTTTGTACCCACAGAAAGAAAGTCTCTCAGAGAGACAGCCTGAGCTGCTTCCCCAGAGCTGTGTGCTCAGCAGAGGCCCCAGCAGCATTTGAGCAATTTAGCACTTTCCAGGAAACCAGACAAACTAACACAGCCTGTTTATTTCCTCTTTCTTTCAGTACTCCCACGCTGGTGCCTCTGTAAAGGAAAATATTGATGGATCTGAAATATGTACAACATAGGCTCAGAGTCCATGGCAGTCACCCCCTGGCAAGCTGTTTTTCTTGGGTGAGACTGTGAATTATTCTCTGTTTTTCTCTTACTTTTATTTTTTTTCTGTGTATCCACGTTTGCCCCCTGCTAAGGTACTGAACAACTGCAAACACCTATGCCATGGCGGAAGAAATAGCAAAGTTCACTCTACAGTAATATGTTTGCAGATTTCAAGGTTTAGTAAAAAAAACATTTTCCTACTTAAAAAAAAAATATTAGGGCCAGCCTATCAAATTTTCAAAATATCACTGAAATTTCTTGTGATCCATTTAACTTTTATAGGTTCTAAGCCTTAATTTCAAACAAACCCCTTCCATCAGATGACTTAAAAACAGAAGACCTAAAAACTCACTAGGGGGAGTTTAAACTGAAAAGGACAAGGAACCACGAGATTGCTCATGGAGCCCAAACTGAGTGTATCTCATCCAACCCTTTTGTGCCAATGTTTTCTGGTAGCAAACAGAGAATTCCCTTTGGAGGATTTGCCTGGCAATGGGCATCCACCAGCAGAGGCCACAGCACAGCCATGCTATGACTTCTCAGCAGGAAAATGGATTGTGGCAGCTCTAATAGTGCAAGATTCAATGAAAGAACAATGAAACTTGTTTTTTTTCAACATATGCAGAGAGATTAGTTATGTTAGTTAGGTTAGTTATGACTGGAGGGAGGCAAGTGTAGAAATCTTCCAGTGTTAACCTGCATTCTCTGCTGAGCCTTCATTTGGTCAGGAAGAAAGAACACAGCAATGTATACATTATGTATGTACAGCAATCTTCTTTTGCCTTTTAAAAATTAACCCCTTTTCACTTTTATGCAAAATTCACAGCAACCCAAAACGTATTAGAAACAGCCTATTCCTGTAATTCCCTTTTCTTTCAGAAAGTACATTCTTTTGTGAAAATACCTGGTAAAAATAATGGCTTCACCTTCAAGGTGTGTTAGATCACAGTTGGAAGCCAAAGATCAGATACATCCACCTGAAAAATCCTTTGAAACCCAAACAGAGATACTTTAACATCCAGAAGGAATAGTGATTCATGTGGTTGCGTTTTCTTTTCCTATTGTATCCCCATGCAGTCACCTGTTAGGCTTCCCTGTTCCATCTCAACCCTAAGACCCCAATTAATGAAGACCCTGAATTTACTTGCTGGCAAATGTCCCAAGGCAGAGGGCCCTGGGGCTCTGCAAGACACAACCAATGATTGCTTTAATTTGCAATATTTTCTATGTTATTTAGCAGCAAATTCACACATTTATATCCAGAGACCAATGGATTTCTACAAGTGAAGGCATGTCTAGCAAAAAAATTGATCAGGGGTTTTGTTTATATTTGTTTTGAGAAAGCAAACCGCAGAATAATCCTCCCTTAAAAAAAAAAAAACAAAAAAAAACAACAAAACCCAACAAAAAGAAAACCAAAAAAAAAAAAAGCCCTAAAAAACCAAACCTAAAAAACCCACAAAAAAGTAGCAACAGGGTTTGAGTCTGTGATTTCACCCTGCCCTCTTTCACAGGTGAGTCAGTTCCTGTGCTTTCCTTTTGTCCTCTGAGTTTTCTGTTCCAGACAGGATGATTTTCACAAACCATCATTCTGTGAAACATAACCACTCTCTTCAAGAGAACAAACCACACCACGTTTTAGGGAGCAGAGTCTAAAAGGCAATTCTGGGAACAGACTGAATGAGGAGGAGGAAGAGGAAGCTGAAGAATAAGATCTATATGACTACAGAGTTAGGAATGGGGGAGAGAGAGAGAGAGCAAAAGATCAGGAAGTGTACAAATGTCAGAAGTCGCAAAAGGGCATTAATGAAACTTCAGGATGATTGCAGGAGTGATATATTTGAGGTAGGAACAGAGCTATGAAGGAAAACCTTGTCTTCTCATCCTGTCCTTTGCCTTCTGTTGCAAGAAATAAAACTGACATGAAGGAATGTCATCTTTTGGCTTCTTCTGCCCTGTCCCTTAAGGGTATGTACCCACATAAAGGGTCTCCAGCTATTCATCTAATTTTCAGCCCAAGTTTTAGTCACCTAAGACAGATCAATCTGATATAGGGCTTTTGGCAGGCACCTGAGAAGAGTTATTGTGTGGAAAATTTGAATTATCACCCTGAGTGATAGTAATGATGGTAGACAGCAGAAAACTCACTGCCCTCACCTCTCTGTCCTGTCCTCTGGAGACTCAGTGGCAATGAGGAGCTGCTGCTCTGCTCTGCACAGGGAGCATAAATATTTCCAGAAGGGAAAGGAAAAATCCGCAGACAAACATAATCCTTGTTGCTCTGAGGATATATATAAGCAAATGAAGGGGAAAACAGGAACATTGCAAGAATATTGCACTCAGCTGGATACACCACCACAAGGGGGTAAGAGTGAAATTGTGCTGCAGATAAACTTAAAAAATTCTGAAACTATAAAAAAGTTGGGCTATACACAACTCTAGCCCATATCTCAGCAGTATATTATATTCCACTGTCTTGTTTTCCCTTTGGGTGTCTATTTGCATTTAAACCAGCCCAACATCTGGTGGAGGACAGCATTGCATGTTTCAATTCCTCCGCTTGGATAGAATCACTTTAGAATAAATGAGTGCCTGAATGCACTGCATCGGGAGTTCAGCGATTTGTGTAGTTGGGTTTTACACATTCATTTGGAGAGACAAGTGGGATTTGAAGCAGGTGATGAGGGAAGAATTGCATATATGGCTAACTCAACATGTACTACATATTCTGAATACAGGGAGAAGAATGAAAAACATGGTGTGTTGCAGGCTAGATAAGAAAACTTCTTAAAATCATGTCTCTGTTGTAACCAAATAGCTTTGAGGAGCACTGCTGGTAAATCACAAGGAACCACACAAACAAGGGAAAAAACGGGTAATGTTTGTTAATACCATGGCAACTCTCTGGACATACAGCATTCTATTTGTTACAATACAGTTTCTAGCTTTCTATTTTCTATAAACGCAAACAATTTGTTCAGCTTCTCTGCCTGTCTTTTGTGTTGGATTTCCAACAAAATGCCCTTAGTCCTGGCAAGTCAAGCAAGATGCATGGTGACAGGCCAGGTTCCCTGAAGCATCTTAGGGACTACCAATTGCACATCTATTCACCTGTATATAATCCACTGAGGTTTGTCTGCTGCACTGTGGCATTCACTTACCCCTCATGTGTTTCCAGCATGGGCTCTGATACCCAGAGCAGAACTAAAGTGTGTCCAAACAACAAAACCCAACAAAAAGAAAACCTGAGGCTGGATCAACGTATGAGATTTTATCTTAAGTAGAAACAACCTGGAAGATAATTAAAAAGGAATCAGTTCTCTTCAGTGGGGAGACAGAGCAATTGTGGCAAAGACATGAGAGCCAAGTGCATGGCATGGAGAACTCTAGACAGAATAACCTAAACAGGAAGCAATGCATGGAGTCCCTGAAGAGGGGACAGCTGGCAAGCACAGTCAAGAATTTAGGTCACCAAACTCATATAATAAAAAATAACCCAAACCATCCAAAGGTTTCAGTTTTTCTTGCAAAGCCACTTACATGTTAAATTGGAACATTTGCTTTCCTCAAATCTCAGGAAAAGTACCTGTTCTTCCATTATAAGCAATTTAATCCTTATTAAAAATTAACATATATCCTTTGATAGGCTTTTGCACAGATGTTTATATGTATTTGCTTTTTTGAACCACCCTCTGGAATGTTTCATGTCCTCCTTGTTATCTGTAGAGCCCAGCACCTTGTAAAAGAAAAAAGAGGAGAGAGTAGCAGGGAGCTGTACAGAGCTGTCTAAGCTCATTCTGGAGCTGAACCACATCTAGTTCAACTTCAGTGATGTATTGAATATATAGCCAAACAATGGTCTCCTCCTTCTCTCAGAAAAAAAAGAGGAAAAAGAAGTGGGAGAGGAGACTTGGTGGAGTGTTCTGGTTCAGGAACTTGACATCTTGCCAGGTAGGAGCTTCATCAATTAGAGCAGAGCAAAACAGAAAGCTCTGTAGAGCCATCTGAGAGTTCTCTAAATCTCCCTTTCCCTAAGAAATGCTTTGATTCCACAGGGCACAGAGCTACAGCACAGAACTACACTGACAAAATCAGAAAACAAGTTTCAAATTATTTTTTTCAGACACACCAAGGCCTTTCCTGTGCTCAGGAATTTATGGATGACTCAAAACCAAAAATCACTGAGAAAACATTTTTCACTTGAGCGTTTCTGATGAGCAGCAGTTGTCTTGCTTTCACTGTCTAAAAATGACGCCTCTTTAAATACATCCCTCCAAAAAAGATACGGTAACATGTTGCTTTTTTCCTTATTACTGCAGAAGCAAGTGTCCCTAGAGCTTTTCGGTGCCAAATCTCTTACTTCCCAGGAAAAAACAAACATAGTCAAAACCAAAACAGCATCAAAAAAAGAGCTCATTTAAAGTAAGCGCTAACTGCATAATCTCCTGGTTTGATAGTTATATTTCTTTCTTTGTGGAAAGGGCATTTATGGGCCATAGGGCAGCTGCTTTCATTTTGCTCCTGTCTCTTTGATTCCGGAGAGATTTTGCATGTAATGCATTTCACCAGAGAGGTGCTGTATGGCCTGTGTCTCAAGCAGTTAGGGTTAAAAAAGATGATAGGTGATGTTATTTCCTTGGTAGATGCGACAGATAAATGGAAAAGCCTTGAGTGTCCACACTGATAAGGGGTCTGTCACATCAGGAAATAAGGAAAAGTGCAGTATTCCTGGAGGTGCTTTAAATTGCATTTTCATCCTGACCTACTTTTCCAGCAGTTTTAAAGGTTTGTTTGGTGATGACAAGGGTGAAACTAAGAGTGACTGATAAGAAATCTACTTTAGGAAAATTAAGCCTAGCTTGTCCTGGTGGCTCTCACTGAAAATAATGCCCGATTTACTATAATTCTTCATTCGTATTTATTTAGTCCTATCACTCTAAATCTTGCTTCTCTGAGCATTATCTGCAGGAGCCTGGCAAAGACTGCAAATAACACTTCATCAAAAAAAACCCTTTTACAGTAGAAGTTGTCCAACTTTAGCCATGGCAATCACTTAAAAATGGGATTATTGGTGATGCAGGATTGCCTTTTGGGCCTGGTCTCTCATCAGTTATGACTGTGATAACCTCTTCTAGGATCTTCCCTGACATGAGTGTGCAGCTCTTCTCTTGCCTTCCCAACATTTAGAAGTGCAAGCTTCCAAAGCATTCCAGCTGCTGACCACAGCCCAAGTTCATTCCATAGGACTCCATATCCTCCAGATCTTTCCACGTGATACTTTACCTCCTGCAGTGGAAACCAATTTCATCCCATATCCCCTTTTCTCTTCAACATGGGAGAAAGAGATGACCTTTCTAGAGCACCTTGCAAGGCTTGGCTAATCTCTCACAATCCTTTGAGGTGCCTCCTGACACTTGAAGAAATTAAACACAAAAAATTCTTGAAAACTGATCAGACTTCATCGAAGCACAGGAAACACATCCTAAGGATGAAATACAAACAGGAACATGGTAAAAAGGATCCCTAAAATATTGCATGCCAAATCCCAGCAACCAGAAAAAGGAGCAATATGTTGTTTCCATTCACTTGTCTTCTCCCTGAATAGCCATAAAATCAGTTCCTGCTGGTTTCAGCAGCTTCCTCTATGTCTCCAACATCTAAAGGATTGAGGTTCTCTAGAGCTTTTGATTCACTTTTAAATTCCTGTCCCAGGAAGCATAATTTTGTATATTATCTCCATTAAACAAACTGGGCTGCAATTCAGTCAAGACTTTCCAGTTCTAAGTCCTCAAGCTGATGGTCTCAGACAGTTTATAGACTATAACATGGGGTTAGCAAGAAGCTCAATACCTGTATTTACATAATTACTCTTTAATTATGCTAGACTTTTTCAGGCAGAATACTCCAAATACAGGTATGTTTTAAAAAGTCTTTTAAAATAACCCCAGCTAAATGAGAAATAAAAAGAATAATTTATTCAGTGGGGTTTTGTATGGTTTGCATTGATATTAAACCTTCAGATAATGCTGTGGATAGGGATGTTAGTAAAGGAAACCAAACTGTGGCCGCAAAGTACTTGTGTTCCAAAATAATGAAAGATATAAATTTGAGTGGACTAACATCCACAACATTTACATGACTTGAATAGCACCTAGATAAGCACTTTAAAATTAGAATACTTCCTTAAACAACTGCATTATATGGAAACATTCCTACTGAGGTATAAATTGGCACTGTAAAAAGAGCAGCAGGTGCTAAAGCAAATCCCACACTCATTTATTCAAGATGAAAACTTGCCAAACCACGTACATGTCAAATTTGCTGCTCCCGGTAATACTGGGAACTGTTCTATTAAGGGCTGACTTTCTCAGACAGAGGAGCCCTGTGTTGTTTTCCTGCAGTGAGGCACAGCCAACTGGACCTGCAGTAAAATGAGTGTCTTCCAAGCGTGCGAAGCGCTGGCCGTTTGCTAAGCCCCATGTGGTACCAGGCACTTCTCCAGAACCAGGGAGTGTAGTAAGGTGATTATAGGATTCTGTGACTGATGGCTCCATCACATGTCTGAGATTCATGGCTCACATAGCCATGCTTCAGTGATGGGTAGTGGTGTGTCTGCAGAAAATGCAAAGGAATTTGCATTTTAACGTGGCTCAGCCAACAGGAGAAAAGGGTTAAAGCTAGTTACCTTGATTTGCAGCGTGCAAAATAAGTGCCTAAAGACAATAGCCACAGACTGGTGCTATGTGTGCTGATTTAATATGGCATCTGAGCCTCTACTGTGGAAAAATCCTCAGTGGTCTGGTTAAACCACATAGCCTCAGGCTCCCTAACTTTTAGGTATCTGTTCACACTGAGTCTCAGCTTTCTGCTGCTCCTTTTCACTGTTTCTTCTGTTGCCTTTGGCTATCAGCTTGCTGCATGCTTTAAAAAGGCAACATTGCCTCTAAGGATGTTTCAGGCTTTTCTTCTTTGCAAGATTAGACAACCTACAATCTATTCCTGAGCTAGAGGAAAAAGGCTACCCTTTTAGCCTTTCCATCCTTTTAAGGACTAATATCCCCTTGTTCCTCTATTTCTTTCCTCTTATTTACAGTGGCCGTCAGTTCAATACTTCAAGTGCTCTCTTTTCAGAATACAAAGGCTTAAACACCACTCATCTAGATTCTAAAATAGTGTTTCACCCTGCTGCCTTATGTGAAAGAACTTGGATTTTAGTGGCTAGCTTTTCTCTCTTGCCAACATCCTCCTGCAACTTTCCTGAGGAAATGATTCCCCTTCCACAATCCTTTTTCATTGAGTTCTGCAGCTTCCTTTTAGGCAAATGAAATGGGCTGTGCCTTTCAGCCCTGCAGTCCAGTTAGCCATGAAAGAGGCACCAGAGGCTTTTGGGGTGAAGCATTTTGAAATAAGCAAACCATGGTTAGGGAAGACATATTTCTGTTTTCTCCACACAAGTAATAAATCATGAGAGTACAGATGCCTTCCATGTGAGTCATCCTATTTAAAGTTACGTAGCTTATAGACACTGAGGATGTCCCTGAAGTTGCCCATGGCCTGGTCTTAGTGAGGGGAACATATCTACTGGTTTTTTCACAGGGTAGGTTCTAAGATATGGCAATATTTCTCTAACTTGTTGAGTCACAGTAAAAAAAACCCAAAACTGGAGTAGAGCAGGGAACTGGCTATCAGATCACAATTAAGAATGTGTGCTGTCCACTGTCCTTTGCTCCCTCCCCATCTTGAAATCAAAAAAAGTTGGAAAATTATATTAGCAGAGAAAAGAACTGAGCATAAGAGAAGCCAAAGAAAATATTCCAACACCATTCGTCTTCCAGGATTTAGGTTACTAAGAAAAAGACTTTTAAAAGCAAAATTTTCTTCCTCAAGGCTAGTTTACACAGGCAAAAATCCCAGCACTTTGAAACCACACAGAAAAGCATTAAAGCAAATAAATTGTTGCAAGACCAGGGAAAAGAAGACTGGTTCCTGCTGTTGCAAGTGAGAGAACTCTGAAAACTGTCTCATTATGTTATCAATATTGATCCTAGAACCAGTCAGGATTTTCCCTTTACTAGTTCTTCAGAGAGGCTTTTCCAGAGCTCTTTTCTGCTGGTTAGCAGTTTTCTCCCATTTATGAGCCTAAATTATTATCTTTATTTTGCCATTGCTTTGCTCCTGCGCGCTTTACTTCTCTGTTTCACAGCTTCTTCCAAATAAAACCACCATCCTGGATCTTTGTCAACTGGCAATTTGAGACTGATTTCATTTCAGACCTGGTCTAGGGCCCATTTAAGTCAACAGGAGCCTCTGCTGAGTTCAGTATGCTTTCCAAGTGGGCCTTTATAGGCTATCCCTGTGTCAGCTGGATATAAGAGGTCTATGTTGATAAACCACTGTGCCTAACAAAATTATACTCTGACTTACAGACTGCAGAATCCTTCATTTACCAGTTTGTGTTGGTCAGTTGAGGAAGGATAGACAGGGAGGCAGAATAGCCAAGATTTTGTTAAGAAGTAGGATCTCACAGACAAAAAGGAAAGGCACTAAAACTAAACAGCAAGTGCATTGGGACACTTGCTTATGAAGGCATTACAGTGACATTACCTCTGGAATTATTTTACTGCCATTTGTCTTCATTTCACTCCTCTGCTCTCTTGAGCACCACACTAAACACATTCCTGAGAAGGAAAACACACAAATGATCTTTTCCTGTTCTTTTCATTCATACACACTTTTTTATCACCTGGAAGAGGGAAACCCTCTAATTCTCCCAGGGTGACATTACCATCGATTATATTTAACTATTTCAAAAAAGAAGGGCTATTTGATTGTTATCAAATACATATAAGGGGTCCCACATTCCAGATTTTTACAGCTTTTCTTAAGTGTCACTTCACAAAGCCATAATTTACAGTTATAAAGCAATCATTTCACTTGTAGTGATAAAACCACTATACCATAAGAGGTAAAAAAGTACACTTTTAGAAGTAAACGCAGCTGCTGTCAGTGGATTGATTGACCAATATTACAGACTGTAGAAAGTCAAGTGATGATCCATGGAGATAAAGTAGTCACATGATATGAAGCAACAGATGCTGAAGAACTGCAAAAGTAATGTGAGGCACAACCTCTGGGAAAAAGATTGGCTCAATTTAGGATTTAAAGTGACCTAAACCCAACACAACAGAAGGGAAAGTAGAAATGGTGTGAGCTGGAACATCACAGTGGTAAATTAAGCCCCAGCAACTCAAAGGATACAAAATCCACACTAACTCAAAGATACCTCAGCAGTTTTCCCAGAAAAATTAGGATTCTTTGTTCCCTTCCTCTGTAACTTCACACTCAACTAAGGCCTTGATTTAACTATTTAAATGTTTGCAATCATTAACCTTTCAATAAAAACACAGCTTCAGCTTATTAAGCTCATTAGCCTGTAACAAATGAAGCTTTTGAACATGCCAAGGAGCAAAATATAACTGGATTCAGAAAGCAATTAGATGCATTTGGGGAGGATGATAGGTCTCTTGAGGACCGTTCAGCACAGAGATGTGGATGCAGTCTCTGATTCAGGAGGTCCCTAGGCTGCAGGGTGGTTGGTTATATCGAGGGAACACCACACTTGTTTTTCTGGCTCTTACTCTCTCCCTTACTCTGTGGCCTCTGGCTCAGGTGGTTCTTTGATCTGAACCAGTGCAGTTTTTATGTACTATGAATGTGTGGCCAACAGCCTCATAGAAGGTCAAAGTAGCTGAAAGAAAGCAGGAGAAAGCTTTGGTTTGCACCTTACAAACTGAGCAGAACAAACACTAGAGCTGAAGCTCTACACAAGTCTTGCTGTTGACCAAAGAATGAATGTTATTCAGCATGGAATATGAAAGCTTACTCAGCAGCAGCTGATACCAGAGTAATTAGCGACCTCATATAGCTGTAACAAAGCATCCCTAGTCTTTGATTTTTATCCTTATCATTTTTCTTCTTTTCTTTTTTTTCGTAGAGGCAGGAACACCCTTGAAACAGATAGATTTGCATTACTACACATCATAAAGGACCAGATCTCAGTGTCTTCCAAACCTAGGCTCTGTCAGGAAGGAATACTTGGCTGTTCCACCTTGCATTTTGCAATTTCAGAACGTGTTGGTTTCTTGGAGGGTCACTCTTCTCATGAAAGCTCTTTACATTTTCAGGACACCCTTCCTCCCTTCCCCCCAGGATCTCTCTCAGGACCAAACCTTCACATGCACAGGTTTAGACACTGCCCCATGTTTTTCAGAAACCTGCTTCAAATATCAGCAGTGTACTTACAGGTGAAATTTAAATTGTCAGTTGCCTAGCAGGCTGAAAACACCACCAAAAGAATGGGAAGCTATTCAAGCTACTTCTATGATTAGTGAGAGGTAAACAGTATAAATCCACTTCCAGCATAGTTTTTATTCCAGTTTTCATGCTTGCCATGCGCTCTACAAATTTCATATCTTCAGTCTTGTGTGCTCTTAATGCCCCAGAGTAAGGTTATTGCTCAAGTAAATGCTAAATCTCAAGGAGCCACTCAAAATCACCGAGCTGACTGCGCATCTGTTTTATCCCAAAGAAAGTTAAGGAAGAGGAAAAAAAAGAAGCAAAACATTTTGTTCTGGATCATTCACCCTGAGCTGTGTTAACTGAACTGCAGCTGAAAAATTTTGTTCTCCTTAGTGGCTGGGATAATCTGTACTATCCGTGATGCCACATGGATTTAAGACTCACAAGAAGCATTAGTGTAAGAGACCTCTGTGCTATCAGAAAAAGCATGGTTGGGAACATGTTCATTCTGGCAGGTTTTTATTGGCATAAAAAGCCACTTACTTGAAGGAGAAAGCTGTGTACTTCAATCTCCTCAGTGTGACAGATGCCACACGTGTCAGCTGTGGCCAGAGCAAAAAGTAGGCTCATGCTCCTATTCTGTTTCAAGATCATCATCTTGAGGAAAGTTGTCTGGAAATCCCAATTTAGCTTTCTGAGGCTTCAGATTTTTTGTGTCACTGCACAAATTTCTGACTATGTCCCCACCCAACTCTCATCATGCAGATGGTCTCAAACAAAGCCATATTGCTTTCACAACAGAGTAGTGACACCTGGGCTGTGACAAACTACTGCACAGGTAAGGCTTAAGAATCATACTAGCAGCCCTAAAGTTCAAGTGTTTTGGGGGTTTTCCCCCTGCTCATTTCCTGAAATTTTATCTGAGGAGACAATGATGTTGTTGATTTTAAAATGGCAGATTTCATAAGCAGATTGACATGCTCCATATGTCTGGCCAGTTTGTTGAAGAGCGCAAAATGTGCATCTGCTA
Organism: Grantiella picta; assembly: GCA_013397955.1. Classification (NCBI taxonomy): domain Eukaryota; kingdom Metazoa; phylum Chordata; class Aves; order Passeriformes; family Meliphagidae; genus Grantiella; species Grantiella picta. The sequence goes on along the minus strand of VZRM01006793.1, from coordinate 2,321,429 downwards.
AATACAATGAACAAGGAATGATAGATGATGTCTCACACTCCCAAGCTTGTAATTAAACAGGAGGGAGAGGCTGCGGGGTAAAGAGTGGGGAAAGCATCCTTCAGTCACAAATCCTCAATGAAGAGATGCCAGTTGTTCAAAGGAGGTTTTAACATCTCTGACAAGAGGACAGCGAGGGAATGGAAAAGTAAGCAAAACAAAGCACTGGAAGGGCATTTTAACATTGTGTTCGTCAAATGAGTGGATAAATGATGACTGTATATTGGATGGCAGTGGGAGGGTTATAAACATTACAGAGACAATTGCCGCTAAATGAGGTGTATCCCAGGCAGCTGTCCTGATGCATTAGGAGGCTGTTTTCAAAAGAAAAGATTATCCCATCAACATTAAAACAAAATAAAAAGATCTCTTCCACACAGCTCACATGCCATGAATAACTCAGCAGCATGTGAGTGAATCCCTTCCAGAGGAAGGCTGTCTGCCTCCTTCTGGGCATTATTTTAGCATGGATGTGCTCTCTCTGTAAACCTTAATTATCAAAGCAACCATATGAGCAAGCTAGCCTGACTTGTTTATTGGGACTTTGGTCTTTTTTGCCATTTTTTATCTATATGTGAAAAATCTGAGGGCCTCCATGCTGGCCCAGCCACCATTGGAGGGATTTTGTTGATGACTAACTGTATTGCTCTGATCCTCAAAATTATTGGTTTCTTTCAAGGTCCCTTTTCTTTTTTCTTTTGTTTTTTTCCATGCCATATAAATATCTGAGCTTTCTGCATTTCTTGTGTAGAAATTTCCAGTATGCCGATGTAAATGCAGTTCTGTCTGGGGAAGAAATACATTAAAACTAGCAGTGCTTGTTTTGTTACTATTAACAATATATTCAGCTATGTCAGAGCACTTTTCTCCAGTATGCTTCAGACTACATTATTTCACAGGCAAGAAAACTGAGGCAGAGATAAACATAACATTTTGTCCAGGAAAACAGTGCCACAGATTAAATACTATTGAAGACTTCTTAATTGTAGTGCAGTGACCTCTCCAGAAACACTACTTCTCTTTGGCATGTGGGGAAATTATAGCCTAAAACAACTGTGGTTGCTACTTTAGGGAAATATTCTTACTTCTGAAACCAAGCTCATAACCAATATTCTTTCATGTCCTTATTATGCTAGAAGCCTCAACAATGCTGACTTCAGGGAGTTGAAAGACTGGGTCTTCCCCATTGCATTAACTGATGGATGCTGGCAGAAGGTTTTTGAGCCACATTTCTTTTCCAGTCGTCAGTAGATCAATAGTGATCCACGGTTCCGCCTCAGGCATTCCACAGAATGATTGCAAATCCCTTTTAACCACCCAAAAATATGTCTATACATAGCAACACAAAATCAAAATAAAGGAAGAGGCAAAGTTTTACTTGACTGAAAGTGAATTTTTTTCTGGCTCAAGATGGTACATGGCGTTTTTTTTCTAAAACACTTCAATTGCTAAAGAGTGAAAGTTAGTTCTCTCAAAGATTTGTAAACTTGCTATTCTCCTAGGAGTGCTGAGAGGTAGGATGCAGAGATTCTGCCACTGCACAGCCCATCACCTTGGAATGGAATGAGAACTACCTGCTGTTTACTGTTCTGACAAGAGAAAGCTCTGTCAGAGAGAATGTTGATAAATCCCTCCAAAATGACAAGGCAGTCTGGAGCAAAAGAGCATCTCAGTGGGATGGACTGCATAACCATAAACACAGTTTGCATAAACACAGTACTGCTTTCTGTGAGCATTATTGCTGCTGTTTGTGCTACAGTAGCATCCAGATCTGCTCCAGGGCATCCTGGTCTGCTCTGCAAACCACAGGCACCTCGTGGAGTGAGGAACATCTCTGTCCCCAGGGCTCTGGAGCCAGGTGGGCAAAGGGAAACATAGCAGTTGAGGCACAAAGAAAAGCTGGCCTATGTTTTAGGGAGACACTGACCATTTAAGATAAAACTCAATTCAGAATAAAAGTTTTCCACTATGCCCTACTAGGGGAACTCCAGAGGGTTGTTGCCAAAAGCACATAATGAAAATCTCTCACCTATCTGGGTAGCAGAGCAGCTGAACTGCTTAAGAACAAGAAAGATGTTGGCGTCACCATATTCTGCCTTTCCCCATAGCTGGGTAGAGGGAAAGGGAATTGCTTTCTCCGTTGCATATTCTTTGAAAATGGTAATTTTCCTGTAGGATTGCCTCCATAAAAAAATTCGCCTGAAATAATTTTCTTTCTCTGTGCCCCTCTGCCCCAGTTTGTCTCCCTTTTTTCAGCAGCTGAATATGAAACCAGTTCAACATTGGAACAAAACTGATCTTTCTCCTATTTTGAGAAATAAAATCTTATAATTGATTTGATGAAAGCTTCTGTTTTACAGGAAAATGAATTCCTCCTCCAAGCCCACTTCATTTAATAGCAGACACTAGAAAAATACTCATTCTCTCCAGACCTGACAGGTGTCACTAGAAGGTGAGAAGGAATGACTATTTCTTTCAATACAGTCTTTTTTTTTAATATGCTATGTACATGGAAACACTTCTTCATCCATCAATTGAAAAGTTCATTTCTCCCTACTGCCCTTCACCCCACTTTCAGGGCTCCCCAGCCAACTGTGACTGTGAAACATAACTGATTTTGGTATAAATAAGAGCTGAGGAAATGGAAGAAATTAAGAACTCCTCCAGCCCTAAGGCTAAGTATCACCCTCCTATTTGTTTTCTTTGTATACTAGGCTTAATACTTTTTCTCAGCTGGGTACACAAGCTAATATAGTACATAATCAGAGGGAAAGTATTGCCTTGCAGAAATCTCATTTCTTATCACGCTTGAAGTTTCAGTGGATACTGGAAATACTTTACTTTTTTCATAGTATGTGGGCAGAATATGGAAGAAACAACACAAGTGAATAAATATTTTCAGGAGTAGGGTCTCATTTGTATTAAGGGGTCCAAACACTGGAAGTGAAAGGAAACTCAATCTTCTTCTTCCATCCCATGTGTTTTGCCTTGTTGCTGAAATCTGAGTAATTTCCATGAAAGAACTCAGCCAATGTGAGGTTTCTCACTCTGGGGAAGGCAGCAGGACCCCCGAAACCCCACAAAAAAGGGTCGCTGCTGGCGAACCCCTGCGTAATCCGGGCCAGTCAGAGCTGGGGCGCCGCTGGCACGCGGGAATGCACAGTGTGGCATGAAGCTCTGGCANTGGAAGGTCTGAGGGGAAGAAAGGCGGGGGAGCACACCAATAGACTTCTGATAAGGCAGGGCGCATATTTCAAAATAGCCAATAACATATAGAGCAGGAGAACAAAGGAAAAGCCTCGTGGAATACTGCAGAACCATGTTGCTACACCGATGCACAAAAACCTTCTTTGGCATGATGGATATTCACCGCCCACTTGGAGTACACATTTGCCAATCACGGTAGTGACGTGAAACTGTCTCCTTTTCTATAATATGTGTTTTACCCCCCTGTACAAGGTCCATCCTTTTTTGTGTGATTGGTGGATCTGCAGGACACATCTGTCTGGATGGCCTGGGTCTGTGGCAGGGTCTGCAGGAATTCAGCTTGTGAGTAATAACCAACTCACAGGGAGCCTATCTATCCAAAATGGGTCAGGAGTCTAACAGAGTGCAAGTCTCAGAGCAATCCCATTTAAACAACTGATTTTCACAATTCACCAACTCATAATTTATCTGTGCTTAAAAAAAAGAGAAAAATATTTGGATAAAAATACTCACATTAGGAGAGAAGCTAGTTAATCAATATAGCTCCTCTCCTTTCAGAAGTCTTTTAAAAAGCTGTAAATATCATAACAGAAGAAGGAAATTTGCAAGAAAGAGCTTAGCTTGAACCAAATATTCATCAGTTTGAGTAGAAATTGATAAAGCATAAACCTCAAAATCTCTGTCCTCCAAGCCAAGCCTCAAGAATCCCCTTCACTCTCAGCTGCCTTGCAGGGCAAGCTGAGCTGAGCCAGCCACATCACCTGGCCTGTGAACAAATTTGTGCACTGATTATCCAGTTACCTAAATTAAATGGAAGTCTAAGGTGAAAAATGGTGTTTAAGTGGAAGAACAAAAATAAAGATGAGAAGTCCTTTTACTTCTTCAGTCAAAATTCTCCATGTTAATTTTTTGGTCTTTGGTGCTTTCCACGTTAGACAGTAAAGATCTATGGTAAAAACCCTCCATGGAGGTGATTTCTGCCTCAGGGCTACGCTCCAGAGTCAGAACTGTCCTCATTTCTCCTGGGGAGATTGTGTAGTGCCCTGGGTGACACCAGCAAGTTGGGCAGGGCAGTGTCAGCTACAGGTCCAGCCCCTCTGATGCTTCGACCCCCCAGGACACAGAGACCCTTGCTTTACCACAACAAACCATGCACAGTGCCAGGTAAGAATCTTGCTTGAATGTAGTTAAAGCAGATTAAAATACCCGCAGAGTCTCTCCACATCTCCTACATGAGCTATTATTTCAGTTGCCAAGAAACTCTGAGCATTGCTGCAAGGACAAAAGACATGCAATGAGAGAGGCTAAGGGTCATGCTCAGACCAACCACTGCAGTGCTGGAAATGAGTCTAGTGTAGGGAAATTCAGGCAGTCTGTGGATAACTCATATTCCCCTTATTCAAAATCATATAATATCTTGCACTGCACTGAACGTGGCTCCCTGTACGTCCTGCTGAGGAAAAGCAGGATTGCAAGCTTACACACCCCTACTGGGTCCATTGGACTATAACTTCTTTTTGCCTCTACAGCATGTAGAGTTGAAATAAAATGGAGTTGGTTTTAGTGTTTAAAAGTGCCACCATACAGCTCAGAATACGTCTGATTATTTATCTGAGGCAACACTGGAGACGAAGTAAAACACAGGCTTTTACTGACCCCTTTTAAGTAACCAACAATTCCTAAACATCTTCCAAACAAGGTTCAAAGGAAAAGAATTCTCTTTTTATTTGTTAAATCTCTTTGATCTTTTCTTAAAGATGTAAAAATCATACTTATTGCTTGCAATGTATATTTTAACTCCATCCTTTGTATAGATGAGGGAATATTGAATAGTACCAGCACATTTGCAATGTAAGATGTTATTTGCAAGCCTTTATTTTCCCCTGGAATCTCAGGAGCCTGAAGAGATCTGATTTTGCCATACTCTTAGATATTCATTCACACATGCTATTTCTACATTCCAACATTTCAGGAGCAACTAAAAACTCTAATCTTCCATTCCACTCCTTTTTGTTCCCATGAACAGCAACAGAAAACAAGCCAAAAGATCACAATGAGACTTTTTAAAACCTTCTGACTACTGAGCTAATATCACCAACTCTCTGGCAAGGGTTTGACTTGGGATTTATCCTTGTCTGAGCTTGGCAGTGTACGTGCTGGTCTACTTTTTACAGCAGACAGATGTATGATCCTCAGAGCACTTTCCTGTACTTCTCCCTGAGTTGGTTAATGCTTCACAGAAGCTGGGAGAGAGAAGCCCCTAAGTCTGTGTCTTGTGGAGCTGGATGCTGCTAGCAGTGCCTTCCTCATGGGAGGAGAGGGAAAAGATGGATATCATCAAGCTTTCAGTGCAATCAGAACCACATGGAAGTAACTGCACTTCCTTCAAGGAGATCGTTATGGGTAGTAATAAGAAAACCAAAAAGCCCTGCAGAGTGGCTTACTCTGGAGGTTATGCCATGAAAAGCCATGGGCTATGAGTCTGATTAACAGCAATGACTCAGAGCCAGGATCTTTCCTTTGTGCTGAAGTCCCATTTGTCCCCAGCATTCGTGACTGGTGCTGAGGGCTCCCACTGGATTCACCAGGAAAAGTGTGTTGCCGGCAGGTGAACCTAAATTGGTGATTCACACTACATATCCTTGTCCTGACTATCTTGTTTCACAGCAGACACAGAAAGAGGGAAGGAAGAAAGAAAGGGGACTCTCATACTCAGGTGTGGTCAAAATGTAAAATTATCCAGTGGGGGTCATGAAGGAATAAACAGTGAATTTGAGGAGCAAATAATGCATCAAATTAAGTGCAAAGACAAACATTTTTTTGTCTTGGAATTTCCTTCTCTCATAAAGATGTTTTTTTTTGTTTCTTTGGTGACTTGCTAATCCCTAATTGAGGAGACACTATCAAAAGCAGTCCTATTGATATCTAACTGCCTGGCAGTGACCTTTTTTCTTTTGAGTTGAGCCTTTGTAAAAGAATGGCTCCTAAATCAATTGCAAAACAAACACAGCTTGTTTTCTGGAAGTGACTTTTTTTACTCCATGACAAGCTATTTACCTTTCCCTCCACGTGGGAGCTTCACGTAATCCTGAAGAGGGAAGGAAGAATGCTGTGCAGGAAAACCAGCTTGTGAGCTCTCCTGGGAAAACCCAAGGAATGCCCCTGCCTCCTGCCACAGCCCACACTCATCTCTGAGCCAAGCCACGAGGCTGCACAGCTGCTGTGAGGCACAGTGTCAGGGCTTCCTGTGCCATCGTCTCTGCCACTCTGGATTGCACTGTGGCTCGAAACAGCTCCCAGAGCAGCTTCATCAAGCTGCTAATGCCAACCAAGTAAATAATGCATGCTTCAACTTTGGGCTAAATATACATTAGTCTGATAGAGCGGAACAGCCACCAAGTCTGTTGTGCTAAGCAATCCTTAGCTACATATTTACTGGATCAATGGAGTGCTAAGAGATTTGACACATAAATCAGTATTTACGTAAGTTTTTAAATAGCTATTAGACTTAAAAGAGCATTGCTGTCCATGTATAGCAATTACATGGAATGAAATCTTCCATCTTCTCTCTCGTGTTGTTTAGGTTTTTTTTCTGGAGTCTCCAGAGCTCTGATCAGCAGAGGCCTTTAAACAAAACTGAGTCAGATGTAGTCAGTGTCTGAGCTTTACTCGTTTTAAGCATGACTTCAGCAGACTATAGAAGGTACCCACAGGATCAAACATATTCCCTTGGTATCCTTTCAGAGCAGCTGACACCACCCAGGGCATTTGAATTACATCTTGTTTTTGTACAAGAAGAAAAAGAAAACACTGTGATGCTGGTCTGCTAACTCTGGGGCATGGGATTTGGAGGAGGAAGATGATTTTGTCACTCAGGTCATTGATACAGAATAGGAGGTTCCTGTGATTGTAGACATTCTCTGAGAAAACTCTTAGGAATCTATATGGTGGATGCTGGAATGAAAATCATTACTACTGTGGCCACAAGTGATCTGATCTCAGAGATGAACCAGCTCAGATTTATTCTTTCAATATTTTCTGTTGGTAAGCACAGCATTTCTGGTGGTTAGGCACAGCATCTTGTCTCTTCTTTTTCCATAGACATTAGGTGTACAACTTGGAGTACCAGATATCAACAGCATTTTGAGTTTGAGCCAGATAAAGCCAAAGGTGCTCCTAAATTTCAGGGGATATTGCTATTTATGAGATGATTATTCCAGCTTGTCCAATTTCTTCATTGACTAGGATTTGGGAAAAGGTGGAATGAGAAGAAACGTGTAATCCAGGTCTGTTTGAGCTTGACTGTCAATGACGACACTTAACATTTCACAATTAACTCTTAGTCTCCAGAGTCCTGACTCTCATTTTCCATGTCAAAGTATCAACTGTTCTATGTTTTCTGTTCCAGACCCCAGTTGTGTTGATCATGGCCTTTGTACACTACTCTGCTACAGCCATTTGAATAATTAAAGTCTTATGCAAAGATTAGTGCAATCTGCATAAATAAATAAGAAATTGTAATAAACAGCATGTCTGGTGGCAAAATATTGGTTTAAGAATTCTAATAATGATCATGGTTTATTAATGCACTCGTCAGCATCTGTTGCTGAAAGCATTATGTATGCCTCAGTAGGATTTGCCTTGATTTGTTGAATGTAAGTCAAATAGACAACAATCATGTAATGAAAAGTGTTACAGTTTCTGAATCCCATCTTTTTAATGTCTAAGGGAAGGTTGCCTCATGCCCTCTCTGAATCAGCCCTTTCTGTATAGCTTTCTTATTAACAATGGAAAACATCTCTAAATTAATTTCTCTCTGTGTACCATATTATTTCAGCTTCCATGGTCAGGCAAATCCAGCCCAACAAAGCTGTTTTGAATATTTCAATGCCTGATTATGAACTGAGGAGTAACATGCTATTTTTATATAAATCTCTCCAAAAGGAGGAGTAAGCAGAGGTGGAAGAGCTCAGAAATGGATAAATTTCAGTTTTCCTACTCAGCTACCTCCATCACTATTTCTGGAGAAACTATTGATGTTAAAAGTGGGCTAAAATGAGGAATGGATGCATATTTATACTATATATATATTTATACTATATATATATATATTTANGGTTGACAAAAACCCCTCAAAACCAAAAACCAAACCAAAACCAAACCAAAACAAGAAAACAACCAAAAAACACCCAAAACCCAAAACCAAACAAAAACCCCCAAAACAAACAAAACAACCAAAAACAAACCCAAAAGAATCGTTATTTTCACACATGGGTAGACAGGAGAAGCTAAATTCTGCAGAATTTAAAATTAATTTTTTGTTCTAATTTTCATTGCAAAAAATCCTTAAGTGCTTTAAGCTGGAATTGACTGAAAAATCAAATTCTTACAGCCTCTATGGAAATTATACTTCTTATAACTTCTGCAGTATCCCCACTCCCCATGAAATGCAGCTCCTTGGATGTGAGAAAGTGCAATGGCTGAAGTTCTGGAATCTATGGGTTCCCATTCACCCCAAAAATTGAAATTTCATGGCATCATCATTGAACCTTAAGGCATGAAAAAGAAGTGTCTTGTCCTCTCCTGGGTTTAAGTACCCAAATGTCTAGAGTGAGATGGAATCCGCACCTCACTCATCCTCTACTCCCCATTTCCTATCAGCTGTAGAGTGCATTTCCTCTCTTGCATGTTGGGTCTTGGTTATCCCATTTCAGAGTTCAACTAGATCCAGTTTTCTGCCAGTTAGAAAACGGAAAACCTTGGCTTTTCCTTCTTGAACCAATGTTATGGAACCCATAGCACAGCAGTGAAAAGCACAATGACTGCGAGAGAAGGTGGGAGCAAATATTGCTCAGACACTTCCGTGTTGCCTCTAGGCAGTGCCCATAGCCTGGTGAAAGTAGGATAAGCTGGAAAAAGCAAACGGAAGGATCCATAAGAAAACTGAATTTCAGGTGCCCAAATATCTTTCAAACTGTCATGATCTTAGCCTAGTGCTTTAGGACCAAAATTAAAATTTTGCTGTCTTTCCAGCCACACTGGAAACGAGCACCTTGGTCTAGAAAATGCTGGACAGAGTGACCCATTGATCTGTTAGTCAGAAGCCCTACAGGAAATCCAATGGACAGCAGAAGATTTTCCAATGCAGTAGAAGCCTGTTAAGCAGATTGCACTGGTGTACAGAAATGTCATTTTCTTAAGAGCCTTATAACACAGATAAATAATGGCTTAAGGACAGAGGTGGCCTTTGCTGAACCTCATACATTCTGCTGATCTCTGTTTGTGAACCCTGCTCTCCAGAGGTTTATTCCAGATATTCATACAGTGCTTCTTTATAGATAAACAATAACAAAAATCAGTCTTTCCCCAGGCACATCAACCCTGTTTTCTTATTTATTTCTCTATATCTTTTGAAAGACCTTTTTATTTTCAAAGGCATTTAATGAAATACCACTTGGTGTCTTGTCAGTGAGATCTATTCTTTTAACAGATTTAGTCTTTTAACCCGATCATTTCTGTATTGAACTTTACCTTAGATCTCCTGTGTGTTTAGACTCCTAACAAGTTTAGACCTTCAACAGATTTTTTTCTTAAGGAGGCATCTTAATTGTCATGGTTAACTATACTGTCAACAAAGATCTGCTCCTGTAAGCTGCTGGAAACTTGATTTCTGTGCAGTAAGGAGCAGCAGAAACATTCTTCAGAAAAAAAGACATTAAGTACTAGAGATTGCAGGGAAGCATAATGCAAAAAATGGCTAACACACTATCATTGCTATGCTACTCCTCTGTTGCTACTCTTGTTGAGGAGAGTCAGCAGGTAATAAAGATATGGGAAGATACAACTGGTACCCAAATAAGGGTGACACCTTTGCAGTATCTCGGGGAAAAGCCACCAAACACATGGAGCAGAGGGGGAGACTTGCATTTTTAGTGTCACCATAACAAATACAGCAACTACTAAAAAGAAAAACAAGCAACAACCTTTGGCTGACTTCATTGCCGGTTTTTTTAATAATAAAATCCCCAGCATAGAGATGAAATTGGAAAGATAATGTTGCAAAGCTTGTTCAGGTAACTTAAGTTTTAGAAGGCTTGGAAAGATTGGTGGACCGAAGTAGGCAAATTTTTATATGGCATTTCTCTTGCATTTTGCTGCAACAGTTCCTAGGCAAAGTGCAAGATGGTTTATGTTGTCATCTCAGATTTACATGTTAAAATTTAACGTAGTGCTTGTCAGTTTCAAACACTGGAAATATCAATTAAATGTCAAATTACACTTGACTTCAATCCTAAAAGGCTGTAAAAACACAATACAAATTTAGAATCATTTAGCCTTTCTTCCCCTTTTTTCTCTGTCCCCCCTTGCTTTTGCAGTAAAACTCATTATAGGAGATTGTTTGGGAGGAGCTCATTGTTTTTTTTTCCTGCTCGAAATCTGGTGATTCGTTGGTCTTTACATCACCAGTGAAACATTCCTCCCTTAAAAATCAATGGCTGAGGACTGAAGTCTAACTTCAGTCTGAACAGTCTGAGACTGAAGTTTTAATTATGGCTTGAAGTAATGTAACTGTGGATTTTAATGGCTCATACATCTCTTTGACTGGTCATCTGAGTTTGTTGAAAGTTTTGAAAGCAAAGAAATCAATTTCTTGGACAGTTAGTTAGCAAAAAGAGAACACATTGATGCTAATTGCAAAGTAGACATAATATCTCTTATACTTCTGTGCTTTTGTGAGATGTTTTACATGGTGAAGATTCTCACCAGGAGCAGAGCATAAGAGGTGTCTCCTCCTCCTTCTATTCAGTGGTATCTTATATTCTTGATGCCTCAGCGAGCCTAGCAGCATGGCTGCATGATAAATTCAGCATTGCCAGGCCTGGCTATGGAGAGAGTGAGTCTGGAAAGATTTCTGAAGGTTAGGATTTGTTGGCTGACAGTACCTGGTACAGTCACAGCCCCTATTCCAACTTTCAGAGCACACTTACTCAATACCTGCAATAAGGCTGATGTTGGCTGGGCTAATTTTCAGAGACACTAACCAAATTCATTCCACTTAATGTCCAGATAACTCTGCCATCCTGCAAGGGAGAGCCTGTGCCTATTAACACTCTTTTCAGAAGTGATTTTATGACTCATGTGAAATACAGAGCATCAGGACAAAATACAGCTGGGAAAAGAAGAGATTGATATCTTTCACTGTGACATTACCAGCAACTGTTGAAGCTTTGTTCTGTTTGATTAGTTGTTTCTGTTGTCAAAAAACTTGGACTGAGCCTGTTCTTGAGAAAAAACACAAATCAGAATGATTCAAACCATCTAGAATAATTTCCTTTTAACTAAGGGAAAACCCCAGGAAATAAAATGGAAAATAGGAAATACATGTTACTGTAAATATTAAGCTTTTTTTTTCTTAATTTAAAGAGTCTCATAAAAAACCAAAGAAAACAACAACAATAAAATTTTCTTTATAAAAGATACAGAATAACAGCGTGTAAGCAATGGATAATGGCAGTCAGAAAAAAGGTTTTCCAAGTAAATCCTTGATCAAGGAACACCATAGATCTTTCAAGAGCAAGGTAGTATTCATCTGAAAGTCTAGTAGAATAATTTCCAGCTTTAAAAAGGCCTTCCTAAGATGACAAAAATGGCTTATTTAAGTGATTTAATTCTTCGGTATTGATTCTCAAGATCTAAGAAGGATATAACTACCTAAAAATTTTAAAATAAACTCTGAAGTATTCATTGAAGTGGCATCACACCTGTAGTTAAGGATCAGCCCTGACTTCCCCAAAGAAAGAAGGGGGTGAGAGGGACAGCTGGATACTACAGTGCTCTTTGCTGCCCTCATTGGGGTAACTTGGCTTGGGAAGATGTTCAGTGTCCTTCGGGACAAAATGTTATGTGATTGAACAAAGAGAAATTGTCAACAAAATTTACCAGGGTAAAGCTGATTTGACAGTGAAAGCCCAGGGAAGCTGTGTGACTGTTTTAACATAACATAGTGTTCAAAAATGAGGCAAGAAAGTGGCCCAAATCTCTTCAATCTCTGCTTCCCCTGGACACCAAAGTCACAAAGCAGCATCTGTCAACCATGGCAGACAAAGGAGCTCATGTCATTTTAGCTGCCCCTCATTCTGGACATTTCAACTGCTGCTCACATCAGGCAGAATCGCCCAACACATGGTCAGTGCTGTCAGGGACTCTCTGATGTCAGATCAATAGCACAGCGCCGCTTTGGAGTGACAGCTCAATTAGAGAAGAATTCTGACATAAAATTTCAGAGGCAAAAGCAAATCCTACCGTAGAATGTCACAGGAATGACCCTTTTAAGAATTAAATGGTGTTTGTCAAAGATTGTTCAGATTTTCTCAGGGATTAGCTCCTAACAGCTGATTTATGCAGTATGCCAGGAAATTGTGACAGCCTAGAAACTATTAAACATTAGTTTCTCTTTTTACTTCCCCTCCCTCATTTTTGAACTTTCAGTGGCATTGGACAAACTCCGTCAGATAACTAGATGCAAAACAATCTCTTTTCTCTTTCAGTTGCATAAAAATCTGACTTCTGGTGTGATACTGCTTTACAATGCCTGCATCATTACAGAGCAAAGCATTTCGGTTGTAAATGCAGTAATTCTCTCTTAACAGGTAATTACACAGATATACATCATATACATATACATATACATCATATACATACACAATAAAATATTTTCGTGTCTGCATGACAACTTGATAAAAAAATAAGTAGTGATGTTTCCTAGAAATCTTTGAAAAACCTGTGCTAGAAATGCCTGTAGCTCTGTAACTGAAGGTTAGGAGTCAAATGAAGCTTCCAGGCCTTCAGATACAGCAGGATCATTGTATTTTGATCTTACAGTCTAGGAAGATTTGAGGTTCAGGCTTACATCAGTTCCAAACAGATCCAATTATATTTGAGATAAAGAGAGAATGGACAGTCTCTACAGTCCACTTGTTGGCCTTGAGCATTCACAATTTAGACCTCACTGTATAATTAGATTTCTCAGGTCATTTGTAAGCTTGATTGGAAACCCACGTCCTTATGGAAAGGGAGTTAAAATTCACCTTCAACTCCTGACTGGTGGTGACAAGGAGACAAGGTGAAATTTCAGGGGTCTCTAATAACACACCGCACTGTGCTCTTATCCACAAAAAGTAGGTCTTTCCTCTCCAAAAGCAGACATGGAAAGCACAGGTCTGACCTTTCATCATCTCTGTGATTTCCTCTCCAAATTTAGACTGCAAAGAATATGTGACTTTAATGTTTGAATAAATCCCAGGCACCAAAATTTATCTCTTGCCTGCAGAATCAATTTATCTTCAGACACCTTTCTGTACTCTTTTTTGCCTTGGCTGGCAAGAGCAAAACCTCTGTCAGGACAGAGACTAGAGAACAAAAGTAAAGCTGATGAAGAAACAACTTTCACAGTCCCTGAATGACCGTGTTTTCACTGTGTTGGTTTCTGCTAACAAAAGTCAGCCTAGCCTTATTTATTTTTTCTACTGAAAAAAAGACATGGATTGCAAATCATGTTTACAGGGTACAAATAACACTCAGTACAAATCCATCACCTGAAAACTGACCCCATAGTTCCTCCTATACTGGGCTGGGGATGTTAATAATCCCCACCAGAGGCTGCTTCTTCTGATGTGCAATTCCAGAGACATCTCTGCAGAGGGAAGCTCTGTATAGCACTGCAAAATGAAGGTCTACCCTGGTAACCCAGGAAAAACTCCCGATGACAGCAAACACTTTGGAGAGGGCCCTAGGGAATCCTAAGGCAAGTAAATTCTTCTGTCTAGGGACAGGAAACTAATGAAGGAGGGGAAAGGCAGTCAGTCCTGTGAATACACCAGTATTTTTTGATGTCTTTATGAGAAGCCTGTCTGGGAATACACAAGACAGGCTAAGATGGAGCAGAACAGAGTTCAGGTCTCAGTGAATTGTAGACTCTGCTGTAGACTGCCAGCATGAATTTGGATGGGTCTGGCTGAGAGTTCTTACCTACTCTCAGAAGAAATGGTGCGCAGTGGGAAGCGCCCAGGGTATAACAATATTTCTGGTTTAAAATTACAGTGATCTTGCAGTGCTGTACTTTTCTACAGTCCGAGTTAGAGGACTGGCAGACTCGGTTATGGGGTTGTGACACTGCTTGGGGATCTGTGACACCTGAGAAGAACAAGGAAGCTCTCGGAAAAACAAGGAAGGCACATCACCTGTGACCGTTTGTCCTGGTGAATTTGCAGATGTATGGAAATTGTGAAACCAGAATATAGAGAGGAGCAATAGCTGGTAGCTAAGTTTTGTGCAATATACATACAAGCTTGCCAGTTAGTCACACAAAGCCTGTGAAATCCACTTCTAAACAGATCAGAAGTTTCATGTTAAGGACTCTGTCATTTTGATGCTGCATAGAAGATTCCTGAAAGGTTTCAAAGGCCAAGCAAGAGGCGATTAGCTTCAGTATCAAAGCAGAGGGGCTCATTTAGTCCAATCCTATTGATCTTAAATACAATCTCTTCTTAGAAAGACAGCAACTTCAAAAAGAAAAATAAAAATAAAAAAATAAGGAAAAAACCCTCATTCAGAAGCAAATCACAATATGACAATTGAAAAGAAAATGAAAACATTTTATTTCAGTTCTTCCAAGAGGCTTTGGAGAAGTGCTACCCATGATTTTGCATCTAAATACACTTTGAATCAAAGTTTTTCATCGCCCAGCCGTTCAGCATCTTTTTAAAAGCTCAGATAAATAGAAATGCTTCCAAGCTGGTCAGCTATAGTAACACCCAGTGGTTCACATAATGGTGATATTCACTAGCTGGAATATTTGAAAAATGCATCTACCTTGATTCCAAAAAATTCTCAGTAGAATGCATTTGACTGTCCTTTAGTGAGGTCAGGTAAAGATGAAACTGAGTCTTTGAAGTCAGAGACTTACTGCCCACATGCTGGCTGAATTTTCAAGGCTGGGAGAAACTTTTCTTTACAAATTCATCCTCACAGGACAGTTTTTTGAATACCAGGCGCATGTAACTTGAAAGTCAGGTGTTTTTTGAGTGTACCACAGGCAATGTGTTTTGTTAAGTCAGTAACATATGTATTTTTCTTTATGGAGGAAGATGGAGACACAAGCACCAGATGTACTAGTCCAGAATAACATACTAATAGGTACAACATTTCCAGTAGAGCACCGACATTGTTTATTGATCAGGCAATGGCCATTGTTACTGTCTCATTTATTTGTCCATGAAAAGTAACTGTATGGCTACAGCACACACTAATATGGGGAGATAATTGCCTCGGGATGAGGAAATCATACATGTCTTTGGTCCAGCTGGAAATGCAATATCCACAACAGACAGACACAAGACCTTTCCAAAGACACCTGACAGAAGCAGAAGAAGATACCAAGAGAGATAGTACAGTCCAAGGAGTCATCCTGAAATAAGCCTGCAACAGACCTTTGTTTCTGTGCATAACAGAGGAGGGCAGATGGACAAAGGGAAATAACTGTTCATAAAGATTTTTGCAGTGAAACAATAGCACTGATTATCCGACCTCAGTGAAAGATTTATCTGCCTGATGTTCCTTGGGGGCACAGTTTAATCTAGAAGAAAATATTCAAGCTGAGGATTTTGGAGATCTCCCTGCTCTTCCTGTCTCAGCATCCCTTTTTTGCCCCAATGTCTTCATTCCCCTTTAGGGTATGGCCATTTTTGATAAAGAACTTTGGTATAATAAGGTGGGACTCACAATAGAACAACAAAATTAAGATGTGAGTAGTGCTTTTGCCACACTTTTCCACTGATCTGTGTTTTCCTCTCACCTGAAGGATGAGCTACTATAGAGCAAGGGAGATCTGCTAGATTCAATCCTTGCTTGCTCTGGCCATTTTGACAAAAGAGACTGCCACCTAGAGTGAATTATCTGGATTTTTGGAAATGTGCATTTGAGACTTGCAGCTGCTTGTAAATGTTCTCACTGCATTTGATATATGCAAGCATAGCTTTCCTGTCTCATCTTTCTTTAGAAGCTCCCAGTATTTATAACTATTCTTTCCTGCCCCCGTGAAAATTTAAAAAAAAAAGAAAATAATAATAACAAAAATTAAATCCAGACAGAAGCTCAAGGTGCAGTTCACACATGCAAGGCTGAAATAATCAGGCATTTCTATATTGCTATCTGTCCTTGGGAAAGTCTGTGCAACCTCAAGTACTTTCAAACCATGAATGTTTTGTAAAAATCAATGGTTTTCTTAAAAAATTTGTAAACTCTAGTACTATTATAAGACAGAACCAAAAACATTGCTTTTTTGCCAGCAAAAGATTAAAAGGAACAGTTTTGAGTGGCTGAGGACAAAAGGACAGTTATTCCTTCTCTGCTCTTTTTAACAAGACTGCCATGTCCAGCACATACATGCATACATAAATACGTTCAAGTAAAGGTTTTATTCAAATATTTGAGTGTTACTTGTGATTAACTCATAGAGATTTCATGGCTTCCACATGGATTTAACACCACTTGCTTGGACTGAATATAGTGTCCTTAAATATTATTTTTCAATTCTCCTTTGACTTTCCAAGAACTCTGTTCTTAATATCACTGCATTTATGAAAATTTACAATGAAAATTTATGGGTAAGAATCCCAAGGATCCTGCCAAATAAGAAGATACATTTTAATTAAAGAATTTAAATAGATCTCTGAAAGACTGGAGCAATTCCTTTTTTTTTTCCCCTTAAGTTTTTCAATAAAGAAATATTATCCTTCAATAAAAACTGCTTCACTCTGGGGCTCATGTTACTCTGCCAGTCATTCTTCAGAGACAAAGCAAAAGTTTCGTACATGATATTTGAAAATGGAAAATAGACATCTTTCAATTCAAAGGGAGCCAAAAAATACATGTATTTGTGGAAATCTATGTTACTATAATGTGTTTGCAGCAGTTCCAGTAGGAGTGAATACTGTGTGAATAGAATTGCAATGAAGGCAACTATATGTGAAAAATCCTTTGTGCTGAGGTTTTGATTAAAGGTAAAGGGAAAAAGAATATAGAAATAATAAAAATAATAATGAAAAACAAAGACACCTTGCTCAAACAGAGATTCCTGTTTACTTCTCTGAATCAAGGAATAGACCAATCCAATATTATTACCTAAAACCACCGAGAATTCACATCCTTATCTAGGTAGGCAACTGCTATTTGACTGGTTCAAGTTGCAGCTAAACGTGGAAGTGCTTCTGGCAAAAAAGTCATTAAGACACGTCAGCACAGACAGTTGTAGAGATGCCTACAGGCACTTCTGCATTATCAAGCTTTAATGGAGATGTTCATGATATTTGCTGAGTGTTTGCTGCATAAGTTACACACTGAGTCAGGAGAGGAACGAGAGGGTTTTCTACAACCCTAAGGTTATGTGTTGATGATCTTGCAGTTATAGACTAAAAAAGTGCCTGCAACTCAATTTAATGACCCTCTTGGTTTAATAATGCAGCAAATCATCGTTTGCAGACATGAAACATCTGTTACAATCACATATAATAGATTTTGTAGTGGTAAAGAAATAAAGAAGCAGATGGGTTCCCTAATGTCAATGGTGTAAGTGTTTATTTAGAGATCACATATTGAATCTCAGGCAGTCTTTTCATTTTGGTCCCACTTCCATCAGCAGGGCTTAGCACTGCTAATTTCAACAACATGAAGCCTTTTTGAGAGGGAGGATTACAAGATTTTTTATTATTATTATTATTGTCCTGGATTTGGATGTCAACAAAAAAAGCTTATTTCCAGCAAGGAGGTTTTATTTTGGGGAGGTTGAAGCCCGTACTACTATGAAAATATTAATTTTACAGCAGTTTAGACATTCCCATATCCAAGACAATTGCAATCTGACTTCCAAGGTACCAGTAGTCATGACAGGGCTGCAGGCTTGACCAGGTTTTTGACTCCACCTTTAAAAGCCCCAAAGGGTTTGTACCATGTCTGCTGGTGTGCTGGTGGTGTGACTCGGTGTCTCCCAAGCTGATGGGACAGAGAAAGTTCAGGTACACCTGTGTGTGAGGCAAAATTATCTTCAAGATTAAGATCACTATTCCAGCTAGCTGTCAGCACTGATGATGATTGCCAGAAATGTTTTTATATTTTTTCCCTGAAAAAGTCAGATTTTCCTTAAATTTTGAGTCTTGCTCTCCCATAAACTCTTCACCTTGCACTTTGCTATTCTCCAGCTAAATTTAACACCTGCCAAATAGCTGAAATTTTCCTTGTGCTCATCTCTTCACTTGTCAGAAAGTTAAGATTTGAATGCCATGATCACTGAGTCACCATACCAAGTGAGATCAGATCCCTCACAATTTATCAGCTATGCAAATTAACTTATTTTACTTCATCAAGTGGCAGGAATTTGAAGAAAAAGTGCTTCAAGATGATTGAAATTATATTGCTACCATGCAGAGTAACCTGGGATTGTACATTGGAGATGGCGTTTGCATCTCCAATCGGAAAAATTGAATTTATTACTTCTATTTGAAAGCAATCTTATCTCTTACTGTTCTCCTTTTTGGGGTTTTAGCTGCATCAGAATTGCTGTTAGTTATCAAATTCTTGGCTGCATCTCACACTTCTAATTAAATTTGAGGCCTCTCTTGTCCGGAAACCAGCAGAGAATAGTTAAATGGGGCTTCTATAGTGACTGATGCAAAACAGTTGTATTCATGATGAAATACAATTAAAATTTTAATATATCTTATCTGCTACAGCCAGTGATCCAGTTGGAACAAGTCAGTTGCTGCTGCCGAGTGTGTCCTTGTAAACAGGGATTCAGAAAAAGTAACTTTGCTGAATTGTGTGAATTGTGTTGCTTTTCTTAAAAAAGAGGGAAAGAATCAAGGTCCAAGATGTACAACTTCATATATTTTAATTCTATATACCAAAATTATTTTGGGGTTTTTCTTTTCAGTCTGTGAAGACAAACTGATTTATGCCACTTAAATTTCTGTCCCACCAACTGTTGGAACAACAATCAGACATTTGTTTCCAAGTCAGACAAAGGCTGTCGAGTTATGCATACTCATATACAATATATTTGCCAGGCTTAGAGAAGAGAAATCAACACAAATCAAAGCAGCAACTACAAAAAATTAAAATATGCTTTTTCAGTCAATGTACAATAGTCCATTCCTCTCAGCAAACAAGAGAAGATGGTTGATTATATGGCAGGAATTAATCATAACCACAAGTATGTATCTTTTTTACTCCATGATATTTGACAGTGGCTAAATAGATTTCTAAGCCTTCGCCAAAGGTAGTATGAACAGAAAATCCTATGGGGAGCTTGAAAACTCTAGAAGAAATGGATTAAATATGTTTTTATTTCCCACTCAATCAATCCACACACTTTCTCTCTACTGCATCTGTATTTTTTATTGGTTACCTTAAGGGGACCTTTAGCCATTCTTGGGAAATGAGGAAGAAATTCTCTTAAAAATGCAGGACTGCCCTCTTCTATAAATGTGGTAGGAGAGTATAACTGTGTGAAACTGCTTTGCAATGTCTATTGCAGCATTTAGAAAAATATCAATGACATTGAGTTGGAGCCGTCTGCCTAAAAATTAGATATCTAGGCTAAGGAAATCTTGCATATAAAATCATATATAGTCAGTAGAGTGTTTGACATCACCAGGAACAGATTGGTTCCACCCTACAATAGATACTTAAAGCAAATAGGGAAAATGACCCTCTGGAGATGCCTGTGTTTTGCTGTGGATAGCAGTGCAGCCTAAGCATCAAACTTTTAGCTAAGTGAAATTAAATTCACCTCTACTGCATAGAAACTAGTGTAAAAATTTCCCTGTAATGCCTACAATCCACAGTTTCATCATTCATCACAGCCAAGGGACAGCTATCAAATACTCATGGGAAATGTGAGCCTCTAAAAGGATGGAGTTGCAGCACTCCATCCCAAAATGTGAGCCCAAAGATAAACACTGACCCTTGGCTGACCAATGCTCCTCACCTTTCTCACAGCAGGCACTGGGACAGGCAGGACTCCTCCAGTGGGAAATCCTTTGCAGTCCACCCTTCTGCCCCTACTCTCCTTACACATGCTGCTCCTCCTATGGCCAGTGAAGGCAGCTTGGGATTTGGAATGTGAATTCTCAGCTTGAGACAAATGTTTGGTGCCTCAGCACTCAGACAAAGCAAGGGAAAACATTCCCTGGCAGTCCTCTCGGCACAGGCTGATTTTAGTGAGAAACAGGCAGCTTTGACTTTAGGTGTCTGGGGGGAGAATAGAAACCTCAACTTGGTTTTTCTAACCCATAACAAAGGCTACAAAATATCTTTCTTAGTGCTAAGGATGGGTCCAGCCCATGGTACACCTTTTGGGTTTTGAGCCAGGAATTCGAATAAAAGCCAGAGCCTCTTTGATTGCTGTGGCTCCTTCCACATCCACTTGCTTAGCTTTCTCTGTGGGGGAAGTGTTGTCCTCACTGTGCATATAGAAAACAAGAACAACATGACCTTTCCCAGAGCTTCCCTGTTAAATCCATGCAGATTTATTAGTTAACACTGTAAAGGAATCGTTTCATTAGGCTCACAGCAGTGCCTCTAAAAAGACAAGTGTTATAAATGCCTATTAAAGCTTTTGTGAGATGTCAGCATTGGGAAGGGGGAGAGGAGAGAGGGAAAATTGAGATGGGGCACCTGGTGGGGCAAGTGGAAGCTGAGCTGGTGGAAACAGCCACTCTTATGTTCCCTGAACTGCTGCCTGGGGTGACAGCCTAGATACCACAGCAGCTCCTGCTGTCCTGTACCACTAAAACCAGACTCTGTATGCGTCTCCCTTAATATTTCACCCAGACTGAACCCAGAGATGAGTTCCATGTGGCTAATTCTGGTCGCTGTTAAATCTCTTTGCTTTGAACATGAATAAAGTCAGCCACTGAAGTTTTTATCAGAAGCTGGGCTTGCAGCTGGCGACACCCTCCCTGTGTTTCTATTACTAAAACCCATCAGCCAGGATTTATATTACAGCCATAACATTTGTTTCAGTACACTTACATTTGTTTCAGGCAGAGAGCACATGAATTAGCTATTTGCAGTGACACTGACAGATGTACAAAATAGACACCACACATGAAGCACAAACAAATCTAATCATGATTTTTTCACCATTATAACTATTCATGGCAGAAGAGGATGGATAGACTCTGCAGTACTGAAATAGCATCACTCAGCTTTGTTTAAGTCTTGCTCACTGCAATAGTATCACTTGTTATAAATGTTCCTTCTCGTGGTGCTTGATGAATTTGCTTCAAGTTGGCTTTTATTTTTGAACCCTGACTCAGAAAAGAAAGTTTCCAGAAACAGTCTGGCTACAGAAACTGTTCAATTAAAAACAAAACAAAATAAAACTAAACAAAACAAAGCAAACAAACAAACAAAACACACAAAAAAACAAACACCAAAAAGGTTCAACAAAAACAAAGTGATGGTCAAATTTTAGCTTTAGTATAGCCAGTACCCAGAAATAGTTTTACAAGATCCTGGTATTTTCCCCATGTCACTTAATTTTATTCTGAAGGGCAAGGGTAGAAAGAGAGAAAAGGCTTTCTAATTTATGTGACCCAGGTGACAATTCATCTATTTGCTCATGTCCATGGTATCCTTCCTCACCTAATACTGGACTGACCCACAAAAGAAGCTGCTTTTTTTCTTTTTTTAAAATAAAGCAATTTAAATATATTTCATCCCAATGAAACCTTTTCTTCTAAATATTTCAGAGTCTGAAATTGTTTCCAACTTACTGTATTACAGAAAACGCAAGTAATTGTCAAAATTAAAACAGATTTGGTCAGAAGAATCCCTAGAAATTCCTGTTAGTGAAATGTAAAACCAGCAAATTCTGACTCTATATCTTCTGTAAAAAAACAGTGTCAAATGGCTTTTTGCTTTGGAAAAAATGTTTTTTACTGGATTTAGATTTTTCAGGAATGAAAAATATTGATTATGTTATTCTTTTCTAACTCTCAAAGGAGATGAAAACTTACCTGTAGATCCCTGAATGAATGATTGTGACTCCTTTCCTATCAGAGCCACAGAACCCACATTTCAGAGTAAGGGATGTGAGGTTCTTGAATTCTGCTCTGGTTATTGGGGCATATAGGGCAGAACCCATCACTCCCTGGTTTACTGGGAGCAGTTCCATGCACAGAATGCCAAATTTAATTTATGCAATTTAATCTGCATCAGACAGTGGGGAAACAGAATACTACCATTTCCCACCTGATAGTGCAAGATGACTTACACATATCCAGGGAATAAAGGCAGACTTTAGAGATTATACAGCAGAATCTCCTGGTGATTCTTTGGGTGTCGCAGAGACAATTCAGCAACACCCAAAATGCATATTCCCACATATCAAACCATTGCCAAAACATAAACAAGTTAACCTCACCAAATAATAATAATTGAGCATTAATCTTCACAAGCCAGTCGTCCTCTCTTAGCTACATGTGTAAAAATAAAAGAATTATTCCACTGTGAATATGTTTTTAAATTTTACTTGTGTTAGCAAAAACATATAACCATTGAGTTACTTTTCTGATTGGAAAATTTTTTGCTTTTCCTAATATCTCATGGATGTTTTTAGCGGTGACTGATGGATTGGATGTAAATAATATAATTCTACAGGGAAGCTTCTTGATCAAGTCTTAAAATAATGGATCATTCCTTGAGGAATAGAGAAAAAAAAAATCACTTGAAATTTTCCTTTTCCTTGTAAGGATGCATTGCCTTACCA
Organism: Grantiella picta; assembly: GCA_013397955.1. Lineage (NCBI taxonomy): Eukaryota > Metazoa > Chordata > Aves > Passeriformes > Meliphagidae > Grantiella > Grantiella picta. The sequence continues at coordinate 2,298,355 of VZRM01006793.1, read as the reverse complement.
GCAACTCTGTCAAATAATTGTCTTTGTTGCAATTATTTCAAATTGCAACAAAGAAGAATCAAGCTAAACACATAAAATTGGATGCTTTCAGCCTAGATGCGTCTTTTGTTTCCGGGAGATCTGAAGAAATCAGAAGTATCTGATTATTGAGCTTAAAGTCTGATTGGCATTTCTGTGGCTACAGCTTGAAGATTCAGAAGCAGGAGCTGACTTTTGAGAAGTGAAAGTTACTGAGAAACAAACTCGCAAAGAGCAACCAAAAAAGCCCCAAAACCATGCAGAAAAAACCGAACCCTCCTGTGACAGATAACAGGCTGTGGCTAAACCCTGCTGAGCTCATTTTCAGTTTTGCTTCACAGACCTTGATTCAGATTACAGCACTTCAGGGACCTTAGGAGGTATTGATTGGGGAAGTTTTTGGAAGCCACAAAGTTTGTCTCGTGCTCTTGAGAGGAGGAGAACTGAGCCAATACAGAATCCTCACTGGAGGAATGGAATTAAGCACATGGAGTTAGCACGAGCAGCTGTTGCCTTGTTGCAGGCAGTAGCTGTGTGACAAGGAGGGATTTACAGAAATTAAAGAAAATATGGGAAGAAAGAACTAATGATGCAGATTATTGAGAGTATTATGCTGAAATCTTGGTAAGGAGGATGTGACTGTGCCAGTTGCAGTGTGGTTATTTCTCTTAGTGATTTCTCCTAGACTGTCCTTGAATCCATCTTTAGATCTGAGCAGAGGAGCTCAAACCACTTGGCATTGTGATGAGAACCTGTTTTCTCTGGAAAACCTTCCTTTAAAAACTCTTTTCTAAACCAGAAAATTTCCATAACTTTTTTCACGTCTGTTGCAACAGTCAGATTGGTTTCATTCATTGTTCAGAAAATCATATTTTTTCAGAGAACCAGGATGTGCAAGGTAGAAAAAATTTAGGGCATAAATGTTTGGTTTGGATTCTTTCAGATTTTGGCAGTGGTCAGGCTGGGTTTTAGCTGGTGACAGGGCTTGAACCAAAGCCTGATATCTACTGCAGTCTTCTGCCTCCTGTGTGAAACCTTTGGAAACTTAGGTGTTGAGGTAATAGCTGGACTCTGAGATTTAGGCATTAGTGAATTAACATCTCTAGACAGAGACATGATCCTGGATTTGCTAGATTCCTACTTAACCTGCAGGATTTTCTGCCTCTTTACTAGGTCCTTATGGCTTGCCTCAATAAAGCTGCAAAAGCATTAATTTAGCAGCTCACTCCATCCTCCCACCTGATGCACCCTTGTTGCTCTGACTGGATATCTCAGTCAGAGGGGAACACTCCTGTCTGGTGACCCTAAGAAAGGATGCAGGGGGTCAAGCACAGCCCTGGGCTCTGTGTCCCATGAGTCTGTGTCTGATTTCTTTCTACTTAAAGCAGCTCACAAATGCAACTCACAAATCTAGATGTGTTAATACTTTAAAATTACATTTGGAGATGCCTCAGTGAATTCTAGCAGAAAAAAAATGCAAATAAATGTAGATTTCTGTTATTATCAGCTTCATCAATGCAAACAGGCAGCAGAAGGGCCATTATTAGACTTTGATAAGAGTGCGTATTGAATGATTTCCCTAAGGAATTCAGTAAAACTCATCTCATTCCATTTCCTTTTATACAATAATATCAATTGTTTCATGCAGAAACACCTGCAAACAGTGTTGTCTGACCTCTTTGTTAATTTATTTCTTGAAGGGGAAAAATGCAAGAACTCTTCTTTTTCAGTGCTATATTATAATTTCAAAACGTGAGAAAGAGTCTGGAATAAAGGTATTCAGACAGAAGCTGAGGAAAGTAGTGTCACAAATGAATAATCCTGCATTAATAAAATAATGCCTCTGCAAAGAAAATGCTTTTGTGTCACAGATGAAGAAGAGACTGAAAAAAAGAGAAGTAGGAAAAAGAGAAAGCCTAAGAACAAGACTTCCTTTCCTGAGAACAAATAAAATGAGGGAATTTGCTATGAATAAGTAACTTCCACATCTTATAATATTCCAATAGCATTTGGCAAGTAATCAAAGTTGATTTTCCTTCCATTCAAAGGCATCATCAGAATTATTAGTTTTTGGAATACCTCTATATATATATAAAAGTGAGAAATGTTTATAACTCTATTTCAGTTCTGGAAAAACTTCTCTTGAATAATACCCTACAAGGTCACCCAAGAAAAAAAATCATTCCTAGAAACAATCATATCCCTTATGTAAAAGAAATTCTGCTTGCATTTTATAGCTTATATTAAGCTGATATTATCATCTTTGTAGAAAATATCCTTGCAAAAGAATCTATTCTTATCTGAATAAGAATTCTGTCTGAATGTTTGTCTCCACAAAGAGTTTGTGAGGAATTTCAGGGGACTGTTTGCTGTGAGTAACAGTGATCCAGTGCAGCCCTCTGACAGTGATTTATGTTTCTACTCCTGTGGAACCTTGCCAGACTCATGGTCTAGTTGGCTGGCAGGACTTTTAGCAACCAGAACATGGACTGTGTTAAAATCATTAACCATAATTGGTAGTACAAACACTAGCGGTTGCATCTAATGAGAAAGGTGCAAAGATTTGCAAAGTCTTTGTTTATTAGCTAGAAAAAATTACGGGAGAAACTTGGGCTTGCAGAACAGAGAGCTGGAAAGACATCACAGTGCCTAAGACTCATCCACATCCTAACCAAGAGGTATTTGATTCTTGGTCAGAAATTATATCTCGACAGACTGTCTTACCTTCTTCTGATTCACAGTCTCCCTGATCAAAATCTGCTCCACAGCCCCAGACCATTCACAGAGAAAAATTTCCTCTAATCTTGATTTTCTCAAGATTATATCCATCTCTATAGGACCATCTCTTTCTTAGCTCAAATACTCTAATTCTGAGACAAAGGTGATCTGTAAATCCCCTTAGTACTCTCAGAGAACATAACAATGGGAAATGGTCACAAACTGTGGCTGGAGAGGTTCAGGCTGGACATTAGGAAAGAATTTCCTGAGTTTATTGGCAGCGACAACCAGGGAAGGTGTGGGATCCCCATCCTAACTGTTTTATAAGGGTTATTTGTCCAGAACCATGGCTGGCCTGAGATGCTGATGTTGACAGCAGTGACATAAGCTGGGGATGGACAAGATGATCCCTGGCAATGCCTTCCAGCAGATGAGTCTATGACTGTTCCCAGATGTTTAATTCAGCAAAATTATTCTACCTCCTCTATGGCTTTGTTCCACCAGATGAAATAAAATTAACTTAGTCTCTCCACTGTCTTTACAACCCCCATTTTTACAACTGCTTCTGAATTTCTCTGTTGATTCCCATCTCCCTTTTACATTTGTAGTCCAGTGCAAATGATATTTCTGGGATCCAGCTGGAAAAAGTCTGTGCATTTTTTCTAATGTCTCTTCCAGAGACATTAAATACTTTCTCCTGGAGGAATCTGTATATATCCAAATAAATATTTGCATATTTCTTGGTCACATCACCCAAGTGGCTCTTGCTCATCGTGTTGTTGACTTATTTATCTAAATATTACTTCTCCTCTGCCATTTCCTAAAAAAGAATTCAAGAATAAATATGACTTATTTTCTATAAGAGTATTGACTATACTTCCTGGGAGCAAGTACTTGAACTTTAATCATCTGATTTTAATCAATACAGACCTTAAAGTCATCTCATTCATACTAGTAATATTCAGATTTTCCAGTGCCTCTGACTGTACTGCAACAAATTTCCTAAGCACAGCCTCTCTATGTTACATTTCTGAAGAAACATCATCCTGACGTCAGTCCTAGGGAATTCCAAAAAAACCTTCCCTTCAGCTAAATATTTCTCATTTTAACACATGCCATTGTAATTTCTTCACTAATCATGACTTGCCTCGTAGTTATTCTACTAATAATGATTTTCTGCAATGTAACAGCTATATTCCCATTCTGCACCATATCCAACTCACAGCTCTGGAGTCTGAATAGGTTATTTCCCTTACCTGAAAGAAAAGAATGGTTCCTTATCAACAGAGGAATTAAGCACTTAGAAAAGACAGCAGTTTCCCACATTGACAATTGAAACTATGGTTGTCTAAACACAGGAATATGATGCCACATAAGATATTTTATGGTGTCATGTCTGGTCACCAGCTGTTGTGCTGGAATGTCACTGCTCTCCTGTGAGTCCTGTGTCATATCTGCCAAACCTGTGCCTGCTTTGGACAGCCCAGAGCACCTCAAATGGCTCTGCATTCATTCATCCAGAACTCTAATCTCTCCTTGTAAATTATGTGCCTTTTACAGTGCAAACTGATGGGGGCACATAGTGTTTGTTTCACTGCTTGTTCAGTGATGCCCACAGAATGACAATTCCTCTTGGGAAAGAGCTGGAATTCAGTTCAAGAGTAAGAATTTTACCCTACAAATCTAGGTGAGAGCTGATGTCTGACCTTCCAGGATAGTGAATAAAGAACCTTTCTTGGAAGCTGGAGAGCTCCTCAATCAGCTCATCAGCCACTCTCTGTTTTAGAAGGACTCACATCTCCACTGACTGCAGGAGCTATTTAAACACCTTGCTTCAATGTAGGCCCCCAGATGTGGATATCTCTGCTTAAATGCCTCGATCCAGCATAGATTCCCATCCTAAATTCCTTCTGCCTGCAAATGAAGTGCTGAGTGCACTGAAACATCCTGGATGTTTCTTTCCATTCCTGTGTATCTGTTCACTCCCCAGCAGAACATTTGAACAGTTCAGTTCTTCTCCCCAGTGTGGTTTTAAGTGACTTGCTTGATGGAGCGTCCAGCTCAGGAGACTGTGGCATCCTCTAATGAATCTCAGTCAGACCCCTGCTCATAGTACCTAACTCACTTTTTCACTTTGATCAGTGTCAGCCCATTAAACCCATCTATCAGAGATCCCTGTGCTCGGCTTTATGACTCTTGGGAAATTATTAGAATATGATCACAGCCAAGTAGACACGTCTGCTCCTTTGGGCAATGATATCACGGTCATTTTCTGGTCTGACACGTCTTGCTTGTCAAAGTGATCCAGCAAGGATTTAAGTGAAAATAAATTAACTACAGTGTTGTCTTGTACTGTGAATTCATCCATTTGTGGTGCTTTGGCTGATCACCTGCCTTGCTCAGCTGCAGCCAGCTAAATGAGACCTTTTACTGATGCAGCATTCTTAAAGTCGTTTGGCCCATTTTTCATTATGTGCTTTTTAAAGTTGTTATAGTAGATTAACTAACTAATGGTGGCTGGGCAGGAACATTCATCCTGGGTAGATTATTTCAGAAGCTGAATTTTTGCTTCTGCTATTGGAAGCAGCTGGTTCTGGTCATGGTTGGTGAGAGGACTGGGCCATTGGGCAGATCCAGATTAGGAATGTCACTGTGGCAATGGTTTTGTAAATACAGAATGTAAATACAAATGTAATGTCCTCAGGAAATGTGAGGGCTCTGTGGTATACAATGGCATGAAACATCCCACAGCCCTTAAAATTCATGGCATGAGGACTTCTGAACCAGAGCTGTCCAGGAAAATAGTCAAAAACTTTTGAAATATATTATCTTGTTTGATAGATGATAATGTAAAAATCTTCTGTGCATTAGAAATTATTATAAAAAATGTATTTGAGGTATTTAAGTTTCTGAGAATAAACATGTTTCTTTCCTGGGGATATTTTGAAGTATTTTTCCCTCTTCTCCCCTTTCACTTCCCTCCCCTCCATCTGCCAAGTAAAGGGAAGTGCAGAAGTAAAAGGACAAATTTAGAGTAATACTAAAATTAAGTCATATAAGGAGTACCTCAGCTTCAGAAAATTAGCTTTTTTTCTCCGTAAACCAAAACACAATTGACAGGGACAGGAAAAAAAGAGAATTAAGAAAAGCATACAAAACTTAACCAAGCCAAATCCAAAACATTTTAATGAGAAGTCTCTATTAAAAGAGGATAAGGACTGAGTCAAGTATCTATATACAATATAAATAATATTGGAGCATGTAAGAAGCATTATAGTTAAGGCTGGTTGCAGATTGATTTCCACTGGTATGTAATTTAGGTCTGATTTCCCATGGAATCATAATTTTTAGTCCTTTAAATCTAGGGATAAGTGATAAAACACTGAAGGATTATATGAAAGCATTCACAAAACAGAGATATCCTTTTGAAATCTTTCTCTCCCCCTGCTCTTTTAGACAGAGAGAAATAGTTTATCCTCTGAGAAGATGAAGGTTTTTGAAGCACAGGAGAGCTTCAAGCTGTCTGTCTGTCTGTCCATCTATCTGTATCAGTCTCTGTCACACTCACACTTTTTTGTCAGCAAGGGGAGGAGGGCTGGCAGACAGTGGGGGGAGACATTATTGTGTCCCCACATCTGGGGATCCCAAATCCCTGGTCATGAGAGTTCATATGGACTACTGGAGGAAAATGGAGGTTACCAATATCATCACTTGGAACAGAGTGATATTGCCAACAATGGGGCATTCAGGCTCAGGGTTTCAGTTAATAATTCAAAATTCAAGCAATCTAAGCCGCATGTAGACATGGGTTTCTGAATAATTTCCTGCGTGGAATACCAGCAGGGTTCAGGACTGTGCGACCAACACAGTTTTGTGTTTGTCTTTTGAAAGTGGGAAGTCTGCAAAAAGGAAGAAAAGTTTCTCAAATAAAAAAGGCAAGAATTGTAACTGTTAATAGAGAAAGTGCATATTTATGAAGCTTGCCTTCTCCCTAGACTGCAAAGAACAAAACTGCATGAAATACAGTTATTTTCCCAGGAGTTAGCTCTTGATGATTATTTATAAGGATCTCCCATAAACCACTTTAACAGTATTTTAATTTAATGCACTTAGTGCTTTCATAGTTATTGTAAGCAAAGGGATGTTTTATGACCCAGCTGAATGTGCTCTGGGATACACATTACTGGCACTTAGAACACAGGAAATGATGCCTTTCTCCAGAGGGCAGCCCTGCTGGGCACACTGGTAAGCTGCCTACACAGAGCCCTCCTGAGCCCCACGTGAGCTGATAAGAACAGCCCACTTCTCTCCATGGAGAGTCTTCTAAACAAAGTAAAACAGGAAATCTTTGTATAAAATTGATATTTTTGATTCTTTTTCTGCCTTGCTTTAGATGGAGCAATGCCATTTGTTCTGGAACAGGGGAGAAGGTTCACACTTTATCTGCCCTGGAAGGAGTTTCTAGCTGTGCAACATCCCTGTCCTGGCAGAGTTTAGATGACCACAGCCACTGGGGAAGGTAACAGCATGAACTTCAAGGGCCTGTGTTATGGAGGAGTGCAGACTGAAGACCTCAGTGGTTCCCTTCGTTGTGACATCTGCAGCAAACAAATAACTCCCAGAAAGAACCTACTCTTGATTTGGAGGTGTATTCATCTAGCATTATCTGCTGTGAGATGTCTGCCTATTCCCAGAGGCAGCATATGCCTGAAGAAAGAGCTTCTCCAAGGTAGATGCTGTGGTGAACAGATGGAGTTTGAATCTACATCTCTTTTCCAGTGTAAATGAGATTAATCCACCTGAAGCTTCTGTGAGTGTCTCCTGGCAACTCCCTAAATTCCCAATTGTCTTCAGCAAATCATGACACTGAATTGCAAACGATCCCCTGAGACCATGAGCCATGACACAGCTCTGTGGGTCATCCATGTGACACTGCAGACAACAGCCTCAACCTCAGCACCACTGCTGGCTGCTGTGTCACTGAAAGATCCATTTTCCAGCTTGTTTCTAGATGTGCCCTCCCTCTCCTATGAAAACTCAGGCACACCTATGCCCTGTGTGGAATCAGAAAACTCTGTCTTCTTGATACCTGCAAAGCTGTAGCTGTTTTTCACCCCTCCAGCCTGCTTTCAAGAGCTGTGAGCTTGGGGCTCAGTACAGAACTGGCAATGGACAGTGGAGACTCAATATGATGAGCTTCCGAGGTAATTCAACTTTGCCAAATGTTGTGATTGCTTACAACCAAGGTTGGTCAGTCTGCTGTCACCTTCACAGTAAAAATCCCAGGCTTCAGCTATGGAGAAAGTGTAACCATTTGTAGCCACAGGCTTCTTGGAAGAATGGAGATGCCCTGCAGAGTGATTGTCAAAAGGAGAAATGGATTTCCCTGGTGCGATGATAGAGATGTACAGCAAGTTTCAGCAGTCTAATTAGTTTCTTGATCAGAGGAAGACAACTCTTCAAGGTAAATGAAAAGGTCATTGCAAATCCCAGAGAAGTATTCATGTCTTTTGTCATATTTGCTGACAGATATTTAAATATAACCACTCACTTTTCCTGTAGATATTGTCAGCAGATGCCAGACAGCTGACGAGCAGCAATGAATTTGTACCACTGCCCTGACATACCAACAACAAGGAAGTGGATAAAACTGCTAAGTGTTCTTTCTGTGTTGCTGGGAGATAGATCTGTGGCAGCAAACACAGGTCTAAGTGATGCTTAGAGGACATAGTGATTTCTCAGATGGTTTAGCCTGGTGAACAATACTAGAAAGGGAAAGGAAAAGTGTTCTCTCATTGGAGCACTATGAGAGGATGTGGGAGATGGGATGCCCAGGAGGCTTTCTGTATGATCTTAATAAGTTCTCCTAAAATGTTTCAGGACTGCAACCTAACTACATATGGACTGCAAGAATGACTTCTTCAGGTGGGTTTATTCTCTTTCAGTTCACTGTCTGTAAAACAGGCACAAAGGTACTTCTTTCCCCCACTTTTTCATAATCTTTTATCTGTAAAAACTTCAAGGTAAGGATAGGTCTGGATGCAATTGTGATGTGAATGGACACATTCGCATTATAGCACAGGATACTGCAGAAGATTTTGACATGAATGAAGGTCCCATGATGAGAGGAGTAACATTTTTTATTGCATGGGTAAACTGTACAACCAGGTTTCAGTATTAATCAATACTTTTATAGGAAGACTAGAAAAAGTGCTAGCTGCTTCCCATGGTATCTTGTTCCTTCAAAGAACCTGACCTTCTTCCACTCTTGGGATTAATCTGTGTCCCTGTTCCATGGTGTCATGCCTCCAGAACACTTTCCAAACTAACATAAAAGGGATTTGTGTTGCTAGGCCATGTGGACACTTCCAGAGTGTGGAACAGGTATATTGAGTCTTTACAGAAATGTTCTTACACAACACACATCTATTTGTGAACAATAGATTTCTTGCTGGGAAAAGACTCAGCATTTAAATTATGAACTTAGAGGGAGAGTAGGGGATTTTACTTAGACTTGTATAATGCAAACAGGTCTTTGTCTGCACTTAGAGACCTGGTGAATCAAATCTCATGGTTCAGATAATTAGATGATAAATACATAAATCAGTTAATTTACTAATTATGGAGAAATGCACATATGAAAGTAGAAGTTACTTTTCTTTTATAGGAAATGTGTTGGATGCAGAATGTATATAATAACATATATTCTTGAAGGAATTCTAATCCATGGGTTAATGGCATGCATGTGTTAAAATCATAAATACATAAATTGATAGATGCTTTTACATGTGTAAGTTTATCACTCACTGATCATCTCTCTCAAAACCAAAGGTAAGATTTTACTTTACATTGACTTCCATGCCCCTCTAGTATGCAAATGGACAAAACAGATGTGTGAAATATCTTTAGATGTTCAAGGAAAAAAGAAGTAAGAAAGACATGATGTAAAACAAAGTTAAAGAACACAACTGTTCCCTAGGAAGCAGTGATGCTTCCCCCCCCCCCCCCTTGCTTTTATAACTCCTGCATGCACAAACAATATATGAAATGCTCAGAAGGAAAGTTTGCCTGTTGGTATTTATATCCTCTTGAATAAATCTTCAGACAGAACAAAACTTACAAGTCTGACCCATTTTAATCTCCAAGTAGGCCAATGAATTTAGTTATTATTATTATGAATTTTGAGGATGTTAGCCCTCCTCCCCATCAACATTGTTTAATTTGATAGCTGTGTATTAAGCTGTGTATTAAGATTGGTGTAATTCTCATTGTGTTTGTCAAAGCTTCTGGTACCACTTTATAAGGCTGAACTGCAACTTGCATTTCTTTGCAAGGTACATCTGGTGAAAAAAATATATTACTTAATCCACATTGGGACCTGAAGAAAACAAAACCTTCCATGTTGTTCCTCCCATAACCTTTATGTCTCTCTGTGTACACATAAACTATATTCTGTCTATACACACTGCCTGTCAATGGGCATGGTTAATGGCTTTTACAGCATTTACAAATAGCCAAGGAGAAGAAAGTGGGTTGGTATGGATATTGAAGTTCAGATTCATCACAACAAACAGAGAAGGCTGAATTACAAATCTGAAAGAGGAATATCGAGAAGCAATTTAACTTTCTTA